>CM032800.1:15327889-15855846 GCA_019155185.1 Beaufortia kweichowensis
TTTAGCTTTCTTTTTACAGAGTTCAACAGTAATGTTTATCTACTCTGATATATTCTTGTGTCTTTAACATAATCATTTTACTCTCATATATTCTAAGGTATAACATTAATCATTAAAACAATATTAATCACTATTCGCTCTTATATATTCATAGTCTTGTGTGCTTGTATGAAATGCTTGCCAGTGGAAATTTTTACCAAGGAGAGAGAAGGACCGGTATAACCATATATGAAATGAGCTATCTTAGGGTGAAGTGCCCTAAGCACTCCAAGTATAAGTCTTAACCCTGAATTTGTGCAGACCAAGATCTATCTTTGCAGACTAAGCAGACTAAGCAGAAGATAACAATGACCAAATATGAGAAGATGCCTACTGTGGGAGGAAGGGTGGAGAGGTGCCACCTGCTAACCTTTGGGAGAGGAAACCATAAAATTGGGTTTTGAGGGATAGACAGGGTTCTTTCTGTCGTATTGCTCGATAGGGGGAACTCCTTTGATTGTGTAAATGATAGGGACAGATTGAACCCAGAGCTCTGCATATTTTCTTCAAGTGTGATATTCTTCAATATACTTTTGATTGTTAAAATAAATCCTTTTAAAGATATTTTTGAGTCCTCCTTCCTGAATAAACGAACACGCGGACTTGAAGGATTAAATGCCAAGTCCAACAATAACTCTAAGAGATAGATAGATAGATAGATAGATAGATAGATAGATAGAAGAGAGAGAAAGAGAGAGAGAGAGAGAGAGAGAGAGAGAGAGAGAGAGAGAGAGAGAGAGAGAGAGAGAGAGAGAGAGAGAGAGAGAGAGAGAGAGAGAGAGAGAGAGAGAGAGAGATGGATGGAGAGAGAGAGAGAGAGAGAGAGAGAGAGAGAGAGATGGGTAGATGGATAGAGAGATGGGTAGATGGATAGAGAGATGGGTAGATGGATAGATAGATGGGTAGATGGATAGATAGATGGGTAGATGGATAGATAGATAGATAGAGATAGATAGAGATAGAGATAGAGAGATAGAGATAGAGAGATAGAGATAGATAGAGATAGAGAGATAGAGATAGAGAGAGAGAGATAGAGATATAGAGATAGAGAGATAGAGAGATAGAGAGATAGAGGGATAGATAGAGAGAGATAGAGATAGATAGAGAGAGATAGAGATATAGAGATATAGAGATATAGAGATATAGAGATATAGAGATAGAGAGATATAGAGATATAGAGAGATATAGAGATAGATAGATAGAGAGATATAGAGATAGAGATAGAGATAGAGATAGAGAGAGAGAGAGAGAGAGAGAGGAGAGGAGATGGATAGACAGAGAGATAGAGGAGAGAGAGAGGGAGGAGAGAGAGGGAGGGAGGGAGGGAGGGAGGAGGAGGAGAGAGAGAGAGAGAGAGAGAGAGAGAGAGAGAGAGAGAGAGAGAGAGAGAGAGAGAGAGAGATCTGCTCTTTGTGTGTTATATATCAGCAGACAGAAGTCTTTTGACAGCACAGGTAATGTAAGACATGTGGGAGAGTGAGCTGAAGAGTGAAACTCCAGCAGCAGGATTAAATCTTTTATTTAAAACCTGTTCTTAACCAGCAGAGAGAAAAAACACTGTTCCCTCAGACATGTTTGAACAACCTCAAAGATGTGCTATTGTTCCTGTTACAGGTAAACTAGATTATTCAGCATAGCCATAGATAAATTCAGCAAAACAAAAACAAATCCTGCTTTATATTTGCATTTAATCAGTGCCTGTGTTCCTTGGGGATTAAACCCATGAATATTGCACTGCTAACATAATGCTTGAGCTACACAGAAACATGGTTGCGATAGTATCTATACATTCCTATGACGTAGAAGAGGCCTGAACATGTTTTAGTAAGTTACATGAGGCTATAAACCAATGAAAAACCACCACAGCAAATAATTAAATACAGTACCTGTCAAAAGTTTAGACACAAAAATATTTCTCATGATCTTAAAAAAAAACTTAATCTGGAGGTGTATTTTTTAATGTTAGAAATTAGGGTTAACAAAAATATAATTGTGCCTCATATTAATTTCTTTCATTGGAAAGCTAAACTTTTATTTTGGATTACTTGGAGCAAAATAAACCAGCACAGATAGAAATTGAGAAAACTCATATATGAGAAATATACGAGACTCATTTCTCAGATGTGAAGACCTGAAAAGCAAAGGCTTACGCACAAGTCACTCGAAAACAACTTTACTTTTTAATTTAGAGATCATGGAAAATCAAAACTATGAATGTACACTGAACAACATGTTTACAAATTGAGTTTCAGTGCTCAAAGAGCACGCGTCTGATGGACTTAACCACAGCTGATCCTGGTCAACCTTTTACCAAAGGATTTTACTACTTTTAATTAATGTCAATGGCATTAAAAATATATTCCTAGATAACAATGTAATTAAAATACACATTAACACAACAGTTAAATAAAACACTAGAATTGTTATAGCCTCCACGTGCCCTACTGCAAAGCATCGAAACTAGTCAAAATGAGTATCATTAGTTTTATACGTTTACCGTCACTTAATTTTCCAAACTTTTACACTTAAGACAGTTTTCTGATAGAAAAACATCTACTGGAAAAACATTTTGTATGTATAATTAAAAAAAAACACCTGCATATTGAAAACACAAGTAAACCGATCAATGAAATTGTGTATTTAATAACTTATTTATTTGTAAAGTATAAACTGGACCTCATAATAAAAGGAATTGTACACCCAACTTAAAATTCTTGCTTACAGTCATGTTATAGTTTATAAGCCTTGTGACATGTACAATATTTCAAGTATTTTAAAGGCATATGAAAACTTTGTGTGAGGAACAATATATGGAAGTTACAACGTATGTCAGGCACTACCTAACCATCATAACCAACCATGAAACAGCAAGTTGCACAGAAGTGCTCTTACGAAAGGGCAAGATTTCAGTCTGTTCCCCACATACATCTAACGTATGACTTCAAAAAACTTGAAATCTAGTTCAAAAGCCATATGGGTTACTCTTATAATGCAGAGTAAAGTCAGCATTAATTATTACTCCACAGACACAGAAGAATTAAATAGCTCTGGAATGAAAATAAGAAAATCGTGACAGAATTTCAATGTTTGGGTGAACTATTCCTTTAACAGTTATACTTTCACAGTCTCCTCCTGATAAAAAGTGAGCAGTATTCATAGTAGGAATGTGGATTCACTCTTAAAATACTTGAACGCCCCTTGCGTGGTGGGACCGTACAGCACACAAAGTATTTAGGTGCTGTGAACAAGTGTGACAAACAGGAAGAGTGAACAGAGGGAGATGGCACCAGTGAGGACGGCTTTTACCAGAAGAGCTGTCCAGCTCCCCAGAAGGAAAACATGAACAAACAGTCTGAAGAAAAAAGAGAAAAACATTGAAATAAACATGTGCAGAACAAAGAGCATAACTAGACTATTACAGCGCAAAATTACAGCATTGAACGATTAACTGGTTTGCCAGTATTGGTTTCTAAAAGGAGTCACAATACACTTATAAAGCAACAGTGCCATCTCGTGGACATACAAACCAAGTGCATTAGCTCAACTAATACATTATACATTGTTCCAGACATAATTTTAACAAATTGTGGTATAAATAAAAAATACTAATACGACCACTGATTTATTGCATGCATCCTAGTTCTTAATGTGCAATGTAGAGAGACTGTGAATGTTAAGTACTACAGCTAGCAATTGTATCTGCAAATGATTTAAATAAACAACATCAAATTACTCTACAATATAGTATGTAATACTCACTCCATTAAAAATCCCTTGTAAACACACAATCCCAGCAGGATGGTGACAGGGAGGCGGAAGGTTTTTGGAAGGTCATATCGGGTGAACATCCACACAACTGCTGCCATGGCAATGTAATGCACCTGATAAGATTACAAAAAGAAATAAAATACAAACATAATACATAACCTATTATATCCTGAAGAAAGATTCAAATAACTAGCTCCAGTGCTGTAATGATAAAATGCATATGATATATCAAAAACTTTGATATATCTTTGAACTAACATAAGGACATGTCTTACCAGACTGATGTTGGAATCAAAACTCATTTGAATATATTTCCAGTCGAACTCAATGCCACGTGCTCCCACCCATAAAGGTATACATCTGTTTGGAAGAGTCAGAGACAATTAAGAATTTTATCTTGACGCTAATCTGACTTGATTTCCAAAATTGCAGTTCAATTTCTGAATTTTATTTAAGATAGGAAAACGATTTCAATCTGTGAATGAAACTCATGTAAACATTATGGATTACTAATGTTTGTGTAATATATACCTTGACATGATGAGCTCTGCTGTGGCCCAGCCCATGGCTGCCACCATAATCTTATATTCTCCCTTCCCAGCATTCCTGGACATGACCAGATGAAGACCTAGAAGATCAGCCATGTCCACTGTGGCCTTCATGAACTCCTAAGGTGAACGGTACAAAATGATTGAGGTTTAATATGTCTGAGACATTCAGCACTAACACTGAAATGATTCAGAATTACACATTTTATTTACGGTAAAATGTGGGGCAATTCCCAAACAAATTAATATATTGACATGTATCTTTGAAATGTGCATATCAAAATCGTATAATGAAGGAACGTGAGTGTTGAATGCATTCAGTTCAGAGACTACATACCCCAACGAAATCATACACGCCAGCGCCTCCCTCCCAGGTGGGAAAAAATGTAGCAAGGAACAGCATCTGAAAGTGATTATCACAGATTTACAGAATCTCCAGACAAGCACTGTCTCTAATGTCTGAGTAAGGCATCAAGGGACTTACTAACCTTGCACAGCTGTACAAAGAGGTAGGTAGCACCTGCCTGGACACATCTCCAAAATGCATTGTATTCTGATCTAATAAAATTAGGAGGTCATACAAAAATTGGTCTCAATCATCACAATTAAATGATACAGAACATGAATATTTACTAGATTATTTTATTCGGGTTAAAATGTTTAGTTAGATTTTCCAGTAACGTAAACAATGTAGATATCTAAACACTGTATGTCACCTGCATAGCTGACACACAAAATACTTACAATCCGCTACATTTATAGGTGATGAAATAAGGGAAATACGCCAAGGAAAAACAGTTTCCGAAATGAAAAAGCGTCATCGTAGATTTTTCAGTGTGCTTTCTTTCTCAGATCCTGTTAAACGAATAAACACAATATAATCTGTAAAATTACCAATTATTTACTAGAACAGCAGAAATACTGAAAAACCTGACGTTTTTATAATGGCAATCATGTAATTTAAAGTTCTTTACATTATACTTGTATGTGTGTGTGAATGTGTTTCCTATGGTCATTTTCTCGGCACTGAAGACTGAATGTACATTAGACAGGCGCCAGACGGCGTGTACATTAAAAGCAAAAATATGCATTAACTATTTCTAATATCACATCACATAAAGGGATAGCTGTTTATAGGCCTGATTTAATTCTATTGCGATTAAGAAATTCAAAAGTGACTGTTTTCTTACCAAACAAATGGTTTTAGAATGACAGGCGCAGGTCACATAATCCTCCGCTGCATCGCTATTAAAGGTCCGGGCAGATGCATTCTCTGTTTTACTATAGTTCCGTTTTTTATGAACGTTATGATCCGGGGTCCAAACGTTGTTTCTTAAGATGTTTTCGTCTAATTTAACTTTTTATTCTGTTATTGTATTGTATTTTTACTAACCTTATCCAACTGCTTATTACATTTATCAGTAAATTAGCAAATTAACAAGAACACTGAAGCGACGAATGGATGGCGTTGTATTTTAAAAACTATGCAGTAATCAAAAACGACTGTATTGGGCCATCTTGGTCCAGGACGACGCCATCTAATAGATCTATTTCTGACAATTATTTAATAATTGGCATTTATAATTTTTTTATAATATTGGGGACTGAGTGACTGATTTTACATGTTTTACAAACTGAAAAATTATACATTTCTATAGATCTTTTGTTACTTTTTACTAACACATTGTCTGTTAAGTGTACATTTTAGTAAGTTAATTGTTGGTTGTAATTTAAAAGTTGGTTACATTGTTAAATATATTTGTTTATTGCCACAAAATACTGTAGTATACTATATATATAGCATACTATATTTACTTAGAACTGTAGTGAACTGTAGTATATAACAGTATAACTTTAACTATTTAACTTGACTAATTAACTACTTCTTTTCTGTCTATGTCAGCAGTTTGATGTTATAGCTGCATTCAGTCAACTCAGTCATCCCCGGCTAAACAATCCTTTATTGTATAATATTAGCCTTTTAACTACTACCTAGTTTACCATACACACAAACTAACTGTATCACAACCAGCACAAATCTTAATTCAGTCAAAATCATCAACCCTAATTAAATTCAGTGCTTGATACTGGCCACATTAGCTGTAAGCAAACACATTGTTCAATTCAATCACAACTAATAATCCAGATCAACTGAAAACTCAGACCTACACAGCTTCAAACTTTAGCAAATTTAGTACACGACTTTAAATCAAATAATTTTTATCAAACTACTGACTGCAGCTGTGACGGAGAGGAGAAATTAAACTCAAGGAACATATATATATAATATATATATATATACATTCATTAATGGAGTTTGGGTTCCTTGCCACCGTCGCAGTGTTGGAGTGCTCACTAGGAGACTGCTGATATTAGATATTAGTTATTAAATGAGCTTTTATATTTCCCTGTCTGTCATTCTGTTTATTCTGCTGTAAAGCTGCTTTGAAACAGTGCTACATTGTTAAAGCGCTATACAAATAAACTTGAACTTGAACTTATATTGTATAGTAATTACTACACCTAGTTAATGTACATTACAGTATTATTTAGTATTAACTACACTGAATTAACTGTATTAAATACTGTAGTATAATTTACTCTGTGGTACTGTGGTAAGGTTTAAAAATTGGGAACCTTATCTGGGAATTTTCCTATAGTGTACTATAGTAAACTCTAAAGTATACTGCTGTAGTTTTCATTGGAGTTATGATGAAATCTCCCGAGATTTAATGAGACTCAATGAGACATGCACTCAGTTTATATGCTCTCTTTCAGAGGAACTAGAAATAAATTGCAAAAATATTGCTATTAGTGTTTACTGCACTATATTTAGAGTTGTATTAAAGTAACAGAAAAAAGATTGATAGCACTTTCAGAAAAAGATTTCACTCACTCACATGAAATCATACTGTAAAACTCACAGATTTTTGCAGATTTAGACAAAACAATCCTACACATTTCCTACCCCTTCTGTCTACTTATTAAATATTTGATATCACGTTTAACACATTTTAACAGGTTTAAACCCATTTCCCCGGAACCTAGTAACAAATACAAATAAGAGTAGTTTGTGTACCGGTACAGCGTTGCATTAGCAAAATGTTATCTAATGTATAATACATACCCTAAATCCACTGTAAGTTGCTTTGAATAAAAGCATCTGCAATATGCACGAATGTTAAATAAAATCGTTTTACCGTTATGCAAACAAATACAGCTTATATAAGACAAAATAAAAGGAACACATTTATTTTTTCAAACAGTTTAATTAGTTTCCTTTTAAACTGCGTTACAGTAGCCTTTGACCTCTTATAACTTTGAATCAGTACAGTAATTCTCTTTACACCAACACACTTCGGTTACACCCAGAATGAAAACAACTACAGCAATGCCTGCTGGATGACAACGACACAAATACTGTCAAAATAAACTAACACGCACACACAAAGACAGCTACAGAGACAAGCCAGTCTCGTAGGTGAGAACAGTAGTTCTAAGGGGTGTCACTATGGCTTTAGCTATGAAATAAGTGCGTTGAAAAGAAGGAATGATAGGTCTGTTCTGCCGTCACAAAACTTGGTTACTCCTTAGAGTGCATGTAGATTAAGAGATCTGCAACACGATGGCTGTAGCCAAATTCGTTGTCATACCTGTAAAAAAAGACAAATAAGAACATTCGATTTATTCTGCATGTAAATCGCTTTTTTCCAATTACAGAAACCATGATTTTTAAAACAAGCAGCCAGTGTAACAGCACATATAAAAAGGTTTAATATAAGAAATAACTGTAAATTCAAATGAATCCATACTTTTATATCACCAGCGAAACCATCACTAATACACTGTGAATGTTCAAGTTGCTTATTATAAAGTGTATAAACTAAGTGCCTCCTATTCTTAAGCTTACCAGGAAATGAGTTTGACAAAGTTGTCATTAAGAGAGATGCCTGCATCAGCATCAAAGATGGAAGAGTGAGTGTCACCAACGAAATCAGAAGAAACCACCTGCAACAAGAAAACAAAAATCATCTCTTTTGTGTCCATTTTTTATGGTTGTATGCTGAGGAGAAAGACTAAAACACTCACAGAATCCTCAGTGTATCCCAGAATTCCTTTCATTGGTCCCTGAGCAGCCTTCTTTACAGCTGCCTTGATAACAGAGTAGGCGGCGGGCCGTGTGAGGCGGCAGGTGAGGTCAACCACGGACACGTCAGCCACTGGCACACGGAACGCCATGCCGGTCAGCTTACTATAAAACAGAGTTTTATCCAATAAGCACCAAACTGACCAAAGATAAAACGGTTCCTAAAATATTTCCTGGCATAACATCTTTTGTATCTGTGTCTCTTGTACTGACCCGTTGAGCTCAGGGATGACTTTGCCCACAGCTTTGGCGGCACCAGTTGAAGCAGGGATGATGTTCTGGTGGGCACCGCGTCCGTCACGCCAGGCCTTAGCAGAGGGGCCATCCACTGTCTTCTGTGTGGCGGTGTAGGCATGGACTGTGGTCTGTGAAGAGGAAAGACGGAAAAAACACGGGTGAGACAAATAATACACAGATAAAAGGGACTCGCTAAGTACGGCAGACTTTGACTTACCATGAGGGCTTCCTCAATACCAAAGTTGTCATGAATAACTTTGGCCAAGGGAGCCAAGCAGTTAGTGGTGCAGGATGCATTGCTGTGATGTTTTCAAAAGTACATGTTAATTTGCTGTTAATGTCACACAAACAAACTAGGTCAGCACTTTTAAAACATGCACAAGTAAACAGATTTTCTAGCATTTCAATTCATTTTAAAACACTGAGCTCAGACACCGTTAATCATACCTGCTAAATAACAAAACGCTATGTTAGGCAAACAGCTCACCTTACTCTCGTGCAAATATTACTTGTATTATATACTGTATAGATTTGTTGTTTAAATAAAGTTAAACGTGTTACATTTCATAATTAAGTCTATGTCATGAACTCACCTGACAATGGTCATGCTGGAGGGGTCATATTTGTCCTGGTTGACTCCCATCACAAACATGGGAGCGTCAGGTGATGGTGCAGACACGACCACGCGTTTAGCGCCACCCTGGATGTGAGCCTACGAAAAGTTTGTATGTGGTATCTCAATATTATACGAGTATTTGATGCACCAATATTAAGATTGCAGGTAATGACGAGGTAAACACTTACTGAAGCCTTCTCAATGCTGAGGAAGACTCCGGTAGACTCGACTACATACAGGGCTCCAGCATTACCCCATGGGATCTCAGCAGGCTTCATACTAAATGAAAGAAAATACAAGAATTTGAGTACAGGTTTCTACATGTTCAGAACTGCTACTCGCACATAGTTTGCATACTTTAAAATACATGGATGTATGTATATAGTAGATGACTCACATCTGTTAACTAAACACCACTCTTATGTAATGTAGTGAGGTCATGTGACATTCATCGTTCAATTCTGAATAGAGTTCAACACTGTTTACCACTTTCTTTTGAAATAGTAGGCTAAAATCTAAAACATATACTGAGCAATATGCAGTAAACATGATACCAGCATTGCATTTTTAACATTTCTAAATCTTATGTGTGTGACTGTGTGTGTGTGATATATTTCAACATTTAACATTCCTGATGAATTAAAAAAAAAACGGTGACATAACGTACCACTGGAACACAGAGATGGCCTGACCGTCAACAATCAGCTTGCCATCCTCCTGATGCACGTCTCCCTTGTAACGTCCATGAGTGGAGTCATACTTAAACATGTAGACCTGTTCAAATATACAAAAAAAATCTAATATAGATACATTGTTGTTTAAAAAAATTAAACTGAAGTTACATTTTAACATGTCATTTACAATTATTGGATTGGGATTTTAAAATCAATTCATTATAGACATTGAGATCAATTTATGTGTTAAAAAAAACATTTCAAAAACATTTTTATTCATGTACAAAAGGACCAGGATGCAACATTAGAAAAGAAGGTAATGTCAATGTAGATTTCCATTTCCATGCAGTAAAAACTGCTATACAACTGACATCAAAACCACTGTGTGTGAAGCGGCTAAAGTCTCGTGCTAAATAAACTCTGGTTTGGCCATGACGTCTATGAATCTGTGAGCTTCTCAATGTTTGACATGTCTGATGCTCTACACAATGGGAAGAATAACAATAATTTCCACTTCAGTGCATCTCACCATGTACTGCAGGTCAATGAAGGGGTCGTTGATGGCCATGACTTTGATCCCCTTCTGCAGGCAGGCCCTGAGGACCAGACGCCCGATACGACCAAATCTACGCAAACACAAAAACATATTTGTATCTACAGTATATCTGTATCTATATTTATGCTGACTGTGAAATATCATTAAAAGATTCGATCACACAAGAACTTACCCATTAATTCCAACGCAAAGATCAGACATGATTGCTAAAGTGTGCTCAAGACGGTGCTCCTAAACCTTAAACACAAAAAAGACAAAGAATGTGAGGTTTTGTTTTTACAAGCAAATTTAGGGTTAAAATTCCATCTACAATGCAATTCATACACACAGTGAAAGTGTGATGTAAATAAAAATATCAGATAACAAATTCCTATAATCAATTTATGAACCAATTTTCCGATTTCCTGGTTGTATTAGTGTTCTTGTTGGATTTAACTTCCTGAACTTCAGTCAGTGTGTTGTTCTGGATGGTGGGTGGAGGTATGAACTCTTCTCTAGTTTGTATTGTTCTTGGGTCTATTAGCATGCTGTCTGGGCAGTTTCCAAAAGCTCGGCTCACCCCACCAGCATACTTTATTACCCTTGCTGAGCTAAAGATCCATTGTGTTAGGATTTGCCTTTTATTTCCCTCCCTCCGCGCATGAAAAGGGTAGAAACGAAGTCACTTTGGATAAAGGTGTTTGCTAAATGACTACATATATCATTCTTTACATTTTGCAACACCTCTTTGCCATTATAATTCCTCATGTTTGTAGATATGAAACAGATTCTTAAATAACTTTTTTTCTGTGTACACAGGAAGCTCTGATATCAAGAGGGAATGTACATGGATTGCTACATGGAACCGCTTCACGGTTTCATCATGAAGCAAAACTTTCTCACAGATTTCTGCTTTATCAGACTTTACAGTATGAGACTTGTGAAATCACAGTTTGACAGTGAAATTTTATTTCATCATGACATATACTGACAACTTTGTGCAGGCTATAAAAAAATAATATATAATATATATGATATATAATCTCTTTGTATATAAAACAAGGTGAAGCCTATTGATACAAAAGCACATGTGAACAAATTCCAATTCAAACGGCTCAAAGAGCTTTGGGCTTTTTTGTAAGGTGACAACCTAATTCACTTTACACAACAGACATGTTTAGAAAAAAACTGATTAATGTCTTTGCAGCTGCATGGTTCAGATTTAGGTAAAGTAGCCACGTGACTTACTTTACTGCCGTAATACAAACACTACAAGACTGTGTATGTAATAACTTAAAGAAATGACTTTAAAACATTACAGTTTGCTTGACATTTCAAAATATATGCATATTTTAGATGCATACTAAACAAGAAAATATAGCTCACTAAAAGCCCACAGATGTGGCTAGTTGATGGTAAATGTCTTATCTGTTTTGTTTTGAGTTCACATGTTTAGACTTTCATCAAGACATGTAGTACAAAACCAGACACATGACCATTAAACAGACAGAACAGGTTTTTTGGGACACCATTAATTTCAACCTCATCTTTGATAGACCCTGAAAGTCAAACAATCACCCATTTATGTGTCACACATTCTCAATCATTTGCATTAACAAATGTCAGGTAAATAAATTAATTAACATAAATTAAATTATGAACTTTTGATAAACACTATGAGAGCAGTTCCCAGAAACTGTAAAAATCTATTTTCCCAATAGAAAGTGTACCAGTGTCTAAGAGATGAAGGATGATGATCTAGACAGCAAGGTTACTTTTTTTTTTATTACAATTTTCAATTAAAATGTTAATTATGTACATCCATTGTTGTATTGTTGTATTCCATCTTCAAGGTAATTGGTATGTATTGCAATTGCTATGCTGCATAATCAAACAAAACTGGCTATAAATGATGTCATGCTCACAACAAAAGTCTTTAACAGCACAAATAAGACTTGTCATTGCATCTGGCTTTGTGTAACTGAAGACCTCTGTTTAATCTTCTAATCTGGCCATGTGTTTTGTGTGGATGAATGCTGTTCTGCACCTGGCCTGCCTAGATAATCCTAATCCAAGAACCAAACCTAATGCAGTCTTGTTAGGGACTCCCTGAATGCACGGCAACAAACGGCAGATAAATCAGATCAAATAAGTGCATTTAATGTCCGTGCAAATGCTGCTGTTCTGAAAATCTCTCTCGTAGATACTACAGTTGCAGGCCTGCTGCTCTTTGTAGCTTTTTGCCTTGAATCCAACTGTAAATCACTTAAATATGTGCATTTGATAGATAATTTTGCATGTGACTGTCTAAGGAGCCAGTCAGACAATCTAATGTAATTTCAATGAAAGAATATACCATCTATATCTTTCCTTTTCTTTGCCTTGCTCCCTGACTCTCTGAATTATTCACATGCTGCTTTGCAGACAGATAATAAGAAAGAAAATATACTTTTTATTTAATTATTTTTATTTGGTTTGGGTTTCCTGCTAAAAACCTTCTGCAATCAGTGAGACCCAGATCACATGACACGCACCTCTGAACCCTCCCAAAATTCAATTAGCCCACTGTTCTGGTTATTTTCCCTACGTTTCTTCAGCACTTTCACATGTACATCACATGAGACATGTCAAATGATTTTTTTGGTTGAAAAAAAATCTGTTATCTGTGTATTGTTTTTTTGTCTATTTTACAATGTGGACTACATCTCTTAAATCTGTTCAAATCGCTGTCTCTCATTTCATGGTGTTTTGCTTGAACAATACGCTGTTGCGAGGGAGTTTAAAAAATCAACAGCCGAGTACAATATCAGCATCGGATTTCAGCTTGTGTATTCCTCTTGCTAACGTCCTGGTGCGATAGAAAGCAAACCTTGACTAAACACAACGCCACACCTTCTCCCAGAGATGAGCGGACCTGCACTCCCCCAAAACCAGCAGCAGCCATTTCCTCAGACTAAAACACTCGCGTGTGACAGAACAAGGGCAGAGACCTGGACATAGCCAGCTTCTCTAACAAGTGCACTATTGCAAAGGTGCTAAACATCAAACAGGAACATCTGTGCTGTTTTAGCAAAAAAGCAACTAACGCTAAAAAAACTGGATTTTCTGTGTCAAACTGCTCCTTGTTTTTATTAATGGAGTGACTCATATGTATTTTACTGTGTGCAGAAGGCTACTGAATTTATGGAGGTCTGACTGCAAGGCGTCTGGAAAAGTGCTGCGTCATTCAGACATTCAGAGGAAACATTTTTTTGGATAAGTGCTCAACAATAACACAATAACTACAGTAGCACATATTTGTGTAACATATACATTTGACTACAAATCAGTACAGTAAGTATGGCGTAAGAAATTAAATGAATCTACACTATACTCAGTATTTCTTCCTTGGTTCAGTTTCACGATTTTGCTGCTTAGGAATTATTACTTTAAATTTTTACTCCTCCAGCGTTGCTAATTACAGCCTGTTACACCTCATTGAAAAAAAACTATCCTATTTATGTTGTGCAGAATATGGACACACCTTTTCTTGTCACAGTATGAGAATAATAGCTTCTATGAACTACATAGAATAAACAATAATGTGTAATGTAAATTTTGTATTACTGGAACTGGACTGCACTGACAACACACAGATCAAAATGCAATCCTGTCAAGTCAATGTATCTGGTACATTAGTATTGACCCAGTTGCCAACTGGACAGCTCTGATGATGTAGACACAAGTGTCCAACCAATGAACATCACATAGCACTCGTGATGTCATGATAAATCAGCAGTCAAACACCTGATTAAACTGAAAGCGCCTTTAAAAAAACAAACATAACACATATGTCCCACTATTATGGTTGTTTTTTTAAAGGCCCTTTCAGTTTAATCAGGTGTTTGACTGCTGTCCCTACAATTCTAAAATAAAATGTAGGATGCTAAAATGGCTAGCCACATCATCGATCAGATGAAGGGGATGTCTGGTCGCCAATGGCAACTGCAGAAGGTCAATGAAGGAGGGATGAAGACATCACATCATGTGACATCACTTCCTTCCCAACATGTCATCCTATAGGTTTCAAATTACACTGCATCATTAACAAAATAAAGCTAAATTCGGAGTTAACACGGTATAAAGGTAAATAAATGAAATGACAGGATAAATCATGAGATGAGTTCAGTATACAAGTCATGATTGGTTCAGATGTGACTCATGTTCTCCACTGCAGCATCACGTACACGACTCCAGTCACGTACATGAGGGCAAAATCTTCCATGATGCTCACCTGCTAACATGTGGTCTGTCCCAAAACTCACATTAAAATACAAGACCCACTGTTATATTTACACTATCCTATAAAGCATTAAAACCCGAGCACTGCTATGAGAAACACGACCGTGTAGATTACACGCAGGAAATTATATCATTTGACCTTGACCGATAATTCGACCTTCACAACGTCGCTGATTTCCTCTGGCTCGGACATTTTATCTGCTTTTACATCCAATAGAGCGCATACGGGAGCTCTATATGTTAAAAAACGGGGGAAGTGCGTCATCTTCATCTTTACTATTTTATCTGTACCAGCACAAAAAATAGACATAACAATCTTCTGAGTCGAATGAATAATAGATAAATCTACTCAAATCATACAGTGCATCTTTTCGTGACGTGAGTTTGTTTAAAATATTGCTTTAATATTTTCTCCCCCTTTTCGCAGCATCTTTATTGAATGGTACATTCTGGAACGATATGACGCAATGAAAGAGTTCATCGCGAGCAGGCGGAAAGGCACGTAGCTTTATCCGCGTCACTTTCTTCCTCATTTTTCATTGATCGGCTATTTTTTATCATCAGTCATAATGTAAATTTAAATACAATGTTGTATATTGAGATTAAACAGTGCAACGGCCACGCAACGTCAGTTAAAATGTATGAATGAGCCACGCCTCCCTACATTCGTTTAATAAAATGACAGCATCCTGCAGACGTTATTGATAAAAAAAATACTTAAAATTTCGTTGATTTTCAGACTCGCATTAAAATTGCTGTTGCTCACCTACAGCCAGAAGACATAACGAACACCATTGTATTCAGCGCATGCATGTCACTGACATATTATATAACCACTTCCTCAGACAAGGCGCAGCTAAAACTTACTCAGGGCTCCATAAAGAAAAATATTTATAATAAATTCTACGACCTTCTCAAATATATGAATTCAACTTGGTAACATGGCCTATGACATATGATGTAGACCTAAAAGGATAAACTCACCTCTCTCTGTGATGCTGCGGAGTCTGTCCGGTTTCCGCGTAATGCAGCTCGTTTTTATACCAGGCACGTGCCACCGGCGCTCGACTCCCTGGCAACGTGACGTCACGCCGGGTTCGTGGGATAATTTTAAAGAAGCTTATACGAGCTATCTATCACGAATACCGTAGAAACGGAACGGGAACGGGAATGGGACATATGATACTATACAAGGGCAGAGAGGAGATATTTATCACATGCCATCTATAAACAAGCGCATTTCATAGACGCTATAAAGAGATAAATATCCCCCATGTAAATTATATTCTATGAATATATTATTTTAAGAAACTCAGGATGCTTGTGGAATGCCCATTTTATTGCTAATATAACTTAACAGATCACCTGAATGGAGACAGACGTAAGCCTTACTCCAAACATGGCGGAACCAGCATCCAGGAGATGTCAGATCATGTGTCCTTCAACACATCTTTTGAAGATCTTTACGTTATGATTTGCAACTTTACTCATATTCCTGCATTATTACAATATGCCACTCACACCACTATTTCTTTATTATTTTAGTTAAAAATGTATGCTTCCTGCTGAAAAACACCAGATTTTGGATTTTGTTTTTGGATTTAATAGTAATAATCTAAACAGTATTAGTTTTGTTGGATGGGAACCAGTTAAACACCAATAAATCCTACTGGAATAACACCCAAAAACGCACTACATAAAGTAATACTGTAAAATGAATTGAATCAGATTAAACAGCTGAAGGTTTATAATGGTATTTGTAATGAAAACCATTAGAATGTGTATTGTTTTTAGCATTATGGCTGTTTTGGCTTATATGAAACACTTTGAATTACGTATAAAATAGCATAAAATGTGTATAAAATAGACAAAGAATAAAATGCACAAGTGAATGCATGAGTGCAGCGTCTGGATGGGTGGAAAGTGTGGAATTCCGCACGCCGCAGCACGTGACCTTGACGGTGGCGAGCGGATGCAGATCGCTGTACGTGAGGGATGGCGCGTGCTGCAGAGACTGCGCAGAGAATCAGTGGGCGGGGTCTCCGCATACTGTACTGTACATCTCTGTCTTAAAAATATAATATTATTAAACACGCAATTTACGTCAAACAAACAATCATATGGCTTCATATCTACGCATTTAAATGTTTTACTCGTTAGAAACAAAGACAATTTGCGTTCTTTATATTAGAACGAAGGAAGAAAAGCGCCTTTCAAAAGTCATGCACGAGACGCGCCATCATGTGGTGTAAATGTGAAGTTAAAGTAGAAAAAACGATTTTGAGATTAACTTAAGTAATGAGCTAAACTAAATAAAAAGGTATGTAATATTGCATTATTACGCTTCATAACCAAAATAGACAACACAAAATAAGACAATATATTAACTCAAAACAATAGTCTGTTTCACTAAACCTTTTATAATTATAACCATTTCACATTAAGCAGTGATGTGTTGCGTAAATAACACTTTCATTCGTTCAGTTGTTTCCAAGAACACATTATTTACATTATTAGGAATGGTGTGTTTTTATTTTTTCACAAGTAATTTTAGGGGACATTTATTGTGTCATTATATGTGAATATTTTTTTAATAATAATTTTATTTATCACAGACATCCTGAGACTTAAGATGGTCTCCTAGTAATACAGTTCTTGGTCCCACCAACCTAACAGATAAGAACAAGGTAAGATGCAAACTTAATCATAAATGTAATATGAAAAATATACAAAGTTATATAGTAAAATGAAGAACTTACTGTTTGGATGTCTTCTGACCCCCAGTTTTCTGATCTCATCATAGACAAAGATGAGAATTGCATAAGGCAGTGGAACAAACCACCACTGCACCCTGTCAAGAGAGAGAAATCATTTACCATTAACATTACAGAACAGTGTTTGATTAATAGATTCAGTGACATTTTTAACATTATCCTGGCTGCATTTTTTCTTAAAATAAAAAAAAAGATTGGAAGCAGGTGTTACACTCCAAAAGGTCTAAAAAGCACAGGGAATGTATAGTTAAAATCTAATATGGCATTGATCTAATACCCATTGCATGATTGCATGAATAACATGATTCTAGCCTATGTATTTTATGCAGGTTTTTATGTGATATGCATGCAGATGCAGTCAATAAAACTATAATGGGTGTATTTGTTACCTGATGGGCATGAAGTTGAAGATATTGGGCATCCCTGGACAGTAACACAGCAGGTTACCAAGGCATAATTGGAATACTATAGCAGTCAAAAGCACTTTGTTCCTTCCCAGAAAAAAGAGGAGATACTGTTATTGCAAAAACTGATAAAGACATACATACTGTCCTCAACCTCAGCTATGCCCATAACATCTATATTAGACAAAAGCATCTGCTAAATGAAAAAATGTAAATGTACTATAATATGAACTGACCGGAAAAGTCCTTGCTGGAAGAGAGAGAGACGACGTGTTTTTCTGATCAAAACATCGGAAATCTGGCAGATCTCAATGCTGACAAAGAACACTGTGTAACAGGTGTATTCCTGATACAGGCGCTGACTGTACGTCTGAAACACACACCATTTCATGTGACTGAATCAACATTTATTGTGATTGAATCTTTAAAAATTTTAAATAACACATTAAAAAAATTACAAAAAAAATACATTTAAACCTGCAAATAAACAGAAATCAGTGGATTGATCCACTTATTTTTTATTTATTATTTATTAATCCTATCTAAAATATACGCACGAGAAACTATCGCATGTGCACAAGACAGTCTTGAGAGTGTCTGTAGTAGTAAGATATGAAATAAGAAAATATTTTTTTGCATTGCAAAACAGTTTTAAACCAAGAACAAAAGAGCAAAAAAGATAAGGATACAATTATTCAAATATAAAATAGAAGCACTGTCCCAGACTCTACACCAATGTTCCTGACATACTGTAAGTGGCTTGTGTACTATCACGGTGTTGTGCTTCACTAACTCGTTGATACTTACCCATTCTTGTCCATAACTGTCCTGTAAATCCTGCAAGTGAACGTCCTCCCACTGACCCCTCAGGCCCACACACAGGAGCGGGAACCAGCCCTCCTGCGCCATTGCTGAGAAATAATCTGTGAAGCCTGCAAAAGACTGGATTGCACCTGATTAAGAGTGAGGGAGACAGAGAGTTTAAATAAGGCAAAAAAACACAAGTTGTGATTTACAATGAGTTTATGATGGGTAAGCGAATGCCATTAAGGACACATACCAATCTGAAAATAAGAATAAACAGCCAGAGCTTCATTGACCAGCCGATCTCGGCGAGGGTTCCTGGGTTTAAGGTGCATGATGTCACTCTCTGCTTTCTCATATGCCAGTGAAACTGAGGGAAACTGTGAGATACGAATGTCTTTAAATTATAAGGCCATACAACAGTTTATTTAATATATGTGTTTATCAGTTTGTGTGTTCCCTGAGTTTTCTATTAGTTCTATTCTCATGACACAAGCCCCCATCAAAACAGGGCACTTTTGCAAAAACACAAGTTCTTTATACTGTATGTCAAAATACCATGGTCTGATACATCTCTGAATCATGGCTTCCTCTGCAGTAAGAGATTATGTCATCATAACTCAAAGTTGGAGTATGAGGTCACTTACTATGTCAGTGGCAAGCTCAATGAAGAGGATGGTGATGCAGCCTAACGGCAGCGGGACACTGACGGTGATGTAGATCAGGTAGGGAGTCAGCTCTGGAATATTCTTAGTCAGTGTATAAGCAATGGACTTTTTCAAGTTATCAAAGATCAAACGACCTGTGAATTACAAGGGGGCACAACTGTAAAGTCCTCATGCCATTACAAACGATGATTTTCCTTCTTCTGCAGAACACAAAAGAAGATATTTGGTAATCAAACATTGACCCCTATTGACTTCCACTTTTTTGGACAGAAAGCCACTGAGACATTTCTTAAAATATTTTCTTTTGTGTTCCACAGAAGAAAGCGTCATATACACATAATATGAGGGTAAATAAATGGTGACAGAATTTTATTTTGGGTGAACAATTCCTTTAATAACAAGAGTCTGACTAACAACTATTAGGTAGATTAATAAAACAAAGATCTTAAATTGGTCTACCTTGTTCCACTCCAGTAACAATAGAGGCAAAGTTGTCATCCAGCAGGATCATGTCAGCTGCATTCTTGGCTGCGTCCGAGCCGGCTATGCCCATAGCAATGCCAATGTCTGCTTTCTTTAAGGCAGGAGAATCATTTACACCATCTCCTGTTACTGCTACTATTGAACCCTGGGTGGAGGGCAAACAGGGAAAGCTTACGGTGTATGTAGTGAGTTATGGATGCGATCAATGGCAATTTGTGTCCCCTATTCCGGATTGCACATGCTACGGATTGCACCTATAACACATCATGTCAGGGGTTTTTTTCTCTCCTAAAGAGTTTTTTTGAATCCCTGACCACTGACTGCTATCTGTCATTACATGTAAAGCTGCTTTGATACAATGTCCTTTGTGAAAAGCGCTATACAAATAAAATTGAATTGAATTGAATTGAATTGAATTGTATTCTAGGCATGCAAGAAAATAAAAACATTTGACTTACCAGTCGTTGACAGCTCTCTACAATGATGAGCTTCTGTTGGGGAGATGTGCGGGCAAACACCATCTCTGGGTGATTCTTGAGAGCCTCATCAAGTTCTTCACTGCTCATGTCTTTTAGCTGACCTCCATTAATGACGCAAGCTCGAGCATCACTGTTGACCATTGAAGATGGCTTTTTTCAAAAAACACTTTTCAAAACTAAATTAGTTATTTGTGTGTACTACAGTATGTCCCAGGTGTTGACTTTTACCTCTTTTTGACCTGCTCCACTGGTATCCTCAGTCTGGCGGCGATGTCTTCCACTGTCTCGCTTCCCTCTGAGATGATGCCCACGTTCGCAGCGATAGCCTTGGCTGTGATTGGATGGTCACCTGTTACCATGACAACCTGTAAAAAAACATCACATACTTCAGAAAACTACATTGATGCAACTATTGTTAAATAGGCTGCATGGCAAAACAGCCGTCGATAGTCATCTCCAATGGGCATCTAACATCTCACCCGGATACCAGCCGTGCGGCACTTCATTACCGCATCAGGTACGGTGGCGCGAGGGGGATCAATCATGGAGATCAGACCAGCAAAACACAAACCAGATGTTGGGAAATTCATCTCATCCGGGTCAAAGCTGTACCCTCTGGGAACTCCTTGTCATTCAAGTACAGGTGACAAAAACCTGGAAAACAAAGCCCACATTGTGTTCCCCGGGATTCGATCCCATGACTCTGTACTGCAAATGCAATGCTCCTCCAGTTGAGCTACAAGAACACTAATTTTAACACAGTTTTTGAGTCAACACACAAACCTCTTTGTGTATACAGTGTTATTTCAGACACTCTTACCTAAAACTCTTTCTCCCAGACCTCCGAGGTCCATGTAAGCTGTCTGGAAGGCTTCTCTCCATTGCTCATCTAAAGGAAGCTCCTGGCCTTTTATCAGGATGGTAGAGCAGCGCTCCAGTATTCTCTCTGGTGCTCCCTTCATCACCAGCAGATAACGCAGATCAAGAGGGTCTTCAAGCTCATGCATTGACAACTGAGAGACAAGAGAAAGACATATTTGAAACAGTAGGACATGCAAATTAGTGAACTTAACCTTGAGAAAAGGTTGAAAAAATCAACCTTTTTACAGCCAAAGATTTTTTATGACACTTGTCATAACTGTAATGTGAAACTAATAATATTACTTCATTTGTAAATTATTTTTGCTCATTTTAATACGAAAAAAAAGTATGTACAGGAGATATTCTCACTGTATTACAGTAAAAGGTGCCACAAAAAATCCACATGGTTTCAACAGGCTTTGTTCCCAAGCAAAATATAGTTTTATTTTTAATAATCATTTAAGACTATCAGACACGCTTTAATCAAATAAGGGAGTTGCAGAAAGTACTACACAAAATGTATCAAATAAAAAAGTTTCAAAAAGCCTGCATAGAAAAAATGCATCATACCTGAAATTTATTAGTTGAATTGAATGGCACCTCACAAATCTTTCTAAATCGTGCCCTGTACTCAATGATGTTTCCA
Source organism: Beaufortia kweichowensis (assembly GCA_019155185.1). Taxonomy (NCBI): domain Eukaryota; kingdom Metazoa; phylum Chordata; class Actinopteri; order Cypriniformes; family Gastromyzontidae; genus Beaufortia; species Beaufortia kweichowensis. The sequence continues at coordinate 15,349,854 of CM032800.1, forward strand.
ATCGTCAACTCAGTAAACTTCAGCAGGGCTGTTTCTGATGCATCACCCACACATCCTCGCTGTGAAAACAGGAATAAATCAAACTGACCAAATCGGGAAGAATCTGACTATGGCTCAGTCATATATGAGATATGTTAGAGATGCTGATTTTTAAAGTTTGCTAAAAGTTTTGTACCTTGGGAACAGGCACCATCTCCTGGTTAGGTTTGAAAATTGCTCGATTACACAGACTGGCGACTCTGGCCAGCGCTCTCCATGTTTCTGAAGACTGGTCAAAACTCTGACCTACATAAAGTAAGACGCTTATACATACGGAGGCCAAGAATAAGTGGGACACACATGAAAAAATATCAAAGCAAGTGGCTTTGAGGTAAGATATCATAAATAAGGCCAGTCTTTCTGACCTGACTGGTCCTCTGTAGTATCAGCTGCGTGTATCATGTTGTCAAACCATAAGTGGGCAACAGTCATGCGATTTTGAGTGAGGGTTCCTGTCTTATCCGAGCATATGACCGACGTGGAACCCAACGTCTCCACGGCCTCCAGGTTTTTCACCACACAGTTCTTTCTTGCGAGACGTTTGGCGGTCAGAGACAGGCACACCTGCAGGTGTCAAAATGATCTGAGTGGCTATGAAGTTAATTTAAGTAACTTTTCCCCTAAAATTCCTTTGAAAAGTCATAACTGAGACCTATTTAAATACAGTAGAGCTAAAAAATAAATGTGTATAGTAAAGATGGTTGTTAATATTGAAATCTTTGACTTTTGAACGGCGACTGAACACAGTTGTATTGTGTTTATATAGTTTGGAGAACACTGACATTGCTGTCTAGACAAAACATTTGAGATATTAATGAGGTATTAATGTCATTTATGATGAGCATTCTGTCCACATCATACTGAGAACTCACCGTTACAGTTGCCAAAAGTCCCTCGGGCACATAAGCCACCACGATGGCCATGAAGAAGATCATGGCTTCCAGGAACGCATAACCGATAAACATTGCAACCACAAAGAATGTGAAGCCAAAAAAGATGGCAAGACCAGCGATGATATCAACAAAATGTTCGATCTCTATTGCGATCGGTGTCTTCTCATTGCCCACACCAGATGCCAGACTGGCGATTCTGCCAATTATCGTTCGATCTCCTGTGTTAATAACCATACCGGTGGCTACACCTGTTGAAAACAAACAGAAAAAAACAAAGTCAGTTTTAAAGGCTTATCTTAAAAGCATTCTGGGAAATAAAATGTTGCAGTAAGGTCTAACTGTGCAGAGGATCTCACCCTCCAGGCAGGTTGTAGAGAAGAAGGCAATGTTTCTTGTCTCCAGCGGGTTTTCATGAGTGCATTCTGGGCTTCTGGTCTGAGGTTCAGACTCTCCCGTCAGAGATGAGTTGTCCACCTGAGTACAGGAGAAGAGACACACAGATCACGTGCCGTGGACAAAGAATCTAAACGGACGGCTCACCTTACAACCCTGAGCACTGATGATCCGAATATCAGCAGGCACACGGTCACCACCCTTAATCTCCACTAGATCTCCCACTACCAGCAAATTGGCATTGATCTGATTTTTCTGCCCATCCCTGATCACAAGAGCTTGCTGGTCACATAGAAAGAATAAATATTCATTTTAATGTACTTTACCATCTTGCTACTTTATGTAACTCATGATGTTAAATAATATTACCTGTGGCACCAGATTTTTGAAACTGGCAATGATATTTGTGCTCTTAAACTCTTGGTAGTAGCCAAAACAGCCAGTCACCACAACCACAGTGATGAGAGTGATGGCCAGATACAGCTGTAAAGTACAAGAAGAGCCATAAATCCCCTTCAGAATCTTCTTAAATCTATTTGCCTCTTTTCCAGTCACTCCTTACATCATCGTAGCTGCCGAGATCGCCTCTTGCTAACTCAATGCCGAAAGCGATGAAACAGATCACAGCTGCCACCCACATTAAACACTGGAGCCCTCCAGCCAGCTGACGGGCAAATTTGACGTACTCCGGTGTGCCCTTTGGAGGCTTGAGTTCATTGCATCCATCTCGCTCCAGAATCTCCTGGGCGAGAGTTGAGGTCAGGCCCTGTGGACGGATAACAGGAGAAAACAGAATCAAGATGATGAAATCATTTCTTTAGGGAAACTTCTTTCATACAAATTACTTTTGGTTGCTTTTTTATAGCTCAAGAGACACCTGACATCATAAAAAATAAAAAATAACCTTTTTTCTTTCCTCTAAAGGTACTTTAGCACTGCAAAACATTGTAAATGTAGGAAAGCACTTCTTCGTACTATTGTTGCCTCTTTTGATGTGTCGCTTCATTGTCTCCTAATATTTGTAAGTCGCTTTGGATAAAAGCGTCAGCTAAATGCAAAATGTAAAGGGGTTCTTAGTTATGTAAACTTAAACTCCTGGATTTTCTGTGCAATAAATGTTAAAAATATGTAATTTAACATATGCTAAATATGTTCATTTTAAACATAGAAAGGTAAAACAGTTCGACACAAATGTGAAAGCTGCTGATAATAGTAAGTGTAGAGCTATTTACCACATAACATAGACCTCAGATCATAAAATAACCTGATAAGAAATGTTTTGGTTCGTGTTGAAATCTCAATACAAAACTGGGCACAGTTTTAGACAGTATTAAGATTCTAACTCTTTCTAACTTTTGTCTTACTTTGGTAATGCTTGTTGAATATTTCAGTTCTAGCTCTTCGATTGAGATTTCATGGTCGTCCTGCAATAAAAAGCAAAAAAAGTCACATTTACATAACAAAAGAACATTACATAACATTAAATCAAAGAAAGAAATCTCTCAATATACAATGTCCATCTCTTTTTTCATGTTCTCCAGTCTCTCCTTTTTCTTCTGTTTCTTTTTCTTGACCTTCACATCCATTTCTCCATCTATTTTATCCATTTCCACAAACATCTCGTAAGAATTCTGTTGGGAGAAAATAACACAGAATAAGTGCTGTGGAGAGGCAGTGCGTGTTGAGAGTTCAGTCCATAGCAGCTCTCTTACCATTTTACTTGTTGTGCCGGGCCTTGAATTAGGAGCACTGCTTAAATCGATAGTCGTCCAAACCTTTGAGTTTCTTTCCCCTGCAATCTTGAAAACGTTTCTATTGCGTCCAACAGAAATGGGTAAAAGCTGGTTTTATCAGTTGTAGTGGATTTATATACCACTCCTTTATAACCTTTGTGGATGAGTACACACTCTTTGGTGTTGTCAATGTCACCTCTGTGTCAGCACGTCAATTCTCTGCATAACTCCTATCGGCTATCAACTTAAATGAGATTTCACTTTGTTTGCGAACAAGTTGCTTATTCAGGCACACACGTTTTTGCATTTTACCATGTAACTAAACAGAGGTCAGTGCAGACATTTGCATTTAGTAATTATCCCAAGTGTATTTTGGGACTTCTTACTATAGAAACAAAATCAGATCTTTTTCTGAAAATGCTCATTATTGTTTTTATTTGCATATGAATGTCATTGCATTAAACGTTATATGATATTTAAAACAATGTATACATTTAAAAACAATATACTGCTCACAATAAACCCAAAGTGTTGTGACATTTTAGTTGTCAAATAAAAAGAATATGACATTTGCAAATACAAAATGTATCATTTTAATATTTAAATATTATATACTGTTTTCACATTACATCTACGTGTACTGTATATACCAGTACAAGTAAAACGTTTGGAAACACTTAAACTCATTAAAACCATGAAATAACACAATTGTAACTGCGGGAATTATGTTGTGACTAAAAGCATCCAAAATAAATAAACACTATGTTGTATTTGATCATTATTAAAAGTAATCACTCTTTGTCTAGAATGACATTTTATCATACAGCTTCTTGAGGTCTCAACCTGGGAAGCTTTTTTAACAGCACTAAAGGAAATTCTATCTCTGCTGGACTCTTATTGGCTGCTTTTTCTTGATTATTTGCTCCAAGTAATTAATAAAAAAAACAATTCTAACTAAAGAATATGTTGGCACAATAATATTTGACTCTACAAAAGTAATTTCAAACATTGAAATATACACCTTCAGTATAAAAGATTTTTAAGATCATGACAAACACTATTGTCAATTGTTACAAAACTTTTCACTGGTACTGGACATTAGATGAACAGACAGACATTAATATATAAATAAAAACATTTTAATAATAATAAAACAATAAATATACTTTTACATTTGTATATGCACTTTGTGGCTGTCAAACATTATCCAATGACACTGTGGCCTTCCTGTTACCTTGAGGATCCAGACTGAGATCTAATAGAGTTGTGGGTTCGTTCGAAAGGTTAGTTTTTGTTGAGTTAAGTAAACATTGTTCCATTACATAAGAAAGGTCGTTATTATCTGACATAAGCCATATTGTTATCAGTCACGAGGACACGCAGGATCCAGTTGGCATGATTAAAAGTTTCTTGATGTCCACCAGAGGGCGTCAAAATACTTTTCTTATCTTCGTTACGTAATCTACAAAAAATGTTTCATGGCTTACTGGAAGTGTTTCGTTTCGTTAGAAAACATTCATTTCCTTAGGAGAAAAACAGGAAGTGAGTTTGGCAAATGACTTCAGTACTAAAAGCAGAGTTAGTAACTTTAGTTACAGATTTAGCCAAGACTCTCTTTTATGATGTGGTTTGTCAGACTGGACCCAAACATATAAAATATCATCCCTTTATAAAAGATTTGTACATGTCCATGACTTTCATGACTTATAACATCACATGGCAACACATTCCTATCTATGAAACGCTCTTTCTGTGAGCTCAGTGTGTGGGAGGTCTCATATCAAGGTCTGCACTTGATGCAAACCTAAACCAGTTCTAAACCAGTTTATCATCCTTTTCAGAGCATAAAAGGCTCATATTATGCTGGGTTTATGTTTGTGTCATGCTCTTGTACATTTCAGGGAAATTAAAAAGAGTCGCAAACCTGTTTCTAATTAGAATGCACAGAAAATACAGAAGTTAAAGTTTGTAAAGTTTTAATTGCCATTTAAAATACCAAAAAAACATTTCACTTTAGTTTGACAGTCAGTTTTAAAGAAGTATAGTAGGCTATTGACTTTATTTATAAATGTAGTAAATATTGACTATTATCATTAGAGTTAAGCCAGTGGATTAAACATGACAACTGAATTAATCCTCAGTGGCAAAACTTACTGCTGTGACATTTAGTACAAAGTTAAAGCAAAATGTAAATTAAACAAATTAAATTAAAACAAATGTAAAGTCTAAATAAAGTCTAAATAAATACATATAAGCATAAATAAATAAAAAATAAATGCATAAATACAGAAGTAAATAAATGAAAAAATGCACGAATAAATAAATATATAAATTCAGAAATAAATGAATAAATGTAACCTTTTGTGAAAAGTACCAACTTTCAACTATTTTTGTACTATTTGTGTTATGCTATATTTTTTTCTACACATATTTATGTATTTCTACATTTATTTATTTTTACATTTATTCATGCATTTCTATGGCCCATATATTTTAATACGGTGGGCAGTCCTAACCATCTTAATGTAGAAATAAATGTAGAAATACATAATTAAATATTAAAATACAGAAATAAATGTAGAAATACATAATTAAATATTAAAATACAGAAATAAATGTGGAAATAAATGTAGTATTACACAAATGGTACAAAAATAATGGTTTTTTATTTCAGAATGGGAGGTAAATCAAACCCGAGGAAGCGGGTTAAGTTAAGTTTTTGTCATATCCAGATGCATTTTTATTTGTGAAGTACCGTATTCTTTACAGTTAATCAGACATATCAATAATCATTATCATTTATCTTTACATGAGAAACATCAGACAGTGCACATACATTTTAGCAGATTATTTACTGTTCTTTTCCAATTTTTTAAGGGAAAGTTTATGTAACTGGTAACTAAAAATAAAAAAGATTTAAACTCTGGCATTTGCTGAACATGACTAACTGTGTATAACATAACATAATATAAACATGACCTCTTTAGGCAACTCTGTTTCATCATCCCTATCTTCCTGTGAGGATGAAAATTTAGTTTAGCACACTTTATAATACTACTTGTCATAATGTCTGCTGTACCCTACTTACAATTGCCTGGGTTTGTGTTGTAATAGGATTCTGAAATATAAAATGTGCTTAAAAATGTGAAAATTACATTAGAAACATTGTATGCTATTGATATCCCTCACTGTCTCTATCTATGGAGAGTATCCATGGTTTTAACATAGCTAAACATGACAATGATGTAGATGATGTACAACACAAGAAAGGTAAGGCCGATGCAGAGAACGGAGATACCGGCAATAGCCAGTGACATTGAGCAAGAAGTGTTGTTTATTGTAATGTTGAACGTCAGTTAGAGTGTGTTTTAGTCTGTGGTCTCCCAGTTTTAAATCAGTTTTGAAGATTTGAATATTGTTTAATATGCCCCAGGCATAAGTACGAATTCCAATCAGCAGCGAACATCTCTATATGCCCTACTTACTGCGAAGAGCAGAAGCTAATGATGTGTAAAATCTTAAGGAAATTGTGTTTTATAGATTTGTGGCCATTTGAATTACTCAATACAGACAAATGTCTCAATACAGGGTAAATAGTTTTGTGTCATTATTAGATTACATCACTCCACATTACTGTACATCTTAAAGTGACAGCACTTAATAATTCCTGCTCACACGAAAAATACTGTAGTATACTTTAGTATTTACTACAATCTAGTCACAGGGGTTTCAAGCCAGGAAATAGAGATTTGTGTCAGGAAGGGCATCCGGCATAAAACGTGCCAGATTTAAACATGCGAATCGTCGGTGGGAATTCCACCGAAACGGTCGAGGCCCGGGTTAAAAATTTGACTACTGCTGGTTGAAGAAGCAGAAGAGGCAGAAGGGTTCGTAAGGCAGGAGTATAGGGACTCTTAATGAAGGAAAGATTCTGGAGTGAGTTAGATGAGGTGATAGAGATTATTCCCAGAGGGGAGAGGTTTTTTTATTGTTTTACTACTTCCTGATTAAATAAACCATTTTCGTCATGAGCCCTATCAGTTCCCTAAATAACAGTCACTGTAGAGTAATATTCAAACACAGTTTTTTATTCAATAATATGAAATTATTGTGGTTACTACTCAAATCCACTGTTAAAAAGTACCCTACTCATCTCCATAAAATGCTTGACACAGACTTACTTCAAGAAAAAAGAGAGATAAAATCTTGAATATTATCAGATGTTTATTTTTATTTTTATTAAAGAACACAGTACACACATAATTTTATAGTAAACTGTCTGGCACAGGAAAGTATAACAGCACACTATAAAATAAACCATATATATATATTTCTGTATATCTCATGAGAATGAGGAGAGTAAATACATTTATTCTGGTCAAATAAAGTTTGTATTCAGTGTTATTAAAACAGTCATTTAATGATACATTTACCATTTCTGTTAAAACACAATTAACATTCAAAGCATATGTTTTTATCAGGTGAAGGATAATATGATAGATATGCGCTTATCAGTTTAATGAAACATTTAATCATTCTTTAATCGCCCTATGCATGGAACCATCCATTAATGTTTAGCCTCAACAAAGTCGCCATTATAACTTCGGCTATATCAAGCATTTTACATTTAAAAGCAGAATATAAAATGTGCTTAAAAATATGTAAAATTACATTAGAAACATTGTATGCTGTTGATATTCATCACTGTCTCAATCTATGGAGAGTATCCATGGTTTTTAACATAGCTAAACATGACAACGATGTAGATGATGTACAACACAATAAAGGTAAGGCCGATGCCGAGAGCGGAGTGGTTAAGGATGCGCGCCATTCTGGAGTTTTTCTCTGCTAATTGTTGATGTCCCGACATGTTAGCATTTCGAGTCTGTGAAAAGCAAGTGTAAAACATAATGTAAACCACTGTAAACACAACCTGGTAAAGAATATTTTAGCAGAAAATCTAACCCCTAACCTCAGATCACACTGCAGGAAACAAGTGGTTTTAAAATGTTTTAGTGCTTCCCAACTAGCAATGTTTAGTTCTAAAAATTTTCTAAAAACATCCCCAAGAGAATATGCAACGTTGTACATTATTGGATTGTACCCTTTCCATATGTTTTCAGAACAACATTAAAAACACAAACATTACATTCTGTTTCTCTGTTGGTAATGGTGTTCACAAACACAAGGCAAACACTATTACCATCTTCACATATATTTATATTATTTACTATATTTATTTATATATATATATAGATATTATATTTAATATAGACTATATTAATATAATAAATAATACATTTACATACTATAAATATATACTATTTATACTTATAATATGGTTATAAGTCACCATTATGGTGATCAGTGTTTGGTTTAGTTAGTTGTAAAGCACACCTTTTCCAACAATACAATAACAAGACATTTGAACTATATTATATTTAACTTCCTCAACAGCAGAGGAAGCCATACCCATTCATTTTGAACCACTTCTGCTTAAAGTGTAATAAAACATCTCACAAAGCTTTTGATGTTATGCCATAAAAACTGCATAGAAAAGCTTGGATTCATGATTTAACAGCTTTGCCACTTACAAACAGACATCAAGAATCAGCGTATAAATCTCACCAATGGTGACAAATTCATAAAATGGTTCATGCTTTAATGCATGCTGGGTACTCCCAGCATGCACTGCAGCATAAAACCTGTTTTAATTGTCACCACTGTATTATTTTAAATTAAGCAGGATGTAAAAATAAATACAGTAAATAATATAAATATATGTTAAGATTGTAATAGTGTTTGCATTGTGTTTGTGAACACCATTACCAACAGAGAAACAGAATGTAATGTTTGTGTTTTTAATGTTGTTCTGAAAATGGAAAATGGAAAGGCTACAATCCAATAATGTTATCACCAATCACTTACAATGTTTGCAAAAAACGTTCTGAAAACATTCCTACAACGTTGCATATTGTCTTGGGGATGTTTTTAGAACATTTGTAGAACTAATCATTGCTAGCTGGGTTTTTTTGGGGTAACTCATTTACCCCCCTCCGAGTCCCCCTATTTCCAGCCCTGTTTTTATATAAACACAGTTTATCACAACATGCTAAAACCATGAATCCAAACAAAGCTTGTGGAAAAATTCTCTGTTTAAACAAACAAGTCATTGCTTAACTCTGTATTGTGTTACAGAGACTCTGTGGAGTGTATCATAACACGACAGCTGGTTAGCGATGCTGACGTGACTTCTCGTGTGCCACTACAGATTCTGGGAAATTACAAGGGGTGTTGCCCCCCTCTAACACAAACCTTTATAGCCATAAAGAAGATTCAAATTCATTATATTTTGCATTATAAAAGATAACTGGCTTGTTTTTGTCAAATAGATAAAACAGTCAGTTATAAAACAATTTTTTTGTTTTATAACTTCATCTATCAATGAATTGTTATAAATTGCTAAAAACTGCTAGATACCTATGGCTAATGTATTTTTTTAAAAACAAAATAGAGAAAGTAGAGTTGTTACAATAATAGGCTATACGTTAAAATTAGGCAACATCAGCTTGAACTAACAATTATTACCACAACTTTTACTTCAAGAATTTTAATGTTGATTAATGTTATGTATATACATTTTCATTTGTATTCATTTATATTGTCGCATTATAAATTGACAGGAAATAACCTGATTATGTAACCTTTGTTGAGCCACACCTTTATTAAAGAGGGGACGAATTGATTAAACTTCCTTTCTTTTAAGTGCTCACATTTCTGCGTGAATATGTTTACTGCATTTCCTGCGATCTATCAATTTTTGAAATACAAACAACAGTAAAGAAATGCCTCACTATTAAAATTTTTACTTCACTATTTTCTTTGTCTAATTTCTAATTAGATAATCTGATTTATATGATCATCATTGTAAACTTTTGTAATCCCTTAAACTGTTGAAGACCTAAAAGCATTGCACTAAACAAAGGTTTAGTTAAATTGAGGAAATGACAAAAAAAACACAAATGACTAAATATACTTACTGTGACAGAGTAAACCAGAGCAGCAATTCCCAAAGGTAAGCAGCAGCACAGCATGGTAAAGATAGAGTAACCCAGGTAATCCGGCAGTGGATTGGGCAATGGAGTGCTGGTCACATATACTGTCGGCTGGACAGTGATCGGAGGCTGTCCAGGATAAGGGCCTTGGCCGTACTGGGCCTGAGGGTATGGGGCTCCGTATTGCTGGGCTGGATAGCCAGAAGGGCTGGGATAACTCCCTGGCGGAGGATATCCGGCATTAGGGTATCCTTGCTGGTCATGGTATGGTGGGGGAGCAGGCTGCGTAATGCCTGATTTCTCAGATGAATTCCAGTTGGCTAGAGGCACTTTTGAAGATTCACTGGGATCCATTTGTCAGTTTGTAATGCCCTTTTCCTAAAGCCTTTTTCTTGTGTTGTCTTCTTGCTTGTGTCTGTCGTCTGGTTCAGGTTTTTATTTCACAGACCTTCTGCCACAAATGGAGATGTTTACATTGGTGGGAGAAAAATGGGAGGAGAGATGGTGGGGGAGGAGTAACAAAATATTCAGCCACTGGTAACATAATGTTTAACTGTGCCTTTAGTAATGATAAAGTAAACACTTTTAATTAATTTGAAGCATTTTAAAGTTCAATATTTAAATAATTGAATAGTTTAAAGTTCAACAAGTAGACTATTGTTGCTGTCTAATACTTTTGAAGTGCCCACACTGTTACAATCCCAGTAACAAAGAATTCTTAGAAACCAGCAAGCAGACCCCTCCCTCTTCATGCAACGTCCAACAAAAACAGACTGCAAGTTTCTCATTAATCCTCTTTCTACACAAGGAAGACCAGATGGATCTTTTTTTCAATACACTGATGAAATACAGACGCAAAGGTCCTACGCTCTTGCTTCTCTTTCGAAACTCTGGCTTACAAAAGTGTCTGATGAAATTTTGTAAAATGTATGTTACGTTTTGTGACCTTTTGCATTTGTAATTCAATGCACATATTTACTCAACGCTGTGGTATGTGACCACTTCAGTTCAAGGGTAAAAAGCACATGCAAATAAATGGATAAAATGGTTCAATATAAAACCTTCTATGCATGTAGTACAAGTACAGCCCAAACTTTCGTAATAGTGAAACTGTTATTTTGCCAAATGAGAGACCTTCTTGGGTTAACATAGTTTGACCCTGGATCAACATTTCTGTGGAAAAACCCTACTTAAAAGCACTTAATACTGGTTGTTAGTCACTTTGGTTGGAATGTTGTCCACAGTCTGAATGTTTTTGATTATTTATGCTTCAAAGTCAAAGATTAAGAACTGATAGAGCATTTAAAAAATTAAAAATAAGGTCAAATAGCTAATTTTAGTATATTGATTTTGTTTACATTTACATTTAGGCATTTAGCTGACGCTTTTATCCAAAGCGACTTACAAACATTAGGAGACAATGACGCGACACATCAGAAGCGGCAACAATAGTACTAAGAAGTGCTTTCCTAAGTTTACAATGTTTTGCAGTGTTAGATAAATACCTGTAGAAGAAAGAAAAGAAAAGGGATTTTTTTTATGATGTCAGATGTTCGTGTAAGAGGTGTGTTTTTAGCTGTTTCTTAAAGGAGGTGGCAGATCGGATTGTGTTAGGGAACAGAGAAGGAGAAAGAGCGAGAGAGAGATTTAGTGCCCTTCTGTGAGGGTACCACCAGTCGACGTTCGTTCGCTGAGCGCAGGGTTCTGGATGGGTTGTAGGTGTGTAGAAGAGAGTCAAAGTATGAGGGTGCAGAGTTTGTGATGGTTTTAAATGTCAGCATTAATGATTTGAATTTAATGCGGGCAGCCAATGAAGAGAGATAAAGAGAGGTGTGACATGTGCTCTTTTGGGTTCCTAGAAAATGAGTCTTGCTGCTGTATCATCTGAAGTGGTTTGATTGCTCGTGCAGGAAGGCCAGGAGAGCATTGGAATAGTCCAGTCTAGAGATCACCAGGGCTTGAACTAGCAGTTGGGCGGCGTGCTCTGTGAGATATGGCCTGATCTTCCTGATGTTGTAAAGTGCATATCTACAAGACTGTGATATCCTTGAGATACTGCAGAATGATTAACAAGAAGTACTATACCTGAAACAGTAGCGTATTTTACTTTTTATATAAATAAATATATAAATACTGCATACACATGTTGGTGTGATACCTGGTATGATTAAAAGTGTAAATCAATGCATTTATTGACTACTAATTTGTAAAAATCTTTCTCTCAACCTCAATGTTCATTGCCTGCCAAGTGCTGATTAAAATTTCCCAAGGTATACATGAATCACGAATAAGCATGGGTGCTCCTTTAAATCTACTCAAAACGTTTAATCATTTGAGCTGTCACTGGACAAATAGACTGTTAATCCTGAAACAGGAATTACTGGATCTACTACCTGAGAAAAGCATCACATGGTTTAAGTTTCAGAAAGTGAAAGGTTACAATTACAATATAGTTGTGCTCATTAACAATATATTTATTGTACAGAAGTATATATGTATAAGTATATTTAGAGTACAGAAGGTAAACTAACATGTATAAAACATGCATGCAGTAAATAATCTAAATAATCTCTCACTGATTTAAAGAATAGAATAACAACCACCTTTAAAGCATTTAAATGAAACAATAACAGTCAAATAGATCAGTGCTTTTCAACCAAGTACTGGAGCAAACCAGCACTAGACATTTCTCTCTTATCTAACACGCCTGCGCAGTTCATCAGCTCTTTAATACAAACTTCAACACCTGAACGGGTGTGGATGTTCTCCAGGACATGGCTGACAGACTCTGAAATATGCATAACTGTGAGAAATAGTTCACTAATGTAAAGTATAGAAAGTGTAACCATATTCTGGGCAAAAGTAAAACATTAGAAACATTTCTGGTTATTGACAGTGTTCATCAACTGCCCAACCGCCTGCGATGTTGCTGAGATTTACGGATATTTATGAGATTTAGTGACACTGATAACAATGGCGCAGATGATAATGGTGGCGATGCCGAGACCAAGAGCGACATTGTTGAGAATGTAGGCCATTCTGGAGCTATTCTCTGCCGTCTGCCTGTCTCCAGACACGTAAGCATCCCGAGTCTGAGAAAGAAAATGAAAAATGACATGATGTTAATCACTGTTAATCTGTTCATCAGAAATACTGAAGCAATCATGCTTCAATTTTGTATGTTAATAACATTAAAATGTGTGGCAGTATATGTAAACTGTAACCCATGTTTACTGATGTGTTTCACAGATAAATAAAATGCAAAAAAATGATACAGAAGCTAATATGACTGGACATCTGGGGTTTTTTAGAATACTACTGTAACATTAAACCCTCAGCTGGTTTCATAACGCTGATGTGATCATGGAAGCCACGTTCGCGTCTCACAAGGTAATGTGTCCGCCATCTTGGAACAGTCAACGTTTTGTTGTCTATCACAGTAAATATCAATGAGTTTTTTAAGATGGTGCAACATTGTGCAACCTCTGGTTGAAAAAACAGCCAAAATTTAAATTCCTGTGACATGTGCCATGTAATAACCTTTCACAGATGAGAATGTGTTGGCTTGTGGTTTCATATGTATTAATTTAATATTACAGCTCACTTGTTAATGTTGCGTTAACTATCGCCTTGCTCTTGTTGTATTTTAATGTCTGGGTCTACACAACAGAAAGTAACATTTGATAATCATACATGCTTGTAACTATGGTTGCAGACACAGATTAAACTTACTCTTGATTTTTCATAGACTGGCTTATCTAAAGATGCCAGACAATTTCAAAATTTTTAAAAAAAGAAAATGATTTGGCAAATTATGTCAGTTCCCTTTCGAGGGAACTTGCGCTGCATCGCCACAGTGACGCTTTGGGGTATGCCTCAGCGTGACTGCGTCTAATGTCAAAACTGTCCAATCAGACGACGATGCGTCACAGACAAGATCAGGAACAGGAAGCATAAAGAGCATCCGGAACGGCATTTTCAGATTTTGTGCCTCAGCAGAGCACTGTGTTGTCTCAAAAGCAGTTACTCTGTGTTACTCCCTGTCCTTGTTACACTCTTAAAAAAGGTGCTTCAGAAGGTTCTTAACAGCGATGCCATAGAAGAACAATTTTTTGGTTTCTCATCCTTTGGATGTTAAAGGTTCTTTATGGAACCATTCGGTTCTTTAATGGCATCATGAAGCACCTTTATTTTAAAGAGTGTACATCACAGACAGGGATACACACAATCTGTGTGTCATTTGTTTGGGGCTCTTCAGCTCTTGAGGGACCTGGCTGTGTGCATTGCGAGCGTCTCCCCGTTCACACGCTGTGCTCTTGTCTGGCTCTCTTTGAGAAAGGTGGCCAGACTGGCTCTGGCAGCTCCGGTCCCGCTTCTGCCAAGGCAGAGCAGCGACTGCACTCGTGCGGCATCTCTTCCCTCTTCTGCGTCGTCCCCACTCCTCCACCCTCCGTCTCGGGAGCTCTTTCTCCTGCTCGGCAGGGGAGTCCCATGCTGTGTCTGTCCAGCTCTGAGGAGGTGGATGTGGTCAGTGTGGAATTGGGGGATGCGGAGGATCCCTGACAACAGATGCATCCCGCATGGGCTGGGGATCGATTATGGAAGGCCAAATAGCCAAAGGAGTATAGAAGGCCAAACATCTACTGTGGCACATAAACTGCCTTGAGATGATGGCGGTCTTCCTGGCTCTGTGGTCCTTCCTTCACAACCTTGGAGGCCGCCATGTTCTTGTTGAGTAGGACAACACATTGGTGGGCTCCTACATAAATCGTCAGGGGGGTCTGCGGTCGCGACCTTTGTACAAGTTAGCACCGTCAGATTCTCCTGTGGGCCCAGGACAAGCTGCTTTCATTGAGGGCAACTTATATCCCGGGACATCTGAATCAAGGAGCAGACATCCTGCTTTGGCCGGGCAGAGGTGGATCTGTTAGCATCCTGCCCATTGTGGTTCTCTCTCACTGGATGTCATGGAGTTCTGGAAAGAGTGTGCCAGGACGGGGTTCACGTGCTGTTGGCAGCTCAGTTCTGGCCGGCCTGAGTGTGGTTTTTTACCCCCAGCTGGAGCTTCTGCAAGAGGGGTTGACTACTTACACTCTAAAGGTTTATGTAGCAGCTGTCTCTGCTTATCATGTTCCTTGCATTGGTTGGTAGACACCCTCTAGTTATTCCCTACCTTCACTTCAACTCGGGGGTATGGTGTCTCGTTCCCTTCTCAGGGAACTGGGGTTACAGACGTAACCCGAGACGATTTAAGGGTAAATGTTACAGGTCTATTGCCTTTCAAGGGATTGTGTTTGTGATTGTTTTTAGCCTTATCTCATATTGTTATCAAAGCACCTGACAAGATCATAAATTCACATGATAGATTATTTAACCTTCTGCTATGGTTCTGCTTTTTTTTTTTGCTATTTATTTGTACTTTGGACTGTTTTAGTACAGTAGGAAAAAACAGCATGATTTGGTTTTATTGATTCCTTTACCTCAGTTGGCAGGGTAATATACTATCACAGTTTCACCCTGCACTCCCTCATGGACTCAATCTACCACAATCCTTTGCACCTCACCACCTGTTCACATTCAATAATCTTGTAATCACCTGCACCTGACGCACCTCATTATGGACTTTATTTAATGTGTGTGTTTGCTTTCAGTTCTTGTCCAGTATTGTTATTGTTATGTTGTTGGTGTGACCGTGCATTGTATGTTCTGGAGATCCGTAAGTTTAACTCTGCGGTATTGTCTGTTCCGGAGATCTGTAAGTTTAACTCAGCGAGTGGTTCACCACTGCTATTTCTGCCTGTCTGATTCTACCAGTTTAACTCAGCGAGTGGTTTACCGCTGTTATTTCTGCCTGTTTGATTCCCCTCTGAAGTGAGGTTTGTACCTGTTTGATTTTCCTCTGAAGTTCAAGTAAAAGACTTTGATCTGTACTCTCGTGTATGTCTCGTCTGCTGCACGGTAACAATTCCCAGGGCTTCAACACCCTTAAAAAAAATTACCTACAGTACCTTCTGTTTACATTTATTGCACTGTAAAAAAAATGTAATCTCCCCAACTCAAAATTTTCTAGTTACTTGTTCCATCTACATTTTTCAAAAGTCAATTATTTATTGTGGCAACAGTCTGTTACCTAAATTTACAAAACTTTATAATGTAGTCAATTGAAAAATGTTGGTGAACTTTACGTTGGAAAGGTTTCAAATTTATGAAAGTGTCTAACATCAAACGTTAATAATCACAGAGTATTTTTCTGAGCAAGTATTTCCTAATTTCAATTTCATTTTTGTGTGACCTAAATGTAACACTATCTAATTTGCATAATGCAATTAAAATATCTTGTAAAGAGGTAATAGATTAACATATACATACAGAGAAGGAGTACACGAGAGCAGCAATGCCCAGAGGTAAACAGCAGCACAGCAGAGTAAAGATGGAGTAGCCCAGGTAATCTGGCGGTGGGTTGGCCAATTGAACATTGGTCACATAAATGGTCGGCTGCACAGCGACGGCAGGATGTCCTGGATGAGGACTCTGCACGTACGGACCCACTGGAGCTCCATACTGCTGAGCCTGAAAGCCGGAAGTGCTGGGATAGCTCACTAATGGAGGGTATCCGGCATTAGGGTACCGAGAGTGGTCCTGGTATGGTGGTGGTTCAGAAGGCTGTAAAAGCTTTGATTTCTCAGACGTGTCCCAGTCCGCCATAGGGTCTTCAATCAGTCTGTCAATACTTTAGTTGTTACTCGTGCTTTGCAGCGACAACGCAGCTTTGTGTACTCTGCCAAAGAGGAAACAAGCTTTTCTCTATCACCTGCTTTGGCATTTTTCTGGTCACATGGAAACCGGTAAGAATCAAGCACAGGGGAGGAGTAACAACATTTTTGTTTCTTGTGTAACCTGAAAAGGTAAACTTTTGTACATCGACTGTTGTTGCATTGAGGATTCTGCCGTCCGACTATTGGGTTTAATGTTTACACGCGTTATACATAAATGAGTAATGATGAATTCAACCGAAGAACTAGAAAGCAATAAGTAGGCTAACAATGTTTCCTCTGTTTCCCAACATTAAGAGATTTGTCACAAATGTCTGTTACCTCATTCATAGGGGTTTGCTGTATGGTAATACAAAGAGTGATGTGTTACTGGAAAAGCAGGCCTATAACCACAAGCAACAAAGGACTGTCAGCAAGAGTGCTACTGAAAGGTTAAGCATCACAAGTTTAATAGAACACAGACATAGAATTTGGTTTCTCACAAATAAAAATAAATCATAAGAGTATGTGGTAATACCAATGGTAATCTGCCAAAAAACATGATTACAACACTTTTACTATAATAAAATCATGATTCATTTTTTTGTTTTTCATTTTTTGCATAAACATGTACAGTACTAACTGGCAGTGTAATCATGAGCTGATGACAACAAAATTGTATTAGGCTCATTACAGAGCACATCCCCCATCCAGATTTCCTGTTCACCCTCACTTTGCCAGAAATAGACCGGCATTTCGGAAACAACGCATGTTATAGTGATCCAACGTAATATTGCAACTGTTGTTCTGTGTACTGGCTTTATACAGAAACATTATCATTTACTCTGAACAATGATTCAACATTATGTAAACAACAGTCACACCATTTACCCGTTGAGCACTTTCTTGCATTATAGAAGGCAATAAATAAAAATGTTCATGTACGAACAGGCACCACGCCTCTGTGAATGAATCCTTATAAGTATCTTAATGTGTTTCTCCACAATTGGTCTTCTATTTGCAAGATAGAAGGCACAGTATATGGCTCGCTCGTATCTCTCAAATTATCTGAATGTTTTTGTTAAATAATGTATTCGAGACAGTACCAGATTATTAAAAAACAATATTTTATAGGTATTTAAAATAAACAGACTGGTCTAGAGTTGAAGTTGATCAAAAGTTATGTCTACACATTTATTTCAGTTATAGCTCAGACTAACAAGTTTCTATGGTTTGATTCAATTTACACTTATTTATTTACGAAAATATCTATATCTACTTGGACAACCCATGTGCTTTCACAGCTGAACACAAAAAGGAAGTTATGCCCCCTACTGGCATACATGCTATCCTCTCATCTAACATCACCATCCTATTTTCTAAGACACCATATGGAAAACATAGTGCAGAAACTATAATAAATAATATAATAAATAATAATAATAATAGAAATATAATAAAGATACAAAAATATAAACTTAACACAGAAAAGTATACTATTATTAAACTACATTTGCTCAGATATTTTGGCATTTGAGATTATGGCCTATACAATTGGCATTCCCAAATATTTAAGTTGTTATTGGAGAGTCTGGAAAGGACTACCTCTGCTAGCAAAACTAGCAGCAATGCACATGTCCCAGAAAGCACCATTTATTAATTTGATTATAGACAATTTATATGATCTCAAAAAAGGTTAGTGATCTGGACAAATGTATGCTGCCGGAGGAAGAATGACCAGATCTTACCGAATCTCTGCGTAAGTCTCCAACCCCCAAGCAATGTCGAATTGTAGATAGAGAGAGAATGGTCATCCTCTTACACATATCACATCTTTCTCTAATAGTGCACGAAACATCAGATGCACTAGTACAAACTAATGTGCAATTTATGAAAGAAAAAAAGAGGTTGATACAAACAAAAAAACCAACAGGCAAAATTAAACAATTCATTTGCACCAACATCAATGTCATCAAGTTACTCTGGAGAAGCTCAAATAGTTTTGATTGTTGCAGTTGTGCAACATGTCTGGACATTACAAACCTAACATGTATAATTCTAAATTTGTATGGTTTTAATTTTCAAAAAGACAATAAGGCCTTTTTGACAGGTAAGGCGATCGAGTGATTTATATGCTGGCCAGGTATCCTAACTCATCTCTGATCTTTTAAAGCCATTTTCATGCAGTTTTAGACAATACATTAGATACATTTTTTTCAAAAAATTTCTCCACTGATTTGTTTAGAAACTTTCTTCCATCACAAAAATTCCTTTTAAATCTTCAGCAATTTTAAATAAAAAAATCTGCATACTGGAAACGGAATATTTCACATATTGGCATAATCACAGGCATAGACTAATTTTGCCTTATTGGAAAATAAATAAAAATACTGTAAAATACTGTAGCAATTTCGAGTTTCTTAAATTAAAATAGTTAACTACTTTAGGAGATACAGCAAAAAGATGAAAGGTCAATGATGATAAAATAATAGTTAAAATGTCCATCTTATTACGTAATGTATTAGAAAACAAAGTACATCTCCATAAATATATGTTTGGTACCGGATTATGTGAAGAAGGTTCTTATTATCTGAAACAAGACATAATGTTATCAGTCATGAGAACAAGCAGGATCCTGTTTGCAGAAGGAAAGTGAATTAAACATGTTTAAACACGTGCGCATGCGTCATTTTTTTTGTACATTTCAGAGCAATCAAAGATAAGTTGCCACTGTTTTATACATAGTTTTAAAATTTGGAAATTTTTAATTACTTTTAAGTTTAAAATTAGAAGACGTTCACATAAGCCCAAAAGAACCAGGGGTTAAAAAAGTGAATCTGAAGGAATGAAGTAATAATAATGAAAACAATAACAGTCTTTATTTATTTAGGCTATGCATGTTGTTGCTTACAGAGAATGCATATTTAATATAAAAAATGACAGACATTTTAGTTTATTTAATTTAGTTTAGTTTAGTTCTTGGTTGACAACAAAGCTTTTACTGTTAAAAAAACATACAGTAATTGACAAATTGAAGATTAGACTAATCAGATTACTATGGAATGTTTATGGTGGTGACTTGAAAATTCAGTATACTAAAATCCACACACAAATTAAACAGATGACAAAAAACAAATAAAAGCTTAGGCCAATACCAACGTTGACATGGTTAAGGATGCGCGCCATTCTGGAGTTTTTCTCTGCAATTTGTTGGTGTGCGAACTTGTTGGCATCTCGAGTCTGTAAAGAAAATAATAACACGTTTGTGTATAGTACCTTTCATACATACAAGTCATAGGACAGGTTAATATAAAAAAAAAACATGTTAAAACATTGAAGACTAAAACAAAAGTTAACATTAATGTGAAACAGAGACAAAGACAGAGAAAGTTACTAGGGAAAAATCACACCTATTGGATTTTCTTAACTTGGGTGAGATAGGGAGCTAGAGGACTAGCCTTCAAAGTACAGTACAGTATAAAACACGTCATTAATTAGGGGCACACAAACCAACTCAACTCACGTTTATTTGTATAGCGCTTTTTACAATCTGCCCTGTTACAAAGCAGCTATACAGGAAACACATTAACTATAAGCAGTACATTCAATATAAAACAAAGAAGAGTGTGAAAAGCAAAGGTAGTAAATACACTCCCAGACAAATATGAACAAACAGTATACACACACTCACCTAACACACATGTAAAGATACTCACACAATGCACAAGATATACACGTACAAAGGACACACATGCAAAACTTTGCAAATCTTTGCAAATACACACACTCACAGAACACAACCACATACATGCAAAATACTTACAGACGAACCCACTACACACATACACTGAGAAACCACCACCTGCTGATCTCACAAGCAATCTAAATTCTCCTATCCAGGTATTAAGTGTTTCAGCCCCTGTTAGTTTCAGTGGAAAATTGTTCAACTCAAGCATCATTTACATGATCACCTGTCAGGATTTACCTCTTTATTATGGGAACAAAATTGAAATAAGCATCTTTTGTTTAAAAATGCATTGTGTGTGTGTTTGTTTACATTTTTGCATGAAATTCGGAAGACGTTTTATCCAAAGTGAGTTACAGTGCCTAAGCTATATATCTGAGCATTATGGGCGTGTCTATCCTCAGACATAATTAAGTTCAATTAAATATTAACTTTTGAATATTGACCCTTCATTCAATCATGACCCTTGTAATTTAATAATAATACATTAACAATATTACTATTCCATAAAAATTGAATTTAGTAAACAAATAATTATACAACACTTTTTCAATTGATATACGAGATAAAAGACGCAATGTTTTAAACGTTGAATAAAAAACGGAGATGTGAAGTACAGCTGGGTTTGAGACCGATTTGGCGATTCGATTTGATTCTTATTTATATGGTTTTGATTCGATTCAATTCAATATCGATAAGTCATGAGTACTTATATATATTATATAAATCATAAATAAATCATTAATATGCACACACAGTGCACATAAGGTACGCACAAACTGCACAATGCGCATAAAAAACACTGTAAATGTGCAACAAGGAAATTCTTTAACAACAAGAAACATGTTGCAAAAACAGATTGCAAAACTTTGCACGATGGCGACATCTTTAGGACGAGAGGGGAAATACAGATAATATTCAAATCCTCTTCAGTAAAGCGTGTGCATTAAGAATCGATTCGGGGAATCAATTTTGTTCGTTAAATTGAAGATAAATTAATCGAAGAATCTGTATTTTTACCCAACCCTAATGTGAAGCACGATGAAAACATACCTGTATGGAATAATGGAATAGTTTTCTTAATCTGATTTTCATTTTCACTTAATTTATTTATTTTATTTAAGCAGGAATTCTATTTGTGATCTTACAAATCTTCTATTTGTGATTATACAAAAACATATAGTACACACACACACACACACACTTACTGTGATGGAGTAAACCAGAGCAGCAACACCCAGAGGTAAACAGCAGCACAACATGGTAAAGATGGAGTAACCCAGGTAATCTGGCAGTGGGTTGAACAGTTGAGTGGTGGTCACAACTGTTGGCTGTACAGTGACAACGTGAAAAGCTGGATATGACGCGTTACTGTACTGGATCACTGGAGCTCCATACTGCTGAACCTGAGGAGAGATCACTGTAGGAGGATATCCAGCCGATTCACAGAGATCCTCCTGATCCAGTAAAGGCTGCCTCATCTCTACATGCCCGCCTGACATTTATGGTTCTCGCTTTAACGCCGCTGAAGGAACCGTTTTTGTTTTCTAGCAGGTGTGTGACACGCTTTGTAGTTTCTGGTAGAGAGGAAATGAAAGTGCTTCAAAATGAAGTCGAGTTGGGGAGTGTTTTTAAATTTAACTGCACTGGGTGGCGCATTCAAACAAGTCTCTTTAAGGGAAGTCTCCACACTCGGTGAACCCCTCTGGCGGATATTTCTGTATAACCAGGCCTGTTATCTGCGTAGATAGAAGATCAATATCTTAAAACTCACTCGCTAAAAACACACTTAAACAACAACTGTACCATTAACTTTGTTTCTTAAGCTCAAATTACTGTAGAAAACACTTTTCCATGTTCCACGCTTTTCCTTTTAGCCATCAGAGAATCGTCAGTCTTTAACAATTTATGATTGGCTGCGGGCGCTTTCAGCAGCTCAGATTTCGAGATTTCCGCTTTTGAGTGGAGCTCGACTCGCCTCTGGTCTGCCAGCCCCAATTGCTCTTAGCCGGACTGCTCAGACCCATTCTGAGAGCTTTTCAGAGATGATAAACAGAGATGCGCCAGCGCTATTACTATAAATGGAGAGTAATGCAGCGCCTTTCAGTAAAACGAGACAATCCTGCATGGAGTCTGTGCCTGTACGCATGCGCAGAAGCGACCTAAAATGCGTTTTATGACAAACGTTATGCTACAATTAATGTCAGGTAAAATTGTTTGTCAGGCTAATATGTCGTTTAATTTGTGGTTTTAGCCAGCGATTTTAGATATATTTTTTCTTGCCCCATTAAAGTGGATAGGTCTGTTGCTGCGATACGTCAACGCGCCCGCCATATTGACTAGGTCATGAGTCCCCTTGAATCAAGTGCAACTAAACGATAGTGATGCCTAGTGATGGGTCGTTCTTGAACGATTCGTTCATTTTGAACGAATCTTTAATGTGACTCGGGAAGAACGAGTCGTCTCCGGGAGTGATTCGTTCAGTCGCGCATGCGCAACATCCTATAGGGTCTTCGGGTTTGAGTCGTTCGTTCATCACGTGACAGCCCCATAAGCTAAACCAATGCAGTCAGAGCCGGAAAGAGAATTGATTAGTTCATCTCCCGAGTCTTCGGGTTTGAGTCGTTCATTCATCACGTGACAGCCCCATAAGCTAAACCAATGCAGTCAGAGCCGGAAAGAGAATTGATTAGTTCATCTCCCGAGTCTTCGGGTTTGAGTCGTTCGTTCATCACGTGACAGCCCCATAAGCTAAACCAATGCAGTCAGAGCCGGAAAGAGAATTGATTAGTTCATCTCTCGAGTCTTCGGGTTTGAGTCGTTCGTTCTTTGTCACGTGACCACTTGTCGGATCAGTAAAATACTATAAAGTAAAGCTGTATTTTTTGTATGTTGGATCATATTTAAGAATTATCATAGAATTATCCAAATATGTGTAATAAGCATTTTCCTAGAAATAAAAATGGTCTGTTCATTTCTGTCACTATGTATTTGTTACTGTTTCTTGAGGATCTGTGTTATTTTATAAATAAATAAAATCCTGTTATAAATAAAATATTGATTGATTTGTCCTTTCACTGTCTTTGTCTATCAATAAACATATAATATAACTATATAATAAATTATAGATTAGACTCTATATAATATATAGAGTTAAATAGAAAATTAAATTAAAGCATAACCAACTCTTTATTATCTTTATTACTACATTCAGTATTATGGAAAAGAACCATCGTGACAGAAATTAAAAGCAATAATTTGAGACCAGAAATGCATCACATAACTGTACGAGTAAATAATAATAATAATAATAATAATGACTATGCACCCTTTTGTAAGGAAGGTGGTAAATTAACTAATTTCTCTGCTCAATAGCCGTCACATCACGTGACAAAAGAACGAACGACTCAAACCCGAAGACTCGGGAGATGAACTAATAAATTCTCTTTCCGGCTCTGACTGCATTGGTTTAGCTTATGGGGCTGTCACGTGATGAACGAACGACTCAAACCCGAAGACTCGGGAGATGATAGTTCATCAATTCTCTTTCCGGCTCTGACTGCTCTGACTGCATTGGTTTAGCTTATGGGGCTGTCACGTGATGAACGAACTACTCAAACCCGAAGACCCTATAGGATGTTGCGCATGCGCGACTGAACGAATCACTCCCGGAGACGACTCGTTCTTCCCGAGTCACATTAAAGATTCGTTCAAAATGAACGAATCGTTCAAGAACGACCCATCACTACCGGGGAGCTCATTGTTGGTGCGGACCCGAGTTCGGAGCTCCTGGATTCCTCCTCCGGCCGGCGGCCAAACTAGTTTTGAACTTATATCTTGTGGCTAAATTCCACTTCTCATGTGTTTATAGCACACTTTGTGAAACAGAGCAAAGGGGTGTCCTGCCTTTTTCTTTTGTGTGAATCTGTTTGGTTTGGTTTTTGGTTAGGTAGTTAGGTTAAGTCGTTTGTGTTTTATTTTATAATGTGATTAGGTTATTTAACTAAGTTTTTTGTTTTAGATTCATTTTGTTTATTATGTTGGCCTGTGGCCACCCCGAAGAGATGCACTCTTTGTTTCTAAACAATAATCTGTAAATAAACACCATAGTTTTGCTTACTGAACTGTGTGCTTGTTTGGTCCCCGACCGGAGTGATTGCCTTACACCTTTAAGATTTGGGAATCCATCACCACAATTTTGTTTTGTATTATGCCCATAATGTTCCCTAGACTCGGGGCGTAATAATTATTCTTCTGGTGTATGTCCTCTCATAGGAGATATATTGGGCCGTGTACTACAGAATCTTCACGAATTATTACGGATGCTGTACGGCTGTGGAGGAACAAAACATTGCTGTTCTTTCTCCCAATATTTACATTTTACAGTATCTGGAGAACACAGAGCAGCTCACCTCAGACATCAGAGAGAGTTCGTTACTGTATCAGGAGTAAACAGCTGAAGAATGTTCCAGGCATATATAGCATTGAAGTGAAGGGCTTAACCTGTACTGTGCTGGTCTGTCCAGCAAACTAATCAGAGTTTCTCCTAAAGCAAATTTAATGAACACACTGTTTGTTTAACACACTGTTACACTGATTGTTTATTGTCTGTAAGGTTAATACTGTGCCTACATTGCGTAAATTTTCTCGTGGAGTTGCATGAGAAATGCATGCTTTTTCCACAGCTAAAGAGTGCAGCACTTGTGCATTGTGTTGAATCTAAAGAAGATCATGTCATCATGTATCTACAAGATACACTTTGAGATTGGTAGCTAGAAATACAGATTTTTTTTATCATAACAATAATTAGCACAGATAGAAGAGGACAAAGAAATTGGTTGTGTATCACTAATAAACCTAAATTGAACATTTTGATGAAGTTTTATTGTTTTCTTTCTGGGTATTAAACAAATACTTGCAGTAGAGAACTTCAAGCCAGCAGTGATAAAAGTCTACGATTACTACCAGACCAAGAAAATCACTTATTATTTATATTTTTTTAGACCAGTAATAGGCCAGACCAGACTATAAACAATTTTTACACATTTACATTATGCACTTTTGTCGAATCATGTTTTTAAAATCTTGTTTCCAGGAGCAGTCTGAAAAGGAATACTTTAAACACTGTGCCTGAAGAGCATATATCAAACGACAGACGCTCACCATACAAGTCCATGTGCTTTTATTCCTACTTCCTGTTTAACCTCCTTTTAATTTGTTGAAGAATGTTATGCTTGCAGTTGTTAGCAGGTGAAATAGTAGTACATCTTTAAAACATATAAATACTTTTTTTTAATTTCTCCACTTTTTTCTGGATACTCTGGTTTTCCCACAATACAAACACATACATATTAAGGGAACTCAAATTACTAAAAGCACAAACACTGCAGTTACTATGGTGTGTGAATGTGTGCGTCTATCTGTTTGTCTGTAGTGACTCTAGGCCTCCTTCAACCCTGCAGAGGACAAGTGTATGGTAAGAATAAATGGATTACATATTGCAAATTAAATAAATAAGTAAATATCATAATTGACTTTTTACTTTTGGTATGTTTTATATAAAAACAATTTTATTATCCTCAAATGTTCCCATACACAAAGCCATACAAGAGCGAATTTTTTTAAGTTTTAGAAATATCCAGCTGCTAGAGGGAAGCATTGAACAAACTAATAGCTAATTTGCTATTAGCTAATATTCTGATGGATTCTCTATAACTAATATCTCTAATTTGACGACGCTGTTAACAAAGCTGCTTTTTGGTTAATCACAGTGAACAGCAGTGATTTTTACATTTTATCAGCATTAATAGTAAGTATCATCCATTATTAATTCAATCAATTCAATCAAAAATCAATCAATTTTACCTATTATTAAAGTCCGTGTAAAGCAATCTTAAAATATGTGTTCTGAATGTGTCACATCACAAAAAAGTCATAATAACCACCCAGCAAGATTTAAATGATTAAAAACCGCCAAGTAAATAACATATTTATCAGAAGTAGTCTTCTGATCAATTTTCTGCTCTCAAACGCTGGGGGCGTGTCCGCAGAAACCGTTTTAGCCCCGCCCAAAAACATTCTAAACACAGAATTGAGTAAAAACTGTTTAGTAACTCCACAATTTGTCAATGTGCACAAAACTATACAGTTCGCAGTATTTTTTAATGTGTTTCAGCAATATATTTCCAACATTTATAATGTGTTTAAAATATTTCTTAGAATTTACTTTACACAGACTTTACGTCTGAGACTTTAGAGTTCAGTGTTTTTTTAAATGTTTTTTAGAACGTTTTATTGATGATGTCATAGAAGTCTGCAGCTGTTTACAGCACTGAGTGAACTCTGATGTGGCATTCTGCGGTGAGAGAGAAACGGGTAAGCAGCAGGTAAGAGACTCTTCAGACAGGTAAGAAAGATATCTTTATCTAATGTTGTAATGAGATATTGAGATTAAGTATTTTAGGAACGAAAGCTAGGACGCACTGTCACTTATGCTTGTACAATAATTAGTTGACATGTTTCCTAAATATTATTCTGCCAAAGAAATGCGAGTAACAGAACGGTCAAAACTGTTTAGAAAGTATTTAGAAACGACGCGCTGTTAGATCTCGCTATTAGATTCGCTTGTTTCCTAGCTCTGGTGCAGTGCTTTGGGCGGGACTACCAGCTTGGCCCATTACTTTGTGAGGCTGTTGTGACTGTGTGTTTACAACTTCCACAGTGTTGTGTGTTCTACTACTTGAAGAGTGCGTGTTCATCACTCACTGGATGGGTTGAATACAGAGATCACTTCACTTCATTTAGTGCGGGCTGGGCTATTGTTCACCCCAGGGTCTCATTTAGAGTTAGAAGTAGGGCCTGCACTGTAAGGTGGTGGGTGGGAAACAGGAATGGCCTTACTTTTGAGACAGCGAATATAAGTATATAATATAAACATTATACATATCACCATATTTAGTAGTATGACAATATTAGTATTTAATATAAACATTGTTTTTACATATCATCACTTTTGGTGGTATTCTAAACAGAATTGATAAAAAACTGTTTAACAATGTATCTCCACAATTCACTACTTTACACAGACTTTAATTTGAGTTCAGTACTCGCGCTGTTATTGAAGTGCAGAAATGTTTTTAGAACGTTTTATTGATGATGTCATAGAAGTCTGCAGCTGTTTACAGCACTGAGTGAACTCTGATGTGGCATTCTGCGGTGAGAGAGAAACGGGTAAGCAGCAGGTAAGAGACTCTTCAGACAGGTAAGAAAGATATCTTTATCTAATGTTGTAATGAGATATTGAGATTAAGTATTTTAGGAACGAAAGCTTGGACGCACTGTCACTTATGCTTGTACAATAATTAGTTGACATGTTTCCTAAATATTATTCTGCCAAAGAAATGCGAGTAACAGAACGGTCAGAACTGTTTAGAAAGTATTTAGAAACGACGCGCTGTTAGATCTCGCTATTAGATTCGCTTGTTTCCTAGCTCTGGTGCAGTGCTCTGGGCGGGACTACCAGCTTGGCCCATTACTTTGTGAGGCTGTTGTGACTGTGTGTTTACAACTTCCACAGTGTTGTGTGTTCTACTACTTGAAGAGTGCGTGTTCATTACTCACTGGATGGGTTGAATACAGAGATCACTTCACTTCACTTAGTGCGGGCTGGGCTATTGTTCACCCCAGGGTCTCATTTAGAGTTAGAAGTAGGGCCTGCACTGTAAGGTGGTGGGTGGGAAACAGGAATGGCCTTACTTTTGAGACAGCGAATATAAGTATATAATATAAACATTATGTTTTAACAAATCACCATATTTGGTAGTTTGACAATATTAGTATTTAATATAAACATTGTTTTTACATATCATCACTTTTGGTGGTATTCTAAACAGAATTGATAAAAAACTGTTTAACAATGTATCTCCACAATTCACTACTTTACACAGACTTTAATTTGAGTTCAGTACTCGCGCTGTTATTGAAGTGCAGAAATGTTTTTAGATCGTTTTATTTATGATGTAATAGAAGTCTGCTGCTGTTTACAGCACTGAGTGAACTCTGATGTGGCATTCTGTGGTGAGAGAGAAACGGGTAAGCAGCAGGTAAGAGACTCTTCAGACAGGTAAGAAAGATATCTTTATCGAAAATTTAAGAAATTATTTAGAAAAATTGTTTAGAAAGTATTTAGAAACGACACGCTGTTAGATCTCTCTATTAGATTCGCTTGTTTCCTAGCTCTGGTGCAGTGCTCTGGGCGGGACTACCAGCTTGGCCCATTACTTTGTGAGGCTGTTGTGACTGTATGTTTACAACTTCCACAGTGTTGTGTGTTCTACTACTTGAAGAGTGCGTGTTCATCACTCACTGGATGGGTTGAATACAGAGATCACTTTACTTCACTTAGTGCGGGCTGGGCTACTGTTCACCCCAGGGTCTCATTTAGAGTTAGAAGTAGGGCCTGCACTGTAAGGTGGTGGGTGGGAAACAGGAATGGCCTTACTTTTTGAGACAGCTTAATATAAGTATATAATATAAACATTATACATATCACCATATTTAGTAGTATGACAATATTAGTATTTAATATAAACATTGTTTTTACATATCATCACTTTTGGTGGTATTCTAAACAGAATTGATAAAAAACTGTTTAACAATGTATCTCCACAATTCACTACTTTACACAGACTTTAATTTGAGTTCAGTACTCGCGCTGTTATTGAAGTGCAGAAATGTTTTTTAGATCGTTTTATTTATGATGTAATAGAAGTCCGCTGCTGTTTACAGCACTGAGTGAACTCTGATGTGGCATTCTGCAGGTGAGAGAGAAACGGGTAAGCAGCAGGTAAGAGACTCTTCAGACAGGTAAGAAAGATATCTTTATCTAATGTTGTAATGAGATATTGAGATTAAGTATTTTAGGAACGAAAGATAGGACGCACTATCACTTTTGCTAACACAATACTTAATTGACATGTTTCCTTAATATTGTTCTGTAACGAAACTTTAAGAAATTATTTAGAAAAAGTATTTAGAAAGTACTTAAAATTGAAGCGCTGTTAGATCTCGCTATTAGATTCGCTTGTTTCCTAGCTCTGGTGCAGTGCTCTGGGCGGGACTACCAGCTTGGCCCATTACTTTGTGAGGCTGTTGTGACTGTGTGTTTACAACTTCCACAGTGTTGTGTGTTCTACTACTTGAAGAGTGCGTGTTCATCACTCACTGGATGGGTTGAATACAGAGATCACTTTCACTTCACTTAGTGCGGGCTGGGCTACTGTTCACCCCAGGGTCTCATTTAGAGTTAGAAGTAGGGCCTGCACTGTAAGGTGGTGGGTGGGAAACAGGAATGGCCTTACTTTTGAAACAGCGAATATTAGTATATAATATAAACATTATACATATCACCATATTTAGTAGTATGACAATATTAGTATTTAATATAAACATTGTTTTTACATATCATCACTTTTGGTGGTATTCTAAACAGAATTGATAACAAACTGTTTAACAATTTAACTCCACAATTCACTACTACATAGTTCACAGTCTTTTATATGTGTTTCAGCAATACATTTCCAACATTTATAATGTGTTTAGAAATATTTCTCAGAATTTAATTTACACAGACTTTAATTTGAGTTCAATTTTCTGTGTTTTTTAGAACGTTTTATTTATGATGTAATAGAAGTCTGCTGCTGTTTACAGCACTGAGTGAACTCTGATGTGGCATTCTGTGGTGAGAGAGAAACGGGTAAGCAGCAGGTAAGAGACTCTTCAGACAGGTAAGAAAGATATCTTTATCGAAACTTTAAGAAATTATTTAGAAAAACTGTTTAGAAAGTATTTAGAAACGACGCGCTGTTAGATCTCTCTATTAGATTCGCTTGTTTCCTAGCTCTGGTGCAGTGCTCTGGGCGGGACTACCAGCTTGGCCCATTACTTTGTGAGGCTGTTGTGACTGTGTGTTTACAACTTCCACAGTGTTGTGTGTTCTACTACTTGAAGAGTGCGTGTTCATCACTCACTGGATGGGTTGAATACAGAGATCACTTCACTTCACTTAGTGCGGGCTGGGCTACTGTTCACCCCAGGGTCTCATTTAGAGTTAGAAGTAGGGCCTGCACTGTAAGGTGGTGGGTGGGAAACAGGAATGGCCTTACTTTTGAGACAGCGAATATAAGTATATAATATAAACATTATGTTTTAACAAATCACCATATTTGGTAGTTTGACAATATTTGTATTTAATATAAAATTGTTTTTACATATCATCACTTTTGGTGGTATTCTAAACAGAATTGATAAAAAACTGTTTAACAATGTATCTCCACAATTCACTACTTTACACAGACTTTAATTTGAGTTCAGTAATCAAGCTGTTATTGAAGTGCAGAAATGTTTTAGATCGCTTTATTTATGATGTAATAGAAGTCCTGGGCTGCTGTTTACAGCACTGAGTGAACTCTGATGTGGCATTCTGTGGTGAGAGAGAAACGGGTAAGCAGCAGGTAAGAGACTCTTCAGACAGGTAAGAAAGATATCTTTATCGGAACTTTAAGAAATTATTTAGAAAAATTTTTTAGAAAGTTTTTAGAAACGACATGCTGTTAGATCTCTCTATTAGATTCGCTTGTTTCCTAGCTCTGGTGCAGTGCTCTGGGCGGGACTACTAGCTTGGCCCATTATTGGTGAGGCTGTTGTGACTGTGTGTTTACAACTTCCACAGTGTTGTGTGTTCTACTACTTGAAGAGTGCGTGTTCATCACTCACTGGATGGGTTGAATACAGAGATCACTTCACTTCACTTAGTGCGGGCTGGGCTACTGTTCACCCCAGGGTCTCATTTAGAGTTAGAAGTAGGGCCTGCACTGTAAGGTGGTGGGTGGGAAACAGGAATGGCCTTACTTTTGAAACAGAATATTAGTATATAATATAAACATTATACATATCACCATATTTAGTAGTATGACAATATTAGTATTTAATATAAACATTGTTTTACATATCATCACTTTTGGTGGTATTCTAAACAGAATTGATAACAAACTGTTTAACAATTTAACTCCCACAATTCACTACTACATAGTTCACAGTCTTTTATATGTGTTTCAGCAATACATTTCCAACATTTATAATGTGTTTAGAAATATTTCTCAGAATTTACTTTACACAGACTTTAATTTGAGTTCAATTTTCTGTGTTTTTTAGAATGTTTTATTTATGATGTAATAGAAGTCTGCTGCTGTTTACAGCACTGATTGAACTCTGATGTGGCATTCTGTGGTGAGAGAAACGGGTAAGCAGCAGGTAAGAGACTCTTCAGACAGGTAAGAAAGATATCTTTATCGAAACTTTAAGAAATTGTTTAGAAAAATTGTTTAGAAAGTATTTAGAAACGACACGCTGTTAGATCTCTCTATTAGATTCGCTTGTTTCCTAGCTCTGGTGCAGTGCTCTGGGCGGGACTACCAGCTTGGCCCATTACTTTGTGAGGCTGTTGTGACTGTGTGTTTACAACTTCCACAGTGTTGTGTGTTCTACTACTTGAAGAGTGCGTGTTCATCACTCACTGGATGGGTTGAATACAGAGATCACTTCACTTCACTTAGTTCGGGCTGGGCTATTGTTCACCCCAGGGTCTCATTTAGAGTTAGAAGTAGGGCCTGCACTGTAAGGTGGTGGGTGGGAAACAGGAATGGCCTTACTTTTGAGACAGCGAATATAAGTATATAATATAAACATTATGTTTTAACAAACCACCATATTTGGTAGTTTGACAATATTAGTATTTAATATAAAATTGTTTTTACATATCATCACTTTTGGTGGTATTCTAAACAGAATTGATAAAAAACTGTTTAACAATGTATCTCCACAATTCACTACTTTACACAGACTTTAATTTGAGTTCAGTACTCGCGCTGTTATTGAAGTACAGAAATGTTTTTAGATCGTTTTATTTATGATGTAATAGAAGTCTGCAGCTGTTTACAGCACTGAGTGAACTCTGATATGGCATTCTGCGGGGAGAGAGAAACGGGTAAGCAGCAGGTAAGAGACTCTTCAGACAGGTAAGAAAGATATCTTTATCTAATGGTGTAATGAGATATTGAGATTAAGTATTTTAGGAACGAAAGATAGGACACACTGTCACTTATGCTTGTACAATAATTAGTTGACATGTTTCCTAAATATTATTCTGTAACAAAACTTTAAGAAATTATTTAGAAAAAGTATTTAGAAAGTACTTAAAATTGAAGCGCTGTTAGATCTCGCTATTAGATTAAGCTTGTTTCCTAGCTCTGGTGCAGTGCTCTGGGGCGGGACTACCAGCTTGGCCCATTACTTTGTGAGGCTGTTGTGACTGTGTGTTTACAACTTCCACAGTGTTGTGTGTTCTACTACTTGAAGAGTGCGTGGTTCATCACTCACTGGATGGGTTGAATACAGAGATCACTTTCACTTCACTTAGTGCGGGCTGGGCTACTGTTCACCCCAGGGTCTCATTTAGAGTTAGAAGTAGGGCCTGCACTGTAAGGTGGTGGGTGGGAAACAGGAATGGCCTTACTTTTGAAACAGCTGAATATTAGTATATAATATAAACATTATATATATCACCATATTTAGTAGTATGACAATATTAGTATTTAATATAAACATTGTTTTACATATCATCACTTTTGGTGGTATTCTAAACAGAATTGATAACAAACTGTTTAACAATTTAACTCCACAATTCACTACTACATAGTTCACAGTCTTTTATATGTGTTTCAGCAATACATTTCCAACATTTATAATGTGTTTAGAAATATTTCTCAGAATTTACTTTACACAGACTTTAATTTGAGTTCAATTTTCTGTGTTTTTAGAACGTTTTATTTATGATGTAATAGAAGTCTGCTGCTGTTTACAGCACTGAGTGAACTCTGATGTGGCATTCTGTGGTGAGAGAGAAGCGGGTAAGCAGCAGGTAAGAGACTCTTCAGACAGGTAAGAAAGATATCTTTATCGAAACTTTAAGAAATTGTTTAGAAAAATTGTTTAGAAAGTATTTAGAAGCGACACGCTGTTAGATCTCTCTATTAGATTAAGCTTGTTTCCTAGCTCTGGTGCAGTGCTCTGGAAAGGGACTACCAGCTTGGCCCATTACTTTGTGAGGCTGTTGTGACTGTGTGTTTACAACTTCCACAGTGTTGTGTGTTCTACTACTTGAAGAGTGCGTGTTCATTACTCACTGGATGGGTTGAATACAGAGATCACTTCACTTCACTTAGTTAGGGCTGGGCTATTGTTCACCCCAGGGTCTCATTTAGAGTTAGAAGTAGGGGCCTGCACTGTAAGGTGGTGGGTGGGAAACAGGAATGGCCTTACTTTTGAGACAGCGAATATAAGTATATAATATAAACATTATGTTTTAACAAATCACCATATTTGGTAGTTTGACAATATTTGTATTTAATATAAAATTGTTTTTACATATCATCACTTTTGGTGGTATTCTAAACAGAATTGATAAAAACTGTTTAACAATGTATCTCCACAATTCACTACTTTACACAGACTTTAATTTGAGTTCAGTACTCGCGCTGTTATTGAAGTGCAGAAATGTTTTTAGATCGTTTTATTTATGATGTAATAGAAGTCCGCTGCTGTTTACAGCACTGAGTGAACTCTGATGTGGCATTCTGTGGTGAGAGAGAAACGGGTAAGCAGCAGGTAAGAGACTCTTCAGACAGGTAAGAAAGATATCTTTATCGAAACTTTCAGAAATTATTTAGAAAAATTGTTTAGAAAGTATTTAGAAACGACATGCTGTTAGATCTCTCTATTAGATTCGCTTGTTTCCTAGCTCTGGTGCAGTGCTCTGGGCGGGACTACCAGCTTGGCCCATTACTTTGTGAGGCTGTTGTGACTGTGTGTTTACAACTTCCACAGTGTTGTGTGTTCTACTACTTGAAGAGTGTGTGTTCATCACTCACTGGATGGGTTGAATACAGAGATCACTTCACTTCACTTAGTGCGGGCTGGGCTACTGTTCACCCCAGGGTCTCATTTAGAGTTAGAAGTAGGGCCTGCACTGTAAGGTGGTGGGTGGGAAACAGGAATGGCCTTACTTTTGAAACAGCGAATATTAGTATATAATATAAACATTATACATATCACCATATTTAGTAGTATGACAATATTAGTATTTAATATAAACATTGTTTTTACATATCATCACTTTTGGTGGTATTCTAAACAGAATTGATAACAAACTGTTTAACAATTTAACTCCACAATTCACTACTACATAGTTCACAGTCTTTTATATGTGTTTCAGCAATACATTTCCAACATTTATAATGTGTTTAGAAATATTTCTCAGAATTTATTTTACACAGACTTTAATTTGAGTTCAATTTTCTGTGTTTTTAGAATGTTTATTTATGATGTAATAGAAGTCTGCTGCTGTTTACAGCACTGAGTGAACTCTGATGTGGCATTCTGTGGTGAGAGAGAAACGGGTAAGCAGCAGGTAAGAGACTCTTCAGACAGGTAAGAAAGATATCTTTATCGAAACTTTAAGAAATTGTTTAGAAAAATTGTTTAGAAAGTATTTAGAAACGACACGCTGTTAGATCTCTCTATTAGATTCGCTTGTTTCCTAGCTCTGGTGCAGTGCTCTGGGCGGGACTACCAGCTTGGCCCATTACTTTGTGAGGCTGTTGTGACTGTGTGTTTACAACTTCCACAGTGTTGTGTGTTCTACTACTTGAAGAGTGCGTGTTCATTACTCACTGGATGGGTTGAATACAGAGATCACTTCACTTCACTTAGTTCGGGCTGGGCTATTGTTCACCCCAGGGTCTCATTTAGAGTTAGAAGTAGGGCCTGCACTGTAAGGTGGTGGGTGGGAAACAGGAATGGCCTTACTTTTGAGACAGCGAATATAAGTATATAATATAAACATTATGTTTTAACAAATCACCATATTTGGTAGTTTGACAATATTAGTATTTAATATAAAATTGTTTTTACATATCATCACTTTTGGTGGTATTCTAAACAGAATTGATAAAAAACTGTTTAACAATGTATCTCCACAATTCACTACTTTACACAGACTTTAATTTGAGTTCAGTACTCGCGCTGTTATTGAAGTGCAGAAATGTTTTTAGATCGTTTTATTTATGATGTAATAGAAGTCTGCAGCTGTTTACAGCACTGAGTGAACTCTGATATGGCATTCTGCGGGGAGAGAGAAACGGGTAAGCAGCAGGTAAGAGACTCTTCAGACAGATAAGAAAGATATCTTTATCTAATGGTGTAATGAGATATTGAGATTAAGTATTTTAGGAACGAAAGATAGGACGCACTGTCACTTATGCTTGTACAATAATTAGTTGACATGTTTCCTAAATAATATTCTGTAACAAAACTTTAAGAAATTATTTAGAAAAAGTATTTAGAAAGTACTTAAAATTGAAGCGCTGTTAGATCTCGCTATTAGATTCGCTTGTTTCCTAGCTCTGGTGCAGTGCTCTGGGCGGGACTACCAGCTTGGCCCATTACTTTGTGAGGCTGTTGTGACTGTGTGTTTACAACTTCCACAGTGTTGTGTGTTCTACTACTTGAAGAGTGCGTGTTCATCACTCACTGGATGGGTTGAATACAGAGATCACTTCACTTCACTTAGTGCGGGCTGGGCTACTGTTCACCCCAGGGTCTCATTTAGAGTTAGAAGTAGGGCCTGCACTGTAAGGTGGTGGGTGGGAAACAGGAATGGCCTTACTTTTGAGACAGCGAATATAAGTATATAATATAAACATTATGTTTTAACAAATCACCATATTTGGTAGTTTGACAATTTTAGTATTTAATATAAAATTGTTTTTACATATCATCACTTTTGGTGGTATTCTAAACAGAATTGATAAAAAACTGTTTAACAATGTATCTCCACAATTCACTACTTTACACAGACTTTAATTTGAGTTCAGTACTAAGCTGTTATTGAAGTGCAGAAATGTTTTAGATCGTTTTATTTATGATGTAATAGAAGTCCGCTGCTGTTTACAGCACTGGAGTGAACTCTGATGTGGCATTCTGTGGTGAGAGAGAAACGGGTAAGCAGCAGGTAAAGAGACTCTTCAGACAGGTAAGAAAGATATCTTTATCGAAACTTTAAGAAATTATTTAGAAAAATTGTTTAGAAAGTATTTAGAAACGACATGCTGTTAGATCTCTCTATTAGATTCGGCTTGTTTCCTAGCTCTGGTGCAGTGCTCTGGTAGGACTACCAGCTTGGGCCCATTACTTTGTGAGGCTGTTGTGACTGTGTGTTTACAACTTCCACAGTGTTGTGTGTTCTACTACTTGAAGAGTGCGTGTTCATCACTCACTGGATGGGTTGAATACAGAGATCACTTCACTTCACTTAGTGCGGGCTGGGCTACTGTTCACCCCTAAGGTCTCATTTAGAGTTAGAAGTAGGGCCTGCACTGTAAGGTGGTGGGTGGGAAACAGGAATGGCCTTACTTTTGAAACAGCGAATATTAGTATATAATATAAACATTATACATATCACCATATTTAGTAGTATGACAATATTAGTATTTAATATAAACATTGTTTTACATATCATCACTTTTGGTGGTATTCTAAATAGAATTGATAACAAACTGTTTAACAATTTAACTCCACAATTCACTACTACATAGTTCACAGTCTTTTTATATGTGTTTCAGCAATACATTTCCAACATTTATAATGTGTTTAGAAATATTTCTCAGAATTTACTTTACACAGACTTTAATTTGAGTTCAATTTTCTGTGTTTTAGAATGTTTTATTTATGATGTAATAGAAGTCTGCTGCTGTTTACAGCACTGAGTGAACTCTGATGTGGCATTCTGTGGTGAGAGAGAAACGGGTGCAAGCAGCAGGTAAGAGACTCTTCAGACAGGTAAGAAAGATATCTTTATCGAAACTTTAAGAAATTGTTTAGAAAAATTGTTTAGAAAGTATTTAGAAACGACACGCTGTTAGATCTCTCTATTAGATTCGGCTTGTTTCCTAGCTCTGGTGCAGTGCTAACAGGGACTACCAGCTTGGCCCATTACTTTGTGAGGGCTGTTGTGACTGTGTGTTTACAACTTCCACAGTGTTGTGTGTTCTACTACTTGAAGAGCGTGTTCATTACTCACTGGATGGGTTGAATACAGAGATCACTTCACTTCACTTAGTTAGGGCTGGGCTATTGTTCACCCCAGGGTCTCATTTAGAGTTAGAAGTAGGGCCTGCACTGTAAGGTGGTGGGTGGGAAACAGGAATGGCCTTACTTTTGAGACAGCGAATATAAGTATATAATATAAACATTATACATATCACCATATTTGGTAGTATGACAATATTAGTATTTAATATGAAATTGTTTTTACATATCATCACTTTTGGTGGTATTCTAAACAGAATTGATAACAAACTGTTTAACAATGTATCTCCACAATTCACTACTTTACACAGACTTTAATTTGAGTTCAGTACTCGCGCTGTTATTGAAGTGCAGAAATGTTTTTTAGATCGTTTTATTTATGATGTAATAGAAGTCCGCTGCTGTTTACAGCACTGAGTGAACTCTGATGTGGCATTCTGTGGTGAGAGAGAAACGGGTAAGCAGCAGGTAAGAGACTCTTCAGACAGGTAAGAAAGATATCTTTATCTAATGTTGTAATGAGATATTGAGATTAAGTATTTTAGGAACGAAAGATAGGACGCACTATCACTTTTGCTAACACAATACTTAATTGACATGTTTCCTAAATATTGTTCTGTAACGAAACTAAGAAATTATTTAGAAAAAGTATTTAGAAAGTACTTAAAATTGAAGCGCTGTTAGATCTCGCTATTAGATTCGCTTGTTTCCTAGCTCTGGTGCAGTGCTCTGGGCGAGACTACCAGCTTGGCCCATTACTTTGTGAGGCTGTTGTGACTGTGTGTTTACAACTTCCACAGTGTTGTGTGTTCTACTACTTGAAGAGTGCGTGTTCATCACTCACTGGATGGGTTGAATACAGAGATCACTTCACTTCACTTAGTTCAGGCTGGGCTATTGTTCACCCCAGGGTCTCATTTAGAGTTAGAAGTAGGGCCTGCACTGTAAGGTGGTGGGTGGGAAACAGGAATGGCCTTACTTTTGAGACAGCGAATATAAGTATATAATATAAACATTATGTTTTAACAAATCACCATATTTGGTAGTTTGACAATATTTGTATTTAATATAAAATTGTTTTTACATATCATCACTTTTGGTGGTATTCTAAACAGAATTGATAAAAAACTGTTTAACAATGTATCTCCACAATTCACTACTTTACACAGACTTTAATTTGAGTTCAGTACTCGCGCTGTTATTGAAGTGCAGAAATGTTTTTAGATCGTTTTATTTATGATGTAATAGAAGTCCGCTGCTGTTTACAGCACTGAGTGAACTCTGATGTGGCATTCTGTGGTGAGAGAGAAACGGGTAAGCAGCAGGTAAGAGACTCTTCAGACAGGTAAGAAAGATATCTTTATCGAAACTTTAAGAAATTATTTAGAAAAATTGTTTAGAAAGTATTTAGAAACGACATGCTGTTAGATCTCTCTATTAGATTCGCTTGTTTCCTAGCTCTGGTGCAGTGCTCTGGGCGGGACTACCAGCTTG
Organism: Beaufortia kweichowensis; assembly: GCA_019155185.1. NCBI lineage: Eukaryota > Metazoa > Chordata > Actinopteri > Cypriniformes > Gastromyzontidae > Beaufortia > Beaufortia kweichowensis. Next base: position 15,389,160 of record CM032800.1, read on the forward strand.
GCCCATTACTTTGTGAGGCTGTTGTGACTGTGTGTTTACAACTTCCACAGTGTTGTGTGTTCTACTACTTGAAGAGTGCGTGTTCATCACTCACTGGATGGGTTGAATACAGAGATCACTTCACTTCACTTAGTGCGGGCTGGGCTACTGTTCACCCCAAGGTCTCATTTAGAGTTAGAAGTAGGGCCTGCACTGTAAGGTGGTGGGTGGGAAACAGGAATGGCCTTACTTTTGAAACAGCGAATATTAGTATATAATATAAACATTATACATATCACCATATTTAGTAGTATGACAATATTAGTATTTAATATAAACATTGTTTTTACATATCATCACTTTTGGTGGTATTCTAAATAGAATTGATAACAAACTGTTTAACAATTTAACTCCACAATTCACTACTACATAGTTCACAGTCTTTTATATGTGTTTCAGCAATACATTTCCAACATTTATAATGTGTTTAGAAATATTTCTCAGAATTTACTTTACACAGACTTTAATTTGAGTTCAATTTTCTGTGTTTTTTAGAATGTTTTATTTATGATGTAATAGAAGTCTGCTGCTGTTTACAGCACTGAGTGAACTCTGATGTGGCATTCTGTGGTGAGAGAGAAACGGGTAAGCAGCAGGTAAGAGACTCTTCAGACAGGTAAGAAAGATATCTTTATCGAAACTTTAAGAAATTGTTTAGAAAAATTGTTTAGAAAGTATTTAGAAACGACGCGCTGTTAGATCTCTCTATTAGATTCAAGCTTGTTTCCTAGCTCTGGTGCAGTGCTCTAGTGGGACTACCAGCTTGGCCCATTACTTTGTGAGGCTGTTGTGACTGTGTGTTTACAACTTCCACAGTGTTGTGTGTTCTACTACTTGAAGAGTGCGTGTTCATTACTCACTGGATGGGTTGAATACAGAGATCACTTCACTTCACTTAGTTCGGGCTGGGCTATTGTTCACCCCAGGGTCTCATTTAGAGTTAGAAGTAGGGCCTGCACTGTAAGGTGGTGGGTGGGAAACAGGAATGGCCTTACTTTTGAGACAGCGAATATAAGTATATAATATAAACATTATACATATCACCATATTTGGTAGTATGACAATATTAGTATTTAATATGAAATTGTTTTTACATATCATCACTTTTGGTGGTATTCTAAACAGAATTGATAACAAACTGTTTAACAATGTATCTCCACAATTCACTACTTTACACAGACTTTAATTTGAGTTCAGTACTCGCGCTGTTATTGAAGTGCAGAAATGTTTTTTAGATCGTTTTATTTATGATGTAATAGAAGTCCGCTGCTGTTTACAGCACTGAGTGAACTCTGATGTGGCATTCTGTGGTGAGAGAGAAACGGGTAAGCAGCAGGTAAGAGACTCTTCAGACAGGTAAGAAAGATATCTTTATCTAATGTTGTAATGAGATATTGAGATTAAGTATTTTAGGAACGAAAGATAGGACGCACTATCACTTTTGCTAACACAATACTTAATTGACATGTTTCCTAAATATTGTTCTGTAACGAAACTAAGAAATTATTTAGAAAAAGTATTTAGAAAGTACTTAAAATTGAAGCTGTTAGATCTCGGCTATTAGATTGGCTTTGTTTCCTAGCTCTGGTGCAGTGCTCTGGGCGGGACTACCAGCTTGGCCCATTACTTTGTGAGGCTGTTGTGACTGTGTGTTTACAACTTCCACAGTGTTGTGTGTTCTACTACTTGAAGAGTGCGTGTTCATCACTCACTGGATGGGTTGAATACAGAGATCACTTTCACTTCACTTAGTGCGGGCTGGGCTACTGTTCACCCCAGTGTCTCATTTAGAGTTAGAAGTAGGGCCTGCACTGTAAGGTGGTGGGTGGGAAACAGGAATGGCCTTACTTTTGAAACAGCGAATATAAAGTATATAATATAAACATTATGTTTTAACAAATCACCATATTTGGTAGTTTGACAATTTTAGTATTTAATATAAAATTGTTTTTACATATCATCACTTTTGGTGGTATTCTAAACAGAATTGATAAAAAACTGTTTAACAATGTATCTCCACAATTCACTACTTTACACAGACTTTAATTTGAGTTCAGTACTCGCGCTGTTATTGAAGTGCAGAAATGTTTTTAGATCGTTTTATTTATGATGTAATAGAAGTCCGCTGCTGTTTATATCACTGAGTGAACTCTGATGTGGCATTCTGCGGTGAGAGAAAAACAGGTAAGCAGCAGGTAAGAGACTCGCTGTTTCCTAGCTTGTTTCCTAGCTCTGGTGCAGTGCTCTGGGCGGGACTACCAGCTTGGCCCATTACTTTGTGAGGCTGTTGTGACTGTGTGTTTACAACTTCCACAGTGTTGTGTGTTCTACTACTTGAAGAGTGCGTGTTCATTACTCACTGGATGGGTTGAATACAGAGATCACTTTCACTTCACTTAGTGTGGGCTGGGCTACGGTTCCCTTTCAAGGGCTATGGGGAACGCCTTTGCGTGACTGCGTCTGAAGCACGTGTGTAAGATTGCCGAATGGCTAGACTGAACGATCAAGGGCGGGTGACGTCAGGACCAGGAAGCTATAAAAGGACGAGGAGGCAGATATGCAGAGCGTGGAAATGGGGAGAGTGAAGAAACATCACGCCCCCCCATGTATGAGGAGCTTGTAGAGGTGGTAACGCAGGCAGTCGCACAGCTCAAACTCGACTGGCCCGCTGAAGTGCAGAGCGCTCACCAGCCAAGTAAACTGGATGAGCGCTTTTTAAAGCCAAAATCTTCACCTCCCGTCTTCGGCATCGTCCCTAAAAGCCCCGCTACTCCCATCAAAGCCATGCAGAACAACGTCGGCTTTGGTGGGCAAGGCTTATGCTGCAGCAGGTCAAGCTGGATCTCAATGCTCCAGGCTTACCAGGCAGACCTGCTGCGGGACCTGGATGAGGGCAAGGGTGTGGACCCGGTGAAAGAGCTGCGGCGAACCACTGACGTGTCTCTCCGCGCCATTCGTGAAACGGCCAAGGCGGTTGGTAGATCTATGTCCGCCTTGGTGGCTACGGAGAGGCACCTCTGGTTAAACCTGCCAGGCATCAGAGCAGCCGACAAAGCCTTGCTGCTCGATGCTTCGTTATCCCCCGAGGGCCTTTTCGGCGGCGCTGTAAACACCGTCGTCAATAGGTTCAGGGAGGCGAAGAACCAAGCTGCGGCTTTTTCTCAGTTCCTCCCTCGCCGTCATCGGGTCGCTGAGGCTGCTGGGCAGGAGCAGCCTCAGTCCTCCAGCTCCTCATATAGATGTAGGCAGGAGAGTGTTAGTTCCTGAGCTCCACCACAATGTCAGTGGGGCTCTGGGAGGCACTCTCAACCCCGGCCTTCCCAGCCTAAGGCGGACCTGAGGGCCGTCATCCAGGCAAAGAAGGCCGGGACCAAGAAGCGGGGCACCTGACTGCTGCGGAGTCAGGTTGCCCCTGCAAAGCCCCCACGGGTCGGATCGGATAACGCCTCATTATACGGCGCCCGGTTCTTCCCTGTACCCTCCTCTGGATGCTCTGTCCCGTCCCCGCGCTCTGCTTCGGGGCGCAGCGGCATCCGGGTACCACACAGTGCGCATAACATCGCACCCCCTCGAGTTTACCCCGGCCAGTACAGCCCAGGGTTCCGAGTTAATACAAAACATAAGACCAGACACCAGCCCCGAGGGGTTGGTTCCTCTAGTGAATTACTTGGCAGCTTGGAAACTTCTGCCAAACATTTCATGCTGGGTTCTACAGGTGGTATAACACGGCTACACGATTCAGTTTAGGCGAAGCCCGCCCGTGTTCAAAGGGGTCGGGACCCACCTCGGTGGGCACGACCCCTTTGAAGCTCTGGTCATGGAACAGGAAGTACACACACTCCTGGCAAAGGGGGCCATAGAAGTCGTTCCTCCTCCAGAGAGAGAAGCGGGGTTTTACAGCCGTTACTTCATAGTTCCCAAAAAGGATGGGGGCTTGCGTCCTATTATAGACCTGCGCACGTTGAATCGCTCAGTAAAGAAACTGAAGTTCAAAATGCTCACACTCAGACAGATTGTGACCCAAATCAGATCTGCGGACTGGTTTGTCACAATAGACATGAAGGACGCATACTTCCATGTCTCCATCCTACCCAAGCACAGGAAGTTCCTGAGGTTCACTTTCGGGGGCGTAGCGTACCAATATCGGGTGCTTCCCTTCGGTCTGGCCCTGTCACCCCGCACTTTTACGAAATGTGTAGATGCTGCCCTGTCACCTCTGCGTTTACAGGGTATTCGCATACTGAACTACATAGACGACTGGCTCATTCTGGCCGAGTCGGAGACTTTAGCGGCTCAACATCGAGATGTTGTTTCGCTATATGAATGTGTTGGGGTTACGGCTGAACGCCAAGAAGAGTTCACTTTCTCCTGTTCAGAGAATAACCTTCCTAGGGGCGAGAATGGGACTCGAGGGTCATGTCTGCACGTCTCACGACAACGCGCATACACTCCATTCAGGCAGCCGTGAAAGGGGTCAAGCTTCATCAACGAGTCACAGTCAAGCACTTTCAACATATACTGGGTCTCATGGCAGCCGCAGCCAGCGTAATACCTCTGGGCCTGCTATACATGAGACCTCTGCAGTGGTGGCTCAAGTCGAAGGGGTTTTCCCCGAGGGGGAACCCCTTCCGCACCATTCAGGTCATTCACAAGTGTCTGAGGGCACTAGTGGTGTGGAGCAAATCTGGGTTTCTTCCAGGGCCCAGTACTGGGGTCAATATGTCATCGTGTAACGCTAATGACAGACGCATCCCGGACGGGCTGGGGAGTGGTAATGGAAGACTGCTCCTCCAGAGGCTTATGGAGGGGCCGCCAGCTCGAAACACATAAATTGTCTAGAGATGATGGCGGTACAAATTGCGTTGAGGCAGTTCCTTCCTCGCCTCAGGAACAACCACGTCTTGGTCCTGACGGACAACACGTCAGTGGTTGCATACATCAACCATCAAGGAGGTCCGCGGTCACGCCCTCTATACAGATTTGCACACCAGATCCTGCTGTGGTCCCAAGGGAGGCTGCTCTCGGTCAGAGCAGCGTACATCCCGGGACGGTTGAATGTGAGAGCAGACGCCCTGTCGAGGCAGGGGCCGAGGCCAGGGGAATGGAGACTTCACCCCGAGGTGGTGCAAATGATCTGGGATATTTTTCTCCCAGCAGAAGTGGACTTGTTTGCATCTCAAGAGACAACGCACTGTCCATTATGGTTCTCCCTAGCACCTCCAGCCCCATTAGGGCTGGATGCTCTCGTCACATCCGCGGGTCGAGGGCTCACGCCTGCACGCTTCCCCCTCCGCCTCTGCTCTGCTCCCGGGAGTCCTGGAAAGGGTGCGCCAGGAAGGGGGTCCCCTCTTACTGGTCGCACCGCGATGGCCGGCCCCAGTATGGTTCTCTGACCTGATAGCGCTCCTAGACGGCACCCCGGTGCGGCTGCCTGTCAGGAAAGATCTCTTGTCTCAGGAGCAGGGCTCCATTCTTCACCCTTGCCCAGAGATGTGGAAACTGTGGGTCTGGCCTCTGAGGGGGAACACATACGACCGAGGTCGTAGACACCATTTTGCAATCCAGGGCTCCCTCCACGAGGAAGCTGTACGCCTTAAAGTGGGAAGTCTTTACTTCCTGGTGTTCAGGTCGGCGCCAAGATCCAGTTAACTGCCCGATCAGTGTGGTGCTGGAATTCTTGCAAGACCGCTTTTCATCAGGGCTGATGCCCTCTACTATCAAGGTCTATGCGGCAACTATCTCTGCCTTTCATAGTCTTGTCAATGGCCAGTCTGTGGGTCGAGACCCGCTGGTCATACGCTTCCTTTGTGGCACTAGGAGGCTGAGGCCGGTGTTACGTGCCAGAGTCCCCACTTGGGACCTGGTGGTGGTACTCCAGGGGTTATCGGTTGCTCCGTTTGAACCCATCGAGGCCGTGTCGGCCAAGTTTCTGACCCTCAAGACAATTTTCTTATTGGCAGTATCTTCCCTGAAGAGAGTTGGCGATCTCCAAGCTCTCTCAGTCTCTCCTTCTTGCCTGCCATTTGCACCAGGCATGGTTAAGGCTTTTCTGTACCCAAGGTAGGGTTATGTGCCTAAAGTACCCACCAATGTGCCGAGGCACATTACGTTGCAGGCCTTTTGTCCTCCTCCCTTTAAGGATTCGGACCAGGAAAGAGCTAACTTACTGTGTCTAGTGCGAGCACTGGACGCTTATGTGCACAGAACTGCTCCCTTAAGAAAGTCTGAGCAGCTGTTTGTATGTTTCGGTCCTCCCAGCACTGGGGTGCCGGTGACCAAACAAACTCTGAGCAGGTGGATAGTCGAGGCTATCTCACTGGCTTATGAAGCTTCTGGACAGCAGTCTCCGCTTTCTGTCAAAGCTCACTCAACTCGGAGTATGGCGGCCTCTAAGGCCTTAGGGTCAGGGGCTACGCTCAAAGATGTGTGTAACGCGGCCGGCTGCCACTCACATTTGTGCGTTTTTATGAGCTAGACCTGACTTCCACGCCAGGCTCTCATGTACTGCGGCCCTGAGGGGCCCATCTCATTTGAATAACGGCCAGGGGGGTCTCTCCGTCTATTCCTTCTCTTTTGACCTGCGGCAAGGAGGGTCTTGCCGTGGATCCTTTCTGGGGCCTGGCTCAAGAGCCGGGACCCCGTGTCAGGAGGCCCCACACACCTCAGCCCAGAGGGGTCGATGTGGGTTTGGACAACGGCCAGCGGAGTCTCGCCGTTTGTTCCTTCTTTTGTGGTACGGCATGGTGGGATCTCGTTCCCCATAGTGTCAAACGCTGACGCAGCGTTGAGTTCCCTTGAAAGGGAACGTCTCAGGTTACGAATGTAACCACAGTTCCCTGAGAGGGAACGAGACGCTGCGTCTCCCTGCCATACTCCCTGCATCCCTGGGCGCAGCTTCGGCACTGTTTAACAATTTAACTCCACAATTCACTACTACATAGTTCACAGTCTTTTTAATGTGTTTCAGCAATACATTTCCAACATTTATAATGTGTTTAGAAATATTTCACAGAATTTACTTTGCACAGACTTTAATTTGAGTTCAGTTTTTTGTGTTTTTAGAACGTATTATTTATGATGTAATAGAAGTCTGCTGCTGTTTACAGCACTGAGTCAACTCTGATGTAGCATTCTGCAGTGAGAGAGAAACGGGTAAGCAGCAGGTAAGAGACTCTTCAGACAGGTAAGAAAGATATCTTTATCTAATGGTGTAATGAGATATTGAGATTAAGTATTTTAGGAACGAAAGATAGGATGCTCTATCACTTTTGCTAACACGATAATTAATTGACATGTTTCCTAAATATTATTCTGTAACGAAACTTATTTAGAAAAAGTATTTAGAAAGTACTTAAAATTGAAGCGCTGTTAGATCTCGCTATTAGATTCGCTTGTTTCCTAGCTCTGGTGCAGTGCTCTGGGCGGGACTACCAGCTTGGCCCATTACTTTGTGAGGCTGTTGTGACTGTGTGTTTACAACTTCCACAGTGCTGTGTGTTCTACTACTTGAAGAGTGCGTGTTCATTACTCACTGGATGGGTTGAATACAGAGATCACTTTCACTTCACTTAGTGCGGGCTGGGCTACTGTTCACCCCAGGGTCTCATTTAGAGTTAGAAGTAGGGCCTGCACTGTAAGGTGGTGGGCGGGAAACAGGAATGGCCTTACTTTTGAAACAGCGAATATTAGTATATAATATAAACATTATGTTTTAACATACCACCACTTTTTTAGTGCACTCTAAAAGAAATGGTGCCTCAGGGTTGTTTTGCTCGTAATCATAGAAAAACCACTTTGGAAGCTCTATATCACCACTTTAAATGATGTAATAGATTTGCTATAAAGCACCGCTACCATATAAAGAACCTGTTAAGCACGTGTATGGTTCTTCAGTGGCTCTTTGTAGTGGTTAAGGTGCTATATGTCATTTTTAATGGTCCTACATAGCATTTTTTGAGATAGTATATAGCACTTAAAGTGGTTCCTCTGTGATTTTGAGAAAATAACCACTTAACCACCATTTAGTACTATTTGTGTACTGCAGTATTCAGTGCCATTTTAATGAAAAATACATTATTTGAATTAGTCAGAGTAGATTTGCCCATTTATCAGTTGCATCATATAAATAACATCATATAAATGTCACAATAACACCATATCACATTCATTTGACTGGATTATCAATGCCTTGGCAGATATGTATAGACATGTTTAACCTCATGTTGAGCTCTGCTTCCTCCTACTGGACAAACAGCAGCAGTAATATGAGTAAGTACATGAGTAAACAGCTTTTGTAGTGTATAACAGACAGCAGTTGTTTGTTTTGATCTAATAATATGATATAACTACTTACTGTAGTTTCTGCTGTTTACAGTGTGGATCCTTCAGTAGATCAGAGAAGTTAATTTATCAATTAATTTAATAAATTAAAGTCCAATTCACAGAATTTCTCTTTTGTGTTTGGAATGGCTCGTGTGTAAGGGATTGTGTTGTAGAGACTTGGCTGGCCAAATGTTGGATTTCTTTAAGGGATCATAAAGTTAGACAACAAACTGCTAATTCCTAGGGGGGGGGAGTCCACAACAGAACCCCTTTTGGCTCCAGAAAGTCTGGGTTAAGTGATATCCTGCCGGTTGTTATTTAACTCAGTAGGACAGTTATGGCACCGCTCTGGCCTTCCCCAGGGAGGGTGACCCCCAGCTCAACTCCCTGAGACTCTCCAGGCCCCCCTGGAGACTGGCAGAGAGGGTTAGAGAAGAACATTCCAAACACCTCAAAGAGACTCTCTAGGATGAGCAGGACTAAACTGCAGGACTATATATATATGTGTTTGTGTGTGTGTGTATTCCTTCATTGTCACTTAATGGCCTACCATAGTTAGTGCATGTATTTCATTACTGTTGAAGTTTAACTGTTATTTTATGGCAGACGAATGAATAACCTAAAAAGTGTTCCTACTTCACCTCTCTCACGTGTGTGGTATCAAAATTATCCACAAATTATTTCCTTAATAATGATGCACAGTACATAGACATGGCATGCATCATACTCACTTTACAATAAGTTTATGTATCCGGTGCAAACAGGACATACTGCCATACCTGTGTAAATCAAAGTCACGGGAGAAACAAAGAAACTTTCTCCCGCGCACCAACGGCCCCTCGTCATTGGCCAGGTGACCTAACAGAGGCGTGGCAGTTGTGTCTTTAAGACCGACATGCAGCGGATAACTCTTCGCTCAATTACATAGACAGGAATGTACAAAGGATGCTATGGATGCTCCTTTTACATGGCAAGAAATGAGACAAGCTATAAATAAATCTAGATTAACTACACCAGGGAAAGATCAGATCTGTTATATTATGTTAAAAAATCTAGGAATTTTAACTCAAGGTAAACTTTTTTAAACTTTTTTTTTTTACTTTATTATACTTTGTATAATATTATACTTTGTATAATAAAGTATGGGAAAGGATCCAACAAATCCAGCAAACTACAGGCCAATTGCTCTTACATCTCATGTTGGGAAAATAATGGAAAGGATGATTGTTGAGAGATTGACATTTTATATAGAAAGTAAAGGATTGGTATCTCCCCATCAGAGCGGATTTAGGAAAGGTCGAGGAACTATGGATCCAGTAGTTTGTTTGGAAACAGAAATTAAAAAAGCACAAATTAAAAAGGAATCAGTATTGACAGTATTTTTAGACATAGAAAAAGCTTATGATATGATATGGAAAGAGGATAGTGGAGTAAAGGGGAGAACTTTTAATTGGATTTAAAAATTTATATGAAAGATATATTCAGGTAAAAATTGGAACAACATTGTCCAGTAAGTACAGAGTAGAAAATGGGACACCACAGGGTAGCATGATCAGCCCATTACTTTTTTCTGTTATGATTAATGATGTGTTCTATGAATTAAAATATGATATTGGTAAATCATTGTTTGCTGATGATATTGCTCTTTGGAAAAATGGTAAGAATTTAATAGTAATACAAGAAAAGATGCAAGAAGCAATAAGAATGATTGAAAAATGGTCTTATTCTTGGGGTTTTAAGTTTTCAGTTACTGTTAAAGAAACTGGAAATAATACAAAATCAAGCTTCCGAGAATCTGCTGTGGAGCTATAAAAACATCTCCAACTTGTGCGGTTCAAGTGGAGATGGGGGAATTACCTCTGAATTTAAGATACAAGCAGTTAATGATGAATTACTGGGCAAATTTAAATGGTCATAATGAAGAAAGGCACCCTACTGTAAAGGCCCTTAGTCCATGTAGGGAAAGTGTGAAAGCAAAGGGAGAATGTTTTGCTTGGTCATCAAATAAAATGGCTGAAGAAATGGGATTAAAAGAGAAAAAGTATAGTCTAACAGTACCTTTTCCAATCACACCACCTTGGATGTTTCCCCCAATGTTTTTAGATTTACATATACAAGATGAAATGAAAAGACTTAAAGGGAAAGGAAATTGGGCAGATGTAGTTGATGGAAGATTGCGAACAATGTAAGCCTTACATTGCAATATTTACAGATGGGTCCAAAGAACCTAAGAGTGGAAGTATTTGGCTTTGCATTTGTTATTCCAGAACTAAAGATACATTTTAGGGAAAGAACACCTGATCACCTGTAAACAGTATTTACAGTTGAGCTGTTAGCTATCTTAAACGCAGTACAATGGGTAGAACATAATAAGCTTAAAATGGCAGTAATATGCTCTGATAGTTTATCAGCATTGGTCTCTTTATCGGTTTTATCATATCATAACAGACCTGATATTGTGTTTGAAATATATGAAACTTTGTACAGATTAAATCATATAGGAATAAGAATGAGATTTATGTGGATACCAGCCATAGGGGAATTGAGGGGAATGAGATGGCAGATGCCTTAGCAAAGCAAGCTTTGAAACAAGACCGAATACTTGAGGTGTCATATAGTAAAGCAGAAATTAAAGCACTGATACGTATTAATATAATGAATGCCTGGCAAAAACAATGGGATGAAGAAAGTAAAGGGCGTCACTTATACAAGATTATAAAAGCAGTAGGAAAAATGGAATTGATAGGAAGAACTTCCAGAGAACAAACGTTAATATCAAGGATGAGGTTAGGACATACTGGGTTAAATAAAACAATGTATTTATTGAAAAAGCACCTTTCAGGAGAGTGTGATTGTGGAATGGAAGAAGAGTCAGTGGAGCATGTTATTTGCCACTGCATTAAATATGAGACACAAAGAATAAGTTTTAATAATGAGTTAAAGAAACATGGAATAAATGTGTTTAATCTTAAGAATATATTAAATGAAGAACAGGTCATTAAAGTTTTATTTATTTTTCTGAAAGAAACTGGATTAATTGAAAGAATGTAAGGTTTTTTTTTTAGGTTGTGCAAATTTGTTTTGGAAGGAGTCCGTCGCGATGCATGCGAGACCCTTGTAACGAATTAAAGACTGATAGTGTAGACTCAAATAAATGTGTAAATATATTTGTGTAATTTTTAGATGTGTTTGGAAGAAGATGCGATGTGCTTTAACCCGCGGCGCGCACACAGGCGCTGCAATGGTGACCCCTTCAGGGTAGAAAAAAAGAGGGGTGATCAATGAATTTAGATGATATACGTGATAAATGCCGTTTAATACATATATTCAAAGCCAAACACACACGTCTAGTTGATACAATGCATAATAAGTGTACACATGTGACAAAGCTGCGCAGAGATCGTAGTAAATCTGCTTGAGAAATTTGTTCCCCCCTGTAGGACCCCAACTAAGAAGTCCGTCGCGATGCCCGTCCGCCGAACGCTCCCGAGACCCTTGTAACGAATTAAAGACTGATAGTGTGGACTCAAATAAATGTGTAAATATATTTGTGTAATTTGTAGATGTGTTTGGTAGAAGATACGATGTGCTTTAACCCGAGGCGCGCACGCAGGCGCTGCGATGGTGACCCCTTCAGGGTAGAAATAAGAGGGGTGATCAATAAATTGAGCTGATTTACGTGATAAATGCGAACAATAAAACACTGTTATGCAATTCAGTTTGGGCAAAGCCGCCCAAGTTCAATGGGGTGTTGTCCATACAGCATCATCATTAAGTACTAGTGTATGAATCATTTCGTTAAAAAGACATTAACTGTCATTTTAGCACAGTTTAAATGACATAAATCATAACATAAAGATTTTATAGGAATTGTATTCAGGCGCTTAAAAGAGTACCCATTAGGGAATCACGCGGGTGAAATCAGCCAATGTAATCACGCTGGGTCTTGGGGGAACAAATTTGTCACCACACCATATTGAGCGACCTAGACTTTTCCTCATTTATACGGTGATAAACAGCACCTTAGCTTTTTGTTTCTGCTTTGCTTTGTTGTCTTCATATTCACATTTCTATTATCTATATCCATGTGCGTTTATAAAATTATATAAAAGTCTTAGCTTTTATATTTCCCTGCTTGTTATTCTGTTTATTCTGCTGTAAAGCTGCTTTGAAACAGTGCTACATTGTTAAAGCGCTATACAAATAAACTTGAACTTTGTCACGGTTCCTCCAGCATCAGATCCCAACACCCCAGTCAACCAATCTGCTTCACCGGAATTCTGAACATCCCAAGATGCACTGTTGGGTGTTTGTTCTCTGGATTACCTGTGTTTGTTCAGCTGGATGTCTTGATGTTCTACTCGGCTCATCAGTAAACCATCTGCTTATAACTACTAACTGTGTTTGTCCCATTCTCTCACCTGTAATCCCGTAACAGTCTTTCAATCGTTTAACATCAAGTTTTGTATCTGAGTTTTAGTTTCGCTTTTGAATAAAATCGTTGTTGTTTTGACACACGTTGTTTTTACGTCATTCTAAAACTTCAGACTTTGAAGTTTTTCAGAAATTGAATTCAGTTTTTACCCATAAAATTAATAATATAAGAATTCTTTGGCATGATAACTTGAAAATTTTTCTTATTTTATTATTTTATATACTTTTTTAATGCATCCAATTTTCTGTCATTGGTGTATCAACACTTTAGATAACAATTATGAGATAAGTGAACACAATCAAATCAAAGGGTTCTTTGAGAGAATCTTTCTTTAAATAATTGAAATCTCTGATTAAATTATTAAAATTGACAATAGATAAAGTGATGCAATGTTAGTTTGGGCTAAAGTGAAATTTTATTGATGTAAGTAGCAATAACATGTTAAATGAGGGTTTATTTCTGATGAATGATTATGACCATACTATTACGACAAAGTTGGAAACGCAGTTATTTGTTTAGAATCTTGTACGGACATATGTGGCATATGTGGCAACGATGATAATGTACAACACAATGAAGACGAGACCGATCCCGACAGCAGAGTGATTAAGGATGCGTGCCATTCTGGAATTTTTCTCTGCTAATGGTTGATCTCTGGACATGTTAGCATTTCGAGTCTGTGAAGAGAAAGTGTGAAACATAATGTCAACCACAGCCATTTTCAGAACTTTTTTTCATACATACCATTACATACTTGATAAAGAAGATTTTTGCAGAATATCTGACCCCTAAACTTAAACCATGATGTGCAGCAAACAAAAGTACAGTGCTTATAAACTGTTAAGTGCTAAATTTCATCTCACTGGTAGTACTGAAACTATATTGTGATCTGTTTTTACAAACAGAACAGTTTTTACAACACACTGAAATGGACTTTGCTCATAATTCCAAACAAAGCTTGTGGAAATATTCTTCATATTTAAACGAATTATATTATTATATTTATTGTACTATGTTTTAAGGCTATTATGCTATTTATTGCTAATTAATAAACACCATTATGTTACCATGACTCATGACTCTAACACAGCTTTGTCTGAATAGCTGCTTGGTGATGCTGACGTGACTTCTTAATGGGAATCCTTGGATATTGCAATAGGTGTTACATGTCATCACTCCCTAAAAACCCTTTGTTGCTATAAAGAAGACCTAATTACTTTTTGCATTTAAAAGTTTAGTTTTCAGGACGCATATGTATACATTGTTGCATAATGAACTATGAATTAAAATGATAAAATAGTAAGTAATATATAGAAATAAAAATAATTAGATTAAAACATAATATTTGTTGAGTCACACCCATATTATCAATAAAAGTAATATTCATTTCTGAGAACAGAACCGGTTTGTTTGCATTAAATGCTTCCTGGAAAGTGAATCCAACAATTGAAGTCTGTTTATGTGGATTATTCGATAATTAAATTAGATTAAACTTTCCTGTACTGACAGGAACTACATCACCAGTAATGTTTTCAAACTCCTGCAATTCACCCTTTACCTATTTGATCCATAAATTATTAAAATATGTATCATAGTAAAAGAATGCCTCATTATTTAAATATTTCTATTCTTTTCTTCCCGATCTCTGAACTTAATTCTGTAATACTGACATGATCTTCATTGCCCTGTGAAGGCTTATTTTAATTTTTATAATCCCTTAAACTGCTGAAGATCAACAGACATCCCAATCCACAAACATGTTATTTAACCTAATAACTGTCACAGCAGAAATCGAGTATACACATAAAAAAGCACTTCATCCGACCTACAATTGTTTTAATTTTTAGATATTAGATATATTTGTAAACATTTGATTAAAAAAATTATTTTAGGTATTTTTATGAATTACAGTAACATTTTTATTAGTTTTTTTATGTTGTTATAAACATTTGTCAAATATTTTATCTTAAGTCTTATACCTTTCCATCAATTTTTATTTTGTCATGATTAGATTAAAATTCAACTATAAAATATATCAAAGTGAATAGGGAAATAACATCCTCCTGAGGAACGGTGGCAGTTAACAGGTTAAAAAATCTTATTTTTCTGACTGAATAAATAAAAAACCAAATACATACAAAGATGGAGTGAACCAGAGCAGCAACACCCAGAGGTAAACAGCAGCATATCATGGTAAAGATGGAGTAATACAGGTAATCTGGTGATGGATTAGCCGGTGGAGTGGTGGTCACACAAACTGGAGGCTGCACAGTGATGGGAGCCTGTCCTGAATAAGGCCCTTGGCCGTACTGGGCCTGAGGAATCGGCTGACCACCTGGATATCCGTATTGTTGGGCTGGATAGCCAGAAGGGCTGGGATAACTCCCAGGAGGAGTATATCCAGTATTAGGGTGTCCTTGGTTTTCCTGGTATGATAGTGGAGCAGGCTGAATAATGCCTGATTTGTCTGATGACATACTGGGATCCATTCTTCTGCTAGAGACTGTCTATACTATATGGTGTCGCTACTTTGGTAGAAGGCACATGAGAGGAGAGCTATATAACTGTTAGGGGAGGAGTACAAATTCAGCATTGCCATCCAGTAATATATCATGGGTATAATCATACACAAACCATTCTTGTACAACCCATTATTATGCATGACAGTTAGAGCTCATGTCCTTTATCAAAGCAGGAAATCCGGAAAAAAGAATTACTTGATTTCAGGATGTCGCAATGAGTTCTGGGAATAAAGAAGTTGTGACCAAAACAGGTTTGACTCTGGAAAATCGATGTCTTCACTTTTTATTCAAATACATTATTAAAGAAATGTTGTAGTCATGTTCAGCATTGGGAGGAGTTTAAGTAGGCTTGGCAAAAATATCTACAAATCACATTCATAAAGCTCACTGTGTAAAGATCCAGGAGAATGACTACAAAATATGAATGCAAAAGAGAATCAACAAATATAAATAACTGATGAATGTACATGATGCTTTATTTCACAGTTTACATTAGAGTTAAAACATATAATAAATCAATTTTATATTAATTATTTTTTATAATAGCTTTATTTGGAGCAAACCTACCACCATTACACATCTTATACGTTTTTTTATTATAATGGGTTCATCATCATCTGAATAGGTTGGGGGGCTCCAGGACATAGCTAAAAGGAATGTATATAATGTAAACTATTGTAAAGTTTAGAAAGTGCATAACTACAATCTGAGCAACAGTGAGTAGATTTAAAGGCCTGACAAAATGTGTTCATAAAATCACATAAGAAGGATATGTATATAATAATATGATGATGTCCATCAACTTATTGCTGTCCAACCATCTCTTACAATTATGGAAACATTAATTATTTTTGACACTGACAACAATGACAAAGATGATATACACAATAATGGCGGTGAGGCCGATACCAAAAGCAACATTGTTGAGGGTGCGAGCCATTCTGGAGCTGCTCTCCGCTATTTCTCTGTGTCCGGACATGTTAGCATCTCGAGTCTGAGAAAGCAAATGGGAAATTACATGATATTAACAACTTTTGTTCATCAGAAATAGAGACGTTAAGCAAAACGTTTGCTTAAAGTTTGCATGTTAATGTTTCAATTTTTTGTGACAGAAAGTCATATAGATTTTTTTCTATTAAATTGGTTCTGAACCTGCAGTTGCAGTGTTTTGGACCTGCAGTGTTTACAATCATAGGGATCGCATATAGACGTCGCAGAAGGGATTGAGATAGACCCACCTCTACCTCAACCCTCGCTTGCATCTAGTCCTTCTTCTGTGGACTCAGAAGCCCACACGTCAGCCTCTTCCACACAAAATGGGAGCCCTTGTGGCAACAAGTGTCCAGCTCTAAAGATTTGGATATCTTGAGTCTCGACGAGGATTGTGCTTCTGTTTCTCCCGTTTATTGAGAGTTACTAGAGGAGGTTCAAAGTTCAGGTGCTAAGTAGGAGAAGGATCTACCACCAGCACTTGATTTTGAAATATTACAACAGGCCAAAGTCCAGAGAGCCCAGTGAACGTGAAGGACTATAATGTATTAGGAGCTCACTCAGTTACTGAGGAGCTAAACTATGTAGGGCCTTTTAAGTAATCAGTAAGATCTTCAAGTAATGGGTAACCAGTGCAGTGTTGACAGAACCGGGCTAATATGTTCATACTTTTTTATTCTGGTAAGAACTCTAGCTGCTGCATTTTTAACTAGTTGGAGCTTTTGTTATGGGCCAGCAGGGCAACCACCTAATAATGCATTAAAGTAATCCATCCAAGTACCATCTCTTTAAACACAGCATACACATAGTCCAACAGTTCTATAATACAATTCCCCAAGGGATTGTTAGGCTTTATTAATTTGGTCAACCGGAACCACAAACAATCTGATGTAAAAGAAAACAATCTGATTCACTTGTTGCATCTAATGCATACCATGTTGGCTTCTCACCACTTCCTGGTTGGTGACCCTCCTAGAAAAGGGCGAGACAATAGGTGTGCCCTTTTGTTCAGTTCGGACATACCATAGTGCTATATGGGAGTGCTCACTGGTAGACTACTGATATATAGTTTAGGGTTCTGTAAATTCTATTACCATTTGGTCTCAAGCTTTTACCTTTTCAAGTACCTTTTTTGCACTGTATCCTTTTGTTTTTGTTTTCTCTGCAAAGCTTCTTTGAAACAATGCTACAGTACATTGTAAAGGGCTAAACGAATAAACTTGAACTTGAAATAATGATTTATTAAATGATATATAAAGAGGAAAATCATTGAAGGCACAAGATTTCAGTACTGATAGTGACACCTGGTGGTCAAGGCTGGCACTACATGCTAATTGTTAGCTAGCAAGCTTGGCAAGTTTGGACTCTTAAAGAGAAAAAATATTGAAGAGGAAAAAAGACTTAATTCTCCTCTTAACCTTCAAACTATTTCCTTTCCTTTATTTGTACTCTATAAATGAACTATATACTGTAATAATGCAGTACCACAAAGTTGCATTATTTGTTTATATGGGTTTGTTACAAAAACATTGTAAATGGCCAGTAAACTGAGTTTTATAAAAGCATCAGCTAAAGGCTGGAATGGTGGTACCATTCATTTTGATTGATTGCAACAATCAAGCGTCATTTCATGGTGACATGCGCAACATAACACTGATGTTTTTCTCACCAGCTACAGGGCACTTAACTTTAAAACATTAGTAATAGGTGGAAACAAGCTATCTACTATCTACTGGAGTGTCTAAATCTACAAATCAGCAAGCTAAAAATGTGCCTCATTTTATTTATACCATAGTTCAGTAACACATTTAATGGCTTTTTGTACTGTAACACAATGCAAACATCTTAGTTTAGATGTAGATTAGGAAGAGATTTACATATACTTACCGAAAAGGAGTAAACAAGAGCAGCAATGCCCACAGGTAAACAGCAGCACAGCATAGTAAAGATAGAGTAACACATGTAATCCGGCAGTGGGTTTATCAGTGGAGTGTTGGTCACATAAACGGTCGGCTGCACAGCGATGACGGGATGTCCTGGATAAGGCCCTTGGTCATACAGACCCGCTGGAGCTCCATACTGCTGAGCCTGAAAGCCGGAAGTGCTGGGATAGCTCACTAATGGAGGGTATCCGGCATTAGGGTACTGAAAGTGGTCCTGGTATGGTGGTGGTCCAGAAGGCTGTAAAAGCTTTGATTTCTCAGACGTGTCCCAGTCCGCCATAGGGTCTTCAATCCGTCTGTCAAGACTTCAGTTGATTGTCGTGCTTTGCATGAGCGGACACGGCTTTGTGTACTCTGCCCTTTCTAGAAAGGCTTTGTGGTAGATAGATATGTACTTTGGCCTTTTCTGGTCACATGAAAACTGGTAACTATTAGCACAGGGGAGGAGTGAGAAAAAAAATGTATTTCCTTTAACATGCTTTGACCGCAGGTGCAATCTGTGGACTCAATATTTAGACATAAAAGTTAAACGTTTATACATAATCTATGCCAAGTAGAGGATTCTGCTGTCCACAAATCAGTGTCCACTCTTTGGGTTTGACCTGTTTACACACTTTAAGAATCAAAGGCAAAACAAAGCACTGTTTGGTTTACTGTCACTTGGTTTGTTTGTATTACTATTATTATTATTATTATTTTTATTTTTACTGGATTTATTAATGTTATTATTTGTATTATTTTGTCTTAATAGTTTTTATTTTTCAATATTCTGTTTTGCAGCTGTTTTGTTGTATCACTATTTGTTTCGTGAATAATACAAGTTTCAAGTCAAAAAGTTAAATGACAAAAAAATGTTTCTATAATATTTTGTTTTAACTGAGTAACTATTTTTAAAATTTATGAAATTCAGTCACATTTACACATTTAAAATGCAAACTAATTTTAATTTTATTATGAACTGTTGTAGTTGTAGTTCAGTATCATAATTAATAGTTAAAAATGTCATATTTTCACCCTCGTGCCATTCTGACCTTTGTTCTGTGAAAAAAACAGGATTGTTTATCACAACTTATGTTTATCATAAAGAGAAACTGGAAGGTATTACCAGTCCAAAAAAAGATCAATCACAATCTATGTCATCCACAAAGCCTCTGTGGCATCTTTTGTGAATTTTATGGGAATTTAAGGGTTGTCTCGTAATATTACAATCTCTCTTATAGCTCAGTATTATGAAAATATGAGATAAACATTTCATAAATGTCAAACTCTGTTGTTTCTTCATTCAGAGGTGTCATGTGACTTTAGTGACAAACATGTTGTTGGTAAATGAGACCACAAACCACAAGGGGCTGCCAGCAAGAGAAATAATGTAAAAAAGTGTGTTTATTGGGATATATAATTTGGTTTCACTCATTTTAGCTTCACCACAATAACGATTGTTTATGTAAACTAGATGTAACTAACCTTGAAATTTGCATAGCCATCCCACATCCAGATTTTCTGTTCACCATCACTGTGCAATTGTCACAGAACAGAAGGGACGGAGTCAGCGGGTAACTGAAAAGGATCTTTAATGAAACAGAAAAACAGAATAGTAAACAAACAGGTAAGTAACTCAAACTAATACTGTCCTTGGGGTGCAGATGAACTTCGGGGAACACAGAAGACGAGAAGATGACGAAGGAGAAACACTGAAGACTAGACGAAGATAAATCCAAGGGGAGACGATCGCTAACACAGGTAAGTGAGTCCGGGTAACAATATTGTAGACTGGACAGTGACTGGTAGTGGGAGAGTGTCCTTTATGCTAGTGCGGTGATGATGATCAGGTGGCGGTGATCAGAACTCGGGAGAGGGAGAGCGTTGTGATTGGGTGAGTAGCGAGCCTGGCGTATCCGTAACAGTACCCCCCTCCCCACGGCCCGCTCCAGAGGGCCGGGGACCCCGGCGCCGTGGTGGTCTTCCTCTACCACGAGGGGCTGGTCTGTCAGGGTGCAGAGAGTGGAAGGTGTGCAGCAAGGCCGGGTCAAGTATGTCATCTCGTGGAACCCATGACCGTTCCTCAGGCCCGTAGCCCTCCCAGTCGACCAGGTACTCCAACCTTCCACCACGGCGTCGGGAGTCCAGGATGTCCTTGACCGCATATATCGTTCCTTCCTCCAGTACCAGAGGGAGAGGGGGTTCCACGCCAGGCTCTGTGGAGGGAAGAACAGAGGGATGGTGAGGTTTTAATAGGGACACGTGACAAGTGGGGTGTATGCGGTACTCAGCCGGTAACTGGAGTTTGTAGGTGACAGGGTTGATCTGCTTGAGGATTGTGAAGGGACCAATGAAGCGGGGACTCAGCTTACGGCAGGGCAGACGCAGACGAATATCTCTAGTGGACAGCCATACCTTTTGTCCTGGTTGGTAGACAGGAGCATCAGAGCGGCGAAGGTTGGCTGTCAGTCTGCGTCGACTTACTGCACGTTGGAGGTGGTGATGAGCTGAGTCCCAGACTCTCTCGCTCTGCCGGAACCAGTAATCTACGGCTGGGACGTCTGAAGGTTCCCCAGACCAAGGGAACATGGGGGGTTGGTACCCCAGGACACACTGGAAGGGAGTAAGATTAGTAGAGGGTTGGCGAAGGGAGTTCTGGGCATATTCTGCCCAGCCGAGATACTGGCTCCAGGAGTCTTGCTGGTCACGGCAGTAGGTTCGTAAATACCTGCTGATCTCCTGGACCTTTCTTTCCGTCTGCCCGTTGGTTTGTGGATGGTACCCAGATGACAGACTGATGGTCACACCTAGGAGGGAGAAGAATGCTTTCCATACACGCGAGATAAACTGAGGACCTCTGTCTGACACAATATCTTCTGGAATACCAAAATACCTGAATACATGATTGAAGAGAGTCTCGGCAGTCGCCATGGCCGTGGGCAAACCTCTCAAAGGTATTAGTCGACAGGATTTGGAGAATCTGTCTACTACGATGAAGATGCATGTACAGTCATTGGAGGGGGGTAAGTCAGTGATGAAGTCTACCCATAGGTGTGACCAGGGGCGGTTAGGAACGGGCAGCGGATGGAGCTTACCAGCAGGTAGGTGGCGAGGGACCTTGGCTACGGCACACTCCTGGCAACCCCGCACGTATCTTCTTACATCGGCGGCCATGTTGGGCCACCAGAAGCGTGCCTTCAGGAGCGAGAGAGTCTCATTGGCCCCTGGGTGGCCAGTGCCAGGCGACGAGTGAGTCATGTGGATGAAGGAGGTGCGTCGACGACGAGGGAGGTATTGTAAACCAGGTGGGCAGCCCGACGGAGCTTGAGGTGGAGCATTGGTCGAGGGGAGTGTTTCCTCAGCCCAAGTGATGGGACTTACGACCAGTGGTTCAGGGAAAATGGGTTCTGGGTCCTCGTTACTCTCTAGGGATGAGTAGATACGTGACAGGGCATCAGCTTTGGAATTCTTGGAACCAGGGCGATAAGAGATGGAGAAGTCGAACCGGGTGAAGAATAGGGCCCATCTTGCCTGTCTGGGGTTAAGGCGTTTGGCAGCACGAATATATTCAAGGTTCTTATGGTCAGTGAATACCTGGAAGGGGTGATGAGCTCCCTCGAGCCAATGTCTCCATTCCTCCAGGGCTAACTTGATGGCCAGGAGCTCTCTGTTCCCGATATCGTAGTTGGCTTCCGCCGGGCTGAGTTTGCGGGAGAAGAAGGCACATGGGTGTGGAGCATAGGGGAAGTTCAGTGCTGTCACTTGGAGCTGGACACGGACGGGACAAGAGACAGGTTTGGAAACAATGGTCGCCCCACTTCAGGACTTCACCAGTTCTCCAGGAGAGGATAGGATGGTGTTTTTCCAACCAAGGGCGCCCAAGAACTACGTCAGCGGTGGAATCCTCCAGAACCAGCAGGGAAATCACTTCAGAGTGTAACACCCCTACGGTGAGGCTGATGGATTCCGCCCTCCGTGTCACCGGGCGCCGGCTAACTGGGGATCCTGTTATGGAGCAGATTTGGTACGAGGTGGGTATGACGGACGTCTTGAGTTTGAGTTGCCGGCAGAGGGAGCCAGAGATGAAGTTGCCGGCCGACCCGGAGTCGAGGAGGGCGGAAACTGAAAAGGAGGTAGAGAAGGCAGTAAGGGATACAATAGTGGTAAGGGGTTTCAGATTTTCACTATTGGGAATGGCTGCACTCACCATTTGACGTGGTGGTCGAACGGGGCACGCTGAGATGACGTGCCCCGGACCTCCGCAGTAGAGGCAGAGCTGATTCGCCAAGCGGCGATGACGTTCTGAGAAGGACAGTCTAGAAGTGTCGATTTGCATGGGCTCTTCGGCTGGTTCTGGAGGGCTGACGGTAGCTGGTCGGCGGAGGGAGGCAGCGAGCGGGTTTATTCCAGGTTGAGACTCGTGACACAGTTGGATACGAGTGGCCGTTCGGATGGATAGCTGAATAAATTGGTTGAGATCCATATCATCGTCATATGTGGCCAATTGCAACCTCACCTGGGGATTCAAGCCTTGGCGATATGCAGTGATCAGCGCCCGCTCGTTCCAGCCGCTCTTAGAGGCCAGAGTCCGAAATTGTAATGCGTACTCGTTGATGGGCAGCTCCCCTTGTTTCAGCTGAAAAAGTTGTTCACCCACAGATGCGTCCCAAACGGGTTTACCAAAGACATCTCTGAAATGATTCATAAAACTGGACAGAGAGAGTGTTATAGGATGTTCTTGAATCCAAAGAGGAGTCGCCCATTGGAGCGCCTTACCGGATAGATGTTGGATGACATAGCTGACTTTGAGACGTTCGGTGGTGTACAGGTGAGGCTGCATCTCGATGGCGAGAGAACACTGCAAGAGAAACCCGCTGCAATCCTCTGCCGTACCAGAGAAGGGCGCTGGTTGGGCCATGGGACTCGCGACAACAACCGGAGAGGGAGGAGTGTTGACGGTAGTGCTAGGTGCGGTGGGAGCGGTGGTGGAGCGCTCGTAGAAGGCTCGACGAGCCGCTTCAAACAAATCCCGAAAAGCGTCCGACTGACTCATTATGTTGTTCGGTCCAGTCTTCTGTCACAGAACAGAAGGGACGGAGTCAGCGGGTAACTGAAAAGGATCTTTAATGAAACAGAAAAACAGAATAGTAAACAAACAGGTAAGTAACTCAAACTAATACTGTCCTTGGGGTGCAGATGAACTTCGGGGAACACAGAAGACGAGAAGATGACGAAGGAGAAACACTGAAGACTAGGACGAAGATAAATCCAAAGGGGAGACGATCGCTAACACAGGTAAGTGAGTCCGGGTAACAATATTGTAGACTGGACAGTGACTGGTAGTGGGAGAGTGTCCTTTATGCTAGTGCGGTGATGATGATCAGGTGGCGGTGATCAGAACTCGGGAGAGGGAGAGCGTTGTGATTGGGTGAGTAGCGAGCCTGGCGTATCCGTAACAGCAATTAACTGGGGCTTTCCAGTGAAAAATGAAAATTTCCTCTAATGGCATTTGAGGACAGGTATTACAGTACTTTTCTCCACACTTGCAAAAAAAAAACGGTACAAAAGCTGTCACTAGCATTGACACCTTTCAAAAATACAAAACTTTGCACCTAAATAGTTCATTTTAGTACCTCAAAGGTACATATTGGTATTAAATACATACATATTTGTATTTAAATGGAACATATTAGGACCTTTTTAAAGGGTACCATCCCAGTAACAGCTTTTTTACCTTTTTCTGACAGTGCATAATCCACAGGACGACTTTGTTATTGTTATTTTTTACTAATGTTATTTTTTAAAAATATTACAATCCCAAACTATTACAAAATATCTAATATCTAAATGTAAAAAAACATTATTTACTCACTCCTGTGCTGTATTTACACAGTATAATTTTTTTCAGTAACATCTATGGGGCAGGGTAAGATAAAACAAATGATCAAAATTGTATCTAAAAGCAAACATTTATATTTGCCAACATTTATATTTGATGAAGTCACATTTTTCATTTTCAAACCAAAATTTATATGCGTAAAATAATATGTATAAGATAATATGCAAAACTTTCCAGCAAAATGCAAGGCAAAAAAAATAAATAAATATAAACTCAAGTAGGCCTAATGTAATACAGGTTTGAGTAACAAATATCTACACATTCCCAAAGCTATACATTTGAAGTATGTGTATTTCTTCCCATAGTAGATGGTCCTTGTAACTCAATTCAATTCAATTCAATTCAATTTTATTTGTATAGCGCTTTTTCACAAAGATCATTGTATCAAAGCAGCTTTACATGTACTGACAGATAGCAGTCAGTGGTCAGGGATTCAAAAAAACTCTTTAAGAGAGAAAAAACCCTGACATGACGTGTTATAGTTGCAATCCGTAGCATGTGCAATCCGAACTAGAGGACACAAATTGCCATTGATCGCATCTATAACTTGCTATGCAGTTTACAGGATACAGATACAGACATAATAAGGTACAGAAAATTTACTTTAAGAGATTGAATAAAAATGTTATATGTTAAGTATAATGTGGTAGATTTTAATTTAGCAGGGTGCAAGGAGGTTGTCCTGGGTAGTCGTCATTTAGCAGCTCCAAGATGGGCATCAGGTGGGGCAGTGTCGTGCCAGCTGGAACTCATTCCTCCTCTCCTCGGGATACCTCGGAAAAGGAAAGGGGGATAGAGAGAGAAAACAGACTAACATTAGCGTAGCGTCCGTTCATATGTAAGTGTAAGCAGTTATATGCGATATCACATGCAGTAAGTAATATGTATGTGTGCCCGGTTCCGGTTGAGTTAACTATTGCGGCCTTAGAGAGTTGGATCTGAGATTATGTGAATGCGAGGCTAAAGAGATAAGTCTTTAATTTAGTTTTAAACTGTTCGAGTGTGTCTGAGTCCCGGACTTTACTGGGAAGGTCATTCCATAGTTTTGGTGCTAAGTAGGAGAAGGATCTTCCACCTTTAGATTTTTTTGATATTCTTGGAACTATTAACAGCCCGCCATTTTGTGAACGCAATGCCCGTGATGGATTGTATGCTGATAGTAGTTCATGGAGGTATAAAGGTGCTAAGCCATTTAGGGCTTTGTATGCAATTAACAAAATTTTGAAATGTATGCGATACTTTACAGGTAGCCAGTGCAGTGTTGCTAGGAGTGGACTTACGTGGTCATACTTTTTTGATCTAGTAAGAACTCTAGCAGCTGCATTTTGAACCAGCTGAAGCTTATTTATTTGCTTTGCATGACACCCCCCCAGTAGTAAATTACAGTAGTCGATTCTGGAGGTCATAAATGCGTGGATTAGCTTCTCTATATCCGAGACAGACAGCATGTGGTGCATCTTTGAAATATTTCTAAGGTGAAAAAATGCGGTTGGAAATGTGACCATCGAAAGACAGGTTCTTATCTAGAATCACACCTAGGTTCTTGACTGCGGAAGATGGGACAATGGTGCAACCTTCTATAGAGATGTTGTGGGCTATTGTGTCGTGTTTGGAGCTATTAGGTTCAATAATCAAAACCTCTGTCTTGTTGTAGTTAAGTAGAAGGAAGTTGTTTGCCATCCATTTTCTAATATCGTTGATACAGTCTATTAACCTAGAAAAACAGTGGGTTTTGTCAGGTTTTGAGGAAATATAGAGATGGGTATCGTCAGCGTAGCAGTGGAAGTTGATGTCACGTTTCTTAATAATATCTCCGAGGGGAAGCATATATAGTGCGAAAACAATAGGAGCAAGAACTGATCCCTGTGGTACACCGTATTTTACCTGAGAGTAATAAGATTTTTCCTCGTTAACATAGACAAAGTGGTAACGATCGGTTAAATAAGATTTGAACCAGGCTAAGGCTTGACCATTAATGCCAACAAATAATTTGTCACTCTGAGCATGGCTGTTTCTGTGCTGTGGTGGGGCCTGAATCCTGATTGAAATTTTTCATAAATACTATTTTTCGCTAGGAATGTCTGTAATTGTTTGGACACAACCTTTTCCAGTATTTTTGATAAAAAGGGGAGATTAGAGATTGGTCTAAAGTTGGATAGGTCTCCCTGGTCGAGATTAGTTTTTTTTATGAGAGGCCTAATGACTGCCATTTTGAAGGCTGCCGGAACATAGCCTAATTCTAATGATGAGTTAATAATATTGAGCACTGGTTCCGAAACTGCAGGAAAAACTTCTTTTAGTAATTTTGTGGGGATGGGATCTAATATACAGGATGATGATTTTGATAAATTTATTACTTTTGTGAGCTCATCCATTTTAATAGCATTAAAAGATTCTAGTTGTACTAATGGCATGATGCGGGACGGGATACTATGGGATATAGAGGTGGCTGGCTGTCTAGATGCAATATTGTCCCTAATCTGCTCAATTTTATCATCAAAAAAAATTCATAAAGGTATTACTATCGTGCTGTAGTTTAGCATCTTTTTCTGTAATTGATTTGTTTTCAGTCAGTTTTGCGACTGTATTAAAGAGAAATCGCGGCTTATTTTGATTTTCTGCTATCAACTTGCTGAAATAGGAGGATTTGGTGTTTTTTTAGAGCCTGCTTGTACTTGTTGGTGCTCTCTTTCCATGCATCACACCATACTTCTAACTCTACATTATTTCAAATATCATTTCCTCCACCTGCATTTGATATTGACAGCATGTAAGAGGTGGAAATGAGTTTGCACCCAAACTGCAGAAACCACCATGTGGCAACAACATTTGGACTCAGAAGGCCATCAGTGCTCATTATCTGAATTTTTTTAAATGCTTGATGTACTCAGTTGTAATATAAATATGTAATAAAATTATAACATTTCCCATTTGAAACATATGTCAATGTATTTTAAGCAAGTATTTTTCTTTTATATACATTTATTTAGAATAGGATTTGTTTATCCTATTTAGCCATGTGAAGACTTCTGCAAGAGTTGTTGTAAAACCTAAATTAAGTCAGCAGAGGGCGCTGTCGAGTAACTAAAAAAAATAAAGAGGGAGAGATTTGCAAAGCTTTATGTAGACGTTTGATGGAAGTATTTGCCTCTTCGGTTCTTTTTAATCACGTGTCACTCAACTGAGACATCCAACACAAATAATTCTATACGTAGAGGTCTTTGTAGTGTTTTTTTATTTTTGTCACTCTGATACTGATTGTTTTTCCAAACAATAGACAAATAACCTCTTAATACTACTGAAATGTGGTGATGAATAGGCTGAAACAATATAAATCAAGCATTACAAATTTTATGTAAATATGATGGAGTTATCTTGCAAAACTAGATGATACTACTTTACACAAAATTAATGTAGCATTGTACATACATGTAATGATGGAAGGATTTACTACACTATGTTTGGTTATTGGTTAACATAAGGCACCAAATTAAGATACTGCCAGTGAAAGTTTACCCTTTCATAATTTAAAACAAAAACAGACAGAATAAAAAATAAATTTACACAGAATTTTTGGTAATCAATTTAGATAACAGGACATTAAAAAGACACACATGTGGCATAAAAAAGAAAAACACAAGTATGGTTTTTCATGTTCCTTCTATGATCTGTAGGCCGAGCAGAGAAAAAACAGTGAAAACACAGAAAACCTTCGTATTAGATTCCTCATCAGGAGAAATCCTTTCAATCATAAACCAGCACACGGGATAAAGAAAGACCATCTTCTCTGACTTGCTCAAGTCATCTGTTTTTAGCATTCGCTGGCCCTTGCTGTCAATGAGAAGGACATTAAAAATTTAGATCATCTTTAAATATGTAACAAACATCAATGATTCTTTTGTTGCTTACAACAGATTGACACACTGAATAAATGATAGTTTACATGGCACATTTTTACATCCTGTTATCTCTCGACCCCACCCTCAGGGATCATGCAGTGTAAATACACCCATGGGAGAATGTGTGACTCATCTTGGAAACCATATGACAGCTGTTATGGAGACAGGCCATATGGGTCTATCACTGAGCACAGCTGCCATTGCATCAAGATACTGGCACAAAGATACTGGCACATCAATAACAAGCCGATGGATTTCATACAGCCATGCAGGTATACAGTGACATATTTCTTAAAGAAACTTCAGGGGGAGTTTGCCAGGTGATTTGTACCAGGCCTGATTTTTTTTCAGGGAATTGATGACAGAGATGCTTCTGGCTTCTAGTCATACTGTACCTGTGTCATTGAGCATCTGCTGAGTGTTGCTTCCGGTTCTCCTTCTGTCCAAAGATATTATTAAAATAAATAAATAAATATCATTATATATGATATATCAGTAATATATCATATGTGTAATTATGGTAAGGTAATATCTCAGAGTGTAAAACAGATAACGTAATAGAGTACACAGTTTTGTCATTTATACCTTTTGTCCTGGTTGAATTTGCATCTGCAGTGGCCACCTGAAAAAACAAAACAGAGGCATTTTTAAAACAGGTAACCATGTGTTTTAAAAAAAGTATTTTTAGTAATAACTTAAACTTAAAATTAAAAAACAAACATATACAATATATACACTGCCGCTCAGAATATTAGAATGATTTCTGAAGGATCATGTGACACTTAAGACTGGAGTGACAGCTGATGAAAAATTCAGCTTCGCATCACAGGAATAAATTATATTTTTAAGTATATTCGTATAAAAACATTATTTTATATTGTAATAACATTTTGCAATATTACTTTTTTTCTATATATTTTTGATCAAATAAATGCAGCCTTGATGAGCGTAAGAGACTTCCTTAAAAAACATTATAAGTCTTACTGATCCCAAACTTTTGAGCGGGGGTGTATATACAGACATATAAGCTTTAAAAACTATTAAAAAGCTTTTTTTACATTTGAGTATGAGGAAAACCTTTGACAAGAATAAAATTTTTTCATGGTAAGGTTCCATTTGCATGGAATTGACCATGTACGATTAAAAAGTAGATGACAAACTGACTTAGAAGAATAGTGATGCCTATCAGACACAGAACTGCTGCCAGGATCAGTCCACCAACCCGAAGTCTGTGATAATCTGTAAGTAAAAAAGAAAAATTTGAAAATATGTTCTTGAGAAATCTTGAGTAAGTTTTGAGATTGTGAACCGGTCAGCAGACTCCTACAAAAAAGTGTATGCACGTGACTTACCAAAAGTGAAAGGATCCTCCTCTGCTGGAAAAATACAAGACACAATTACAATTTACATTTTGTAACAGTAAATAATCACAAGAAGAAAATCCACTGCAGAATGTATGAATCTTTTACCTGACTGCTGACCATCTGCCAACACAAGAGACCAAACTACTAACAGAAGAGACAGTAAAGAGCGTGTAAACTTTAGTGTGTGTCACATTGATATACTGGACAGATGCTTTCTAAAAACAAATCAACCTACAAACAAACCGCAAAACAGTATATGATTTATCTAAACAATTAGCCCTAAAGCACAGTGTGTGGTTTATGGGTTAGATGTGTTTATTAGATCTTTAGCTTGTTTTGATCCAGTGGCGACCCATTAGAAAATTCCTGTTTCTGATTGGTATTGTACTATATGTAGTTCACCTTTATTTTTTCATGTCACTTGAAAAAAGTCACACAACATGTCATTTATGTATCTCATTTTAACAGCTTTAACCAATATTTTTTTATAACATATCAAATGTCAAGTACAGTTTGGTTGGGTGCTCAAAGATTTGAACATTTTGTAAACATTTGTTTACAGTTTTCACATTCTTGATATTACATGAGAAATATGTTCATCTCAAAGATAAAACGCATATTTATTTTGCTCAAGACAATTATTTGTGTTTTATTGCTTGTAATGCTACCGAAACATGGAATACAGTGTGTTGTTGCTTTTTATAAAACATTGTATTCATGAGCATTTATCAACATTTTACAATCGCTAATCTGAAAACAATTTAGATCTGAAACTATTATAGTTTAATGGCATATTTTTTCCATGCATATACAATCTATAAAACGCATTAGGAGGCACTTCAGCAACAAGCAAATTGTTGTTGTTTTCATCTAAAGATCAATGGGGGAGTATTTCCCTGTGGTCGCTGTGGGCTTAAATTACACAGATACAGACACGCCTCAGTTAGATATAAACAATACTCACATGTCAAAAAAACAAATGCCAGAGTCTTCATCATGACGGTAGTTTCAACCTGAAAAACACAAAGTCAATTTTGCCATTAAAGAACATCAAATCATAGTAATTTCTAGTAAACATGACATCAGTATTAAATTCATTTGTTTTGGTCCTATGGTGCGTGATGCACATATTTCAGAGATAAACTATTCTTTTAACTGGAATCAGGAATCTCTCCTCCCCTTCCTTCCAAAAAACCAACACATTAAAACTGAGATGTATAATTCTGTTATTATTGGAAAGCAGATCATGTATCTTTTGTGCACATAACAGCTAATTCCATTAATGCCTGTCACATGATCTAAATAAAACTTGAATTCTCTTAATGCCTCAATCATTCTGAGGTTAAATCAAATTATCACAATCCTTGTCAATCCATGTGATCTGATTAAACATACTGGAAATAAAGCAGCTCTTGGAACAAAAACACAGATCAGATGTCAACAGCGTCCCGGCACATCTCAACAACCAAACATTCGACAAAACAGCTGCTAGGAAACAAACACACGAAGCTTCAAATCTTAATATAAAAGAGAAAGCATGTCAAAGCCTGACAGTTTTGTTTTGCCTGTTAAAGTAAGGAAGGCTTTAATGACCTCACAAAGATGTTGACGTCTGTAACATGTCACAGCAACTCCAGAGCTTAGCTTGGATTTTCCATGGCACTTATAAAAGACCAGAGGGAATGCCATGCCCATCCCTACCAGCACGAGATGACGTAACTTTGTCCTGTAATACACACCACCCTCAGCTTCTAACAATGGTGACCAAGAAGAGCAAAATAATGGGCTCACCAGAGACATGCTGAGTTTAAATAAAAGTCCAATATATCAGCCCTTGCACAAGAACAGGCCGGATCAAAGCAGGCAGTAAAACGGCAAAGGCTTAATCTCGAGCTTTTCGGGGACTCCCAGAGAGGTTTAATAAATCCCTGGTGTTTATTATCTTGTATTTGAATGACCGCTTTTCCATCCTGCTGTAAACACACATGCCACTCTTGGGTCTATTAATGTTTGCATCATTAACAATGTGATGATCATTCATTTAAAACATGTACATTTTTTCATGATATACTTTTTTATTTTCTGGTAAAGAATGTGTAGTATAAAGTTATTTATAAAATGAAGTATGTCACACCACTCTACTTCAGAGTGCTTCTGAAAAAGGCTGCTTCACAACAATGCCATGGAAGATTTTTGGTTCCCAGTCTAAGGTTCTTTTCTTTCCATTTGGTCTTTACAAAATCTGTAAAACCTTTTTTTACTACAAAGAAGCTTTTCTGCTACAGATGTTCTGTGGATGTTAAAGGTCCTTCAGCCCCTCCCATCCAAAATAGTCAGACAAATAACTTTGTAGGAACCTTTTTTAAAACTATAGACATTCTTCTTAGCATCTTGGTTCATGTTCTACAGACATGAGGTTAAGTAAATAATGACAAAATGTTTATTTTTCATTTAACTTTTTTTGTTGAACTATATATAATGTCTCAGTGTATTTTACAATGCGTACCAGACCAGAGCGAAAATAGTGGAGAACGTATTATTTCTCTGTTCTTGTTTTCAGCCTAGGCAGAATCACACAGGGTGCACACAGATTATAATGAAAGTCTTGTGGTTTGTTCTGGTCACGTTGGCTTGCCAATGAGTGTCTGTGTCACAGGAATAATGAGGAATTGTGTCCTACAGTGCTCACTTCCTCATCTCACATTACAAACAGTCACTATATCCCACAGATATGAACAGAAACACACACTTTTAGCATTTTTGACTAAAGGCAGATATTTAAAGCTTTGTAAATGTATCATGTATCATGTATCATCAAATGTATCATGTCCGTATTCTGGACATATTCAACTTTTAGTCAAAAAATCATAAGGTTCAAAGGCCCCTGTGTGTGTGTACATCTCAGAAAGTAAACATACACGTATGACCTCCTTTAGCTATTCACCCTAGACTCTCACCCAATTTATATCTATCTATCTATATATCTATATCTATCTATCTATATATCTATATCTATATATATATATATATATATATATATATATATATATATATATATATATAGATAGATAGATAGATAGATAGATAGATAGATATAGATATAGATATAGATATAGATATAGATATACATATACATATACATATACATATACATATACATATACATATACATATAGATATATACATATATATAGTAAGTCTAATAAGTCTAAGAGTCTAATAATATATTATATACATATCTATATCTATATATATAGATAAATATGTAAGAGTCTAATAATAAGTATTGGCA
The DNA here is from genome assembly GCA_019155185.1 of Beaufortia kweichowensis. Lineage (NCBI taxonomy): Eukaryota > Metazoa > Chordata > Actinopteri > Cypriniformes > Gastromyzontidae > Beaufortia > Beaufortia kweichowensis. Next base: position 15,421,844 of record CM032800.1, read on the forward strand.
TGCATAAGTGTTTGAGAGCTTAATGAAGTTTATAAGTCACATTTGGTCTCACCTTTCACACCCCCACCCTTGACACAATCGCATGGCACACAAAGGATGCATGACATGCACACAGGAATCTAGACTGCAGCTATATTAGGAACAAAATTCCACCCTTGAGAACACACTGTGAACTTTAAAGCATTGTATGAACACACACTTACTTGAGCACAGACACTCACACATTTCCATTACAGTTACAGCACACGATGCAAATGATGAAGTAAAACCATTCATTTAGGCTGCCCTTCTTTGGAAATAATGTTACCAATGTTCATAAGCAACAAGCTCTTAGATCTCCATGTGCTTAGAGTAATGGAGGAAGGAAAGTAACATTCTACTGAAGTGAGTCACCCTTCCAAAAACCAGAATCCCGCCCTTTCTAGTGACTGTCTAAGTGCAGTCTTTGTGTTCCATAAACGTCTGTTTCAATAAACAGACCATGCAAGATGCCATGCTGAAGCCGTTGTCCATGATTAGGAATCTGGTCAAAATGAGCTTGAAATTTTACAATTTAACAGCAAACACTAAAATGCTGTTTATGCAGTAACAGCACATTAGATGTGTTTTCTTAAAGACTGTCTTTCTTAAAGAAGGTCCATCTGCACTTTATCATTCATACAAAACACATACTCGTCATGTGTGTACCCTGTTATTTTAATGTTCACAAATATAGGCTGGATTTTGTAAGATCAGCTGACTAAATGACATGAGTACATGTATAATCAAAGCAGCAAAACTGAAAAAAACATGAACCAACTAAATTATACTTCCTGCATTTCCAAATGTCGCAAGTCCAAGAGACTATGACACACAAAACACAACTTGATGCCTCAAGGATCTTTACAAGTTAGTTTCAGGACACAGCTGTTTTTTCCAAAATGGAACCGCATAACTTTCCATTTTCAGAATCACTGGAGGATTAACACATACCTGCTCACACAGTCAGGTCTTTATCAGTTTACATCAGATTTTATGTTTAAAATAGTTATTGCCATAAATCTTTTCTAGTTTTATCACTTGTAAATGACAAACCGATTAAAAATGGTCAACTATAGCAAATGAAACAAAAGGTTGCTTAATTGCTTAATTATGTTGTTTAAGATACAATGAACTTAAAGAAGAGCTGTAACATATGAAATGGTGTCCAGCATTGATTACTCACCTTTATTAAAGGGAAAGAAACTGAATGGTCGAAGTTTGAAATGTGGTTGTGAAGGAACCACCCGTAGATAAAAAGATCTGAGGAGACTGAAAGCAACACCCTACACCATCCGCTCAACAGGTTGGCTCAGTTCTGTAAGTGGGTTGAGTTTGAATGAAGGATCTTTTCTCTTGGAGAGGAACTTGTTTTTAGATTGGTGTGCACGCTCACACTTATTTTTGCCTCTAGTGGTTGAGTACTTTTATCCTTTTATAGAGACTTACAAGGAACAGTGAAACCATGAGGAATAGATCAAACCATACATTTTATTAATTAACACCTTGGCAAAACCACTTAACCACACTAAACTATACAATATATCAGTGTGTGCGTTTCCTGAAACGAAATCAACGACCTTAGTGTCAGAAATACCATGATCCACATTACCGGTTGAGCAAGAAAAAACTAAATCAGCATTGAAAACAAAATCAAAGCTACCCCCTAGTGTAACTGACATTCAAAAAGCTTTAACTTTTGGCAAAAAGGATGGTTTATGTTTTATTATCTCCGCAGTCAAAATAACCTGACGCATAAAAATGACTCCAAACTCAAGTTAGAGGACCAGAACTGAGAAAATTTATTAAAGCACAGAAGACAGCTGTTTGGTGTCTCATCTTTTAGTGGAGAACAAAACGTATTTTATTTCTAAAACTTATATTAAATTTATATAATGAGATTCCATTTTTGAGCAGTGGATTGTGACACAAGAAATGTATAAATTAAATGGCTGAAAATAACAAAAATGTTTTGTTAAACTAGTTTTCCATCTGTAGTTTCTAAACAGGGATACAAAAAAAAAACATTATCTACTTGTCTCAAGACTGCAATAGAAATTTTAGCAGATGAAATGTCTGATCCTCAGATTTTGCTTGGGTCTTCTTCCTGCCTGCATTAATAAATAAAATATATTTACAAATATAAAAACAACATTATATATACATAATATATACTGTGTATGTATATATATATATAAACTATATGACTATGTTCACTACTTTAGTGAAGTGTAGTTGTGTCAGGAAATACAGAATCATGTGACCTACTTTCTCTTTGGTTTGCACTGCCCCCCTGTGAACAGAATTATCTGTTACTCTTTCCGTTAGCATAGATGTAAATCACAACATCTTCTTGGGTAGATAATGTGTATTCAGAGTTAAACAGAACTTACAGCACAGAACTCCAACCCCTCCGGCTACAAGCAGGGCTGTGAAGACCAAACCTGCAATCCTCAATCCCTCATAGTCTAAAAGAATCAAAAGGCAATAGAAAGTCAATTTCAATCCTAGGTGAAAGATGTTTAAAGGTTTTAAACATTTATTAACTATAAAGATGAAATTGAAAGTACTTACTGTAAACAAATGGATCTACGAAAGGAAATGAGAAAAGTTAAACTTTTTATAATTTTTCATTTAACATTGCATATTTAACATGCTTTAAAAAGGTTAACCACTGATACAAGTAATAATACATTCATCTGCCTTACTTGCTTCAGCTTGACTTAAGAGTGTCAGGAAGACTGCAAAAGAAAAATAAAGATGAATATAATAAATAAAATGCCATTTAACAATGTTATATGGTTTAAAATATAATATATTAATAATAACCAATAATAATTTAGGATTTACAATTAATAATTTACACTTAATAAAATAAAAATACACATTATAAAAAACATAAATATAAAATCAAAACCTTTTTTTTAGGAAAAAAAATGCAACATTCAAAAAAGGGACTCGGTCTACTTTGACCTTCATGCCCAAGGTGACACGACACTTCATCTGTTATTGGGTGACCTTTAGCTGTGTATATGTTGCATAAACAGTCATAATGTACCTGTCAGGAGGACTAGTGTTGTGATCTGGCCCATTTTTACCCCTTCTGACAAAGACACAAACAAGAAACAACAGTGAGACATTAAATTATTAAACGCATAGAATAAAATGATTAATTAGATTCACTTGGATTTCTAAAGATTCTTGAATATATTTTTTCAGTGTACAGTCAATGCCTTATGTCGTTGTTAGCTACTTGCAGCATATATAATTAGATCTAATACGTTTCTTTCCCACAGGCATGTCGACAGTGAGACGAGTAATGTTTGCGGAGAAACTCCATCTGTAAGTCCCGCTGAGAGAAAACAGTGCTCGTGTTTTTAAAGTAAACACAGAAACTACGGGCCAGCTCAGTCGGGATGCGACAAGTTCCAGGACACTGCTGGTGTACCCTTGAACGCCTGGAGGTGTTTTGGAAATTTTTCCCTCCCACATCCCTCAGTTATGGAATAAACTCGAAAAGTTTGGGATCTGTAAGTCAGCAATTTCTGAATCTCACTTTTACCAGCCACACATGTGCGGACAGGTGCTAACCAATATCAGCCTGCGTCATACTGTGATAGTCCATTGTGGATATAAATCAAATAAAGGACTTTATGATCTGTTAATTATACTTATCCACTCGATTCTGTGCTAATCAAATGTGAAACTATTCTTAAAATTGCATTGATTCCCCACTTGATTTCAAATGTAAAATCTGGGTCCCAAAGCAAAACCAACTGAGAGTCACTTAGTACTATAGCACTACCCACATTTCCAGGGTATTAAAATTAGATTTCTAAACAGCAAACCCAGACAAACAATTTCACAGTCTGAAAACTCGCAGTCTAAAGGGTTCACATTCTTGTGATAGCACATCTACATTCAGTATGTACAAGGCCATGTTTGAGGTCACCTTCAACAATCGGTCTGATTCTGAGACAGATATCTACATCAGATCGCCAATAATTTTCATCTGAATGAATAACTCACAACTCGCCATACTTACTGAATCACAAAAGGCAATAAATTAAACATTAATGAAGATGTCAAAAGCTCAATAGATCAAGATTAAAGTTCATATTTGTACCCCACATTTAGCACAATCCAGTAACCATGGCCTTACCTTTGCAGAGACACAGGTGGATCTGCGAGCTGTAGATGTTGGTTGAGGCTTTACAGGTAGGCTGATCTCACAACCTTTCTGTCTTTTCTATAACCTTTAAAGATAACTCCTCCTTACTGTATACACATAAACAAAGCACAGCGTATCAAATGTATGTATTTTGGGTGTGCGGAGCACGTCATCATGTCCCCTGTTTAGCCAAAAACATGGCCTGGTTGTTTATGAATTACACAGGGAAGAGAGTTTGTTTAAGATGAACAAGACCTGCGGGTCAATGTCCTTTAAACGTTCTTCAGTGCGGGCATCAAATGAAATGTCCTTTAAGGTTACTCGGGGCAGGGATTTTGAAAATGAGATGTTAAAGGGCTGGATGACAGTTTGTTTAAGATCAATATTGATCTCAACAAAGGTCAAACTAGCAGTAAGTGTGGATCGCTAATATTAAAGTTAAAAGATGCATTTAAGATGACAGTACTGTATTGTTCTTGTACATAAGTAATGGGACACTAAATTTATCTTTAAAAATCTATTTTGTACAGACATGTTAAGAGGCCTCAGAAAAAAGACCTGCTGAAACCAGCATCTATATTTAGAGTAATACAGCCTCTTAATGGTGGTTTGGTTTAATGTACAGAAACAAACCCATATAAACACATCAGCTGTCCAAAAACATCTTTGCTGATGGTATAGCTACCAGAAATATTACCTGTCCATTCTAACCAACCTCGAGCACCTGATAGAAGCGGAAGGTAAGATCTATTGGGACTGAGTGCAAAGATGCAAAGAAAACAAGTTCATTTTTATACAACACAACACCAATGTTTTTACATGTATTTTACGGACACTTTCAAATTGAGTAAATCATAAAAATGTGATTTCATAATAACGTATGTTTTCATGTTGACATGCTCTCAGACTTTAACATTGCTGTTGAATAACTTTATGTCACTCCTCAGGTTTGCTAGAAATGCTGAGAATAGTTTCTTTCAGACCACTTATTGATCATTATCACAATGTAAAGAGACTTTGAACCAGTTTAAGAAAAATGTTTTAAATTAAATTTAACCTAGAACATTAGTTTAAATAAATTACTGAAAATAAATTAAACACAAACAGATTTCTGTAAAGGTGAATGTGCTCTGGTTCCCATGACAAAAGTCAATAGGATTTTTGCATTGGCTTTTGAAATACCACAAAAAATAAGCTCAGCAATTAACAAAAGTTTAGGATACTAACACGTTTTGTCTATCGCAAATAAACACAGTATTTATGAATTTTAAAGCCTTTTGAAGGCAAAAATAAAAAGCTGCACCGTGGTTGCTAAACAACTCTTTAAAGCTTTATTAAAAACATGTTTACTGCTGCATAGATGAATCCCATGTTGCACTATTTGTGAGATTTTTATGCGTGATGATGTTAAATGTTAAACGTCACCAACCAACACGTTCTTACTCCCGACTCGAATCATACCCTAACACTAACTACTTGGAACTGCTTCAAACGTACACTACATACATCTGAACTATTACAGTCATGCATTCAGAAAACCTAAATCCTCCCTACTGCTCCATTACAGAAGGACAGAGATTTTTAACCGCAGTATTTAAAATTACACAGGCGTCAGGGAGGAGCTGCACTCTGGGGTATGTCAGGCAAACACATGGATTAGAAGCAGTCATCTGTAAGAGTGCATCTTCATCCTGCACAGAATAACATCTCTGTGAATATCAGCTATATATGTGCGCTAATCAGGTATAAAAAAATACACTGAAGTAACTCTAAAACGGCACATAACAAAACGAATAATGACTATTATGGCAATTTAACCCTAATGTTAAGACATAATTATGACAGTTTTCATTTCATTGCAGGAAACAAATCTTCTTCAATGTTGTTAATAGTCCTTTATTAACAACATTGAAGAAGATTTGTTTCCTGCAATGAAATGAAAACTGTCATAATTATGTCTTAACATTAGGGTTAACCTAACCTAACACAGGTTACTGCAGAGTGATATACAGTATTGTTTTACATCATAACTGTTGCTATATGATGGATTTTAGCACATGCCAATGCTATTGACCAACAAACCAGGACTGGAATCTCTTATATAATAATAAAGAGTCTAATTTTAAGTATTTGTCTGTTAACAAGTTTGTTGTTTATTTTTTTGTTGTGTTTGGCCACAAATATTACAACATTTCTTTAAGAAATTACGAAACCAAATTGACAGAAATAGCACATTGTCTTGCATAACAATGACATTTCTAATAACATTACAAATAACATTTCTACTGATCTAACAGCGCTTCATTGATACCTGTCCACAGGGTTTGGAAGCTAAAGAAAGTTATTTGTGGGTTTTTCAATCAAACTTTAAAAAAGCCAAGTTAAGATTACTTATAAATAACATAAACTGACTTTGAACGTGGAAGAGAAAAACAAACAATAAAATGTCAATAACTATTCTTTTATTTTGGGTTGAGCACATGTGGAATATACACACTGTATTTACGGGAAAATAATTTACAATCTGAACCGTGAGCTAAACATAAGCACACAGCTGAGTCTGAGTCATGTTGTAACGTGACCTTTTGTGTGTTTGCAACAGCTGAAGCAAACATGCAAATACACAAAGTTTCCAAACAGGGCTATATTTGTGATTTCTGAAAACTCTGTAAACTAAAGTTAAATGCTCATGGACTAATATTGTTTTTGCAAAGAATATAAACCTTACAGATGGTCATTACAATGGCTAAAAAGTATAAAGTCATTAGAGTAAAAAGATGTTCATTGCAGGGTGCAGCTCAACACCTGTGTCAATATTGACCAGTCTACTATCGATCTGTACAGCCTAAATGATTGAAGTACAACCCACAAGGCCCAAAATGTCATACAATTTCTGTCTTTATATATTTTAAATCTGCACATAACTAATAAATTCACGTCTGTCAAAGTTATGTGCAATCCAAATAAATAAATTTAAATGAAAAAATAACTAACAAGATTATGTGCAGAGTGAACAGTATGACTATGACACAACAGTATCCAAAACCAACACTACTTGATCATTCACAGAATCAAAGGTCTAATAATAAATTACCTAAACTTTATAAGACAAACATTATGGACAGGTAGAGATGCTCGCCAAAGAAGGACGTATTTCTGGATCAACATCCGTCTGATTTTTGTGGGTTTACCATGAGCAATATGTTTAGAGGTTGTTTATAAAGAATGTTGTTTTAGGGCCGACAAAGGATGTTGATGCAGGAACACTGGATTGTCTACCTTGTGGACATTGACAAAGTACTAAAGACTCCCTCTAGTGGACAACTAGTCAAACTACAGAAAAAGATTTAGTTGCAAAATATTTATATGCTGTATATTATCCATTGTATATTGTTCATATTTTGATATGTGTGCTACAATGGCCCTTATTATTATGAAGCATAATATAGATGAAGACTTCTTAGTACTCCTTAGTTTAGGCTGTTTGCCCGTCATGAAGGCCACCAACTGACCCTAAAAACACAGAAGAAGAAACTTTAGAAACTTGCAGCAAATCGAACGAGAGTCATCCAGAATATGTGAGCAATGAGAAACTTACTGAAGCACTGCTGTACTCTCTCAGATCTTTTCAAGAGAATATATGCCACACAGATGGTGATTAGACATGAAATAAATCCTCCAATCGCATATCCAATGATCTTACCATAGAAACCTGCATTCTCTGTGAGAGATACGCAAAACAGAATGATAACATCCATGCTGAAGAAACAACAGAAACATAACAGATATTCTGATGGATTTGATGGTTATAATGGGAATTATAAGGGTATTAATGGAAACTATAATAGTAGGATGTTATCTGGTCTATGGGGGACCACTGGAATAAGACCCAAAACATACTAGGAATTTGTAATGGTTTTAATGGTAAACAGCAGATGATTCGTAATGGAATAAGCAAAGAAACTCTTTAGAAATTTCTAAATTTCTATTATTTTCTTTCAGCATCCTCTCAAATGCCATTAACCTACCAAATACATAAAGATATCCAGCTTTGTCATCTAGACTGGGGACCTGGCACAAGAATGTGGTTCCGTTGTCATCTTCAGATGTTCCCGCAATGTCCCAAATGGCTATATCTCCAGTGGTTCTTACTTCGCAATGGGCTCGCATTGACTGGGAGAAAGATTTAAGATATGTTTCATGACATATAGGGAGCAATGTTGTTTACAGTAAAATAAAATATATTGTCCAGTCTAGTACTCAAAAGTTTAAACACATACAGGAACAATAAAAAATATTCAGCATACATGGAAACTCCAGTACCGTTTAAAACACATTCCAGGATACACCTCATGAAGTTGAATAAAAAAAGGACAAAAGCGTTTTAAATGTAATCTAGTTAATAATTCCAATACTCCAATTTTTGCTGAAAAAGGCTGTAAAAATGTGATTATATTGTAATAAAGAATGAGAAGGCATATAGCAGAGACTATAAAAGCTGTTCACCTGTGATGGCAAGTATGTAGTTTTTTGTCCTGGACAAGTTAGAGTTGAATTTACTTTAGGGCCAATGACAGAAAATCTGACTTTGTCGTACGGTGACAGTCCAACCACACCACATTCAAAGGTAACACTTTTTCCAGTCTCCGAGGTCAGATTTTGAGGAAGCACAGTATATGCTATGCCTAGTGTGCATTCATGCAGAACAGACAAAAGAGAAACAGGATTGGAAGGAGGGTTTTACAGATTCTTCATGTTGTGTTTGCTCATTTGACTAAGAAATTATGAACTTTTGACTATTCCAATGACCTCATCTACACACAGAACTTCATTATTAACTTCAGTATCTACTAATGCTAAAAAAAATAAAATTAAAGAATAAAACTACGAGGAAAAATCTGTTACATTAACAGCATTAAAGAACAGAAGTTTAAAAAGCATTACATTTTACCATGTTGATGTCTATACAAAATTTTAAAGCCCCATTTTTAGGAAAAGCTTGTAACCGTGTTACACTTTTAATGCCTTTGCTTTTAAAAAGAGGTTTAAAAAAGGGTTCGCTTTAAAAAAAAACATTTAAATTGTTCAATTAAAGATCTTGAAGTTTTTTGTTGTTGTGAGCATTAAGTTAAATTTGAAAACGCACCTTCTGTATGTGAAGCGAATTGCAGCACCAAGACCAGAAGCCAGATCAGATGAGAAACCCTTTGTCGAAGTAAAGAAACCTTCATCCTGTTCATTTCGCCAGCTGTCAAAGCGTAAACTATATCGTGCCCACTGACCAGGGCCACCAGAAGCCCTCTCTGATGATCCAATGTTTTGAGCGTTCACTCAGCGGCAGAAGACGAGAGCTGTGCGCTTTCACAGTAGACACGACAGTGATAATGATGGAGGATGGAGGATGCTAATTTGCAAGCAACTTTTCCAAGAACATTTTGGGTTGGGCTGGGACATACCCTAACCTTTAGTGCAGTCTCCTTTTACACTTTCCTGTATACTTAGCACTGATTTCCTTATGGTTTCCCTGGCTCCAGGACTTACTAAACTGCCATTTGTGTACAAGACATTTTACTGCCAAAGCAGAAATTTAAATTGACATCAGAGGGATGCACTTTTTCCACCCAGCACTGGTTCGAGTGCTCAGACTCACACCTTTTTAGATTTAACACAGCATTTGTAAGCTCTTAAGTAAAATAAACTTGTGAGGAAGAAAATTGTTCTTGTGGTTTTTATTTGTATTGTTATAAATACAGCAGAAGATAAAGATAAATACAGCAATGTCTTTTTCGTTAAAAAATTAAGTGTTTATTTTATTTAATGTCAAATATTATAAGATCAGATTACTGTATTTGTAAAGACCAGAAATTTAGATATTGTACATACATTCAATATCAACTAGATATTGAAAAATAAGAAAACAAAAAATGCCAATCTCTCTTTCTTTCTCTCTCTCTCTTTCTACATACATTAATCATATCACACTATGTTTCTATACATTGTGATGACTTTCCATAGACTTACTTAGTATGTTTTACAATCAATTTGAAGTTATTTAGCTAGTTAAGACCATCATTGAGGGGACATTTGGTCCCTGCAATGTATAGAAACCTGTACACACTCACACACACGCGCACACACACACTGAAAGCAAAATGTTTCAAGCCTTGCATGGGTTATTCTCATGTTCATATGTTAAGTCTAAGTCTAACAGCTACTAAATAACTAGAAAATGTTACCCAAAAGTAGGTTGTGGTAGAAAAAGAGGATCACAATATAGCAGCTTACAGTAAAATTAGACATAAAACTGAATTAAACAGTGTATTTCATAGTAAAGAAGCAGAATATATATTTACAACAATACTGACTGCCACAGCATTACTCAATGAGTGTATCCATCCTTTGGTTTGTTTCTTTACATCAAAAAAAAATCTTCTATATAGTTTTTTAAACATTGTCATCATTTTGGCCATAGTAATAGTGTTATTTACATTGATAAAGTTTTATATATTTTACTTTATTTATAAAGTACAATCAAGGCACATTTCACAGAGACCTGTATTATTCTAGATATTCATGAGAAATAAAGCCTTCCATATAAGCTATCGCACTAAAGTTTTTTTTATATTAAGTAGCCCTACTGTACCTGTGTCACTGCTAGTAAACAAAATGTGGATAAATACTGCATTTCACTTGATGTTTTAGATTAAAAGTCATATAAATAATTGTGCTGATTATAATAAACTGTATTTGTAAATACGTCCAATCATTAGATTTATTTTTATAATGGTCACTTACAATCAGTGTTGGGAAAAGTGATGCATTACAGTATTGCGATCCTTTTGCGTTACTATTTTCACCTGACTGATGCTCACTCTCTTTCAGGCCTTGCAGGTGTTTATAAAAGCAGTTTACAAAATAGATAACAATTATAAATAATGTTTATAATTATTCATAATTACTGGCAATTCTAAACACATTTAAACAAGTTATTTTTGGCAAAACAGGGCAAATAGGGATTTTACATTAATTAAAATTGCTCTATCAAGTGTACACACAATATGTACGAGTGTGTATGTTTAAATAACTACATTAGTTTTAATCCAAAATATTAATCCAAAAGTTTAAAAATGTTAACATAAATTAACAAAACTAAAAGTTACTTACATTACTTTCTTGTAAAATTAACTAAAAAAATATTGTGTTGATTCTGATTAAAGCATTTTGATTGGTACCGTGATCAAACGTGATTAGGCTACATGACAACAGACGACACTGTTGTTTTTTGCACTAGAGGGCGCTAAACAGTAGAAAGTAACTAGAGGTTGTAACGAGCTGCTTGCACAAATCACCTTTAGGGTTGTTTTTGAAGGAGGACAGGCTTGTAATGCACATTACTTGTAACACAGTACCCCAACACTGCTTGCATTATTCTATTACTTCACAAAAAACAAACTTAAGAGTTTATTTAAATGTAATTTCTTGCACAGGCCTGCTAGAAAGTTTTGTTTTATTTTTTATCTCTATCTTATAATAGCTATTATTATAAGCTGTCTATAGATTTTGGGTTAGCCTGAGCATTGCACATCTGATTGGCTATCTTGGAGATTATCTGACTATTATGCTTTTTGGTGATTTTTAAAGAAACAAATATTTTTTTAAAACAATTAAAAACTGAAGTCTCCACAAATATATGAAACCCACTGTAAAGCATCAGATTTAGTCTTGTTCACTTCAAGTCAGATATTACGATCATATTCTATGATTGTCCTCAAAACAGGTTGATCAGCACAGGACATCTGACCTCACTCTGATCAACACAAGATGTCTGATCTCAGGCTGATCAGAGCAACAAATCTGACCTCCACGGGGAAGTTTTCAGTCTCATGTAGAACATTCTCCACTTGAAATGACTATGGAGTAACAGCCCGGGCCATTTTGTGCACTCCTGGGGAATTTTCATACATCTGTGTAGAGAAAATCACACAGTTTTCTTTATGATATGTGTGTATGTTTTTGTCAGAGAGATCATACAGCTACTCACTCTCATGGCTGTAGATATCCAGGGCAGGAATCGGGACACGCGGGTGTAAACGCCAGGCTTTTTGGCCATGGCACAGCCAGTACCCCAGCTCACCACCCCCATCAGACGATACCGGCTTGTCTTAGAGAGAACATCTGCTGCTACAAACGGACCACCACTGTCTCCCTGACATCATGTAAGAGACAACATCAGACCATCCCTACCAACTCTTTCAATGAGCTTGATTATGAAAATATTACTTTCACTGACTTTCTCTATGCTTGGAGTGTGTTTCAGTAGATTAACTGATATTGCATGGATGAACCAAACAACACACAAAATTATTACAAAATTAACACACAAATTATTACAGCCTTTGATTTGAAGCATAAAAAACAAATAAAATGAAATTGAACTGAAAAATTTAACAAAAACAGGTCAAGAAAGCATAAAGCATTGCAAATAAAAAAAAACAATAGTCATCAAAGGCACTGACTTTGTTTAATTAACTTCAAAACATTCAAATATATACAAATATTGTGATTGTTGGAAAACTGAGCTGCTAATCTCTTTTGATCTTGAGTCCCATTTTTTCCATGATAAAAATAGCAGGTTCCTTAATTGGTGTTTTTTTGTGAGTTTTAAATTTATTTAAAATCATTTTAACCTGTTAACTGTCACCGTTCCTCAGGAGGAACACATGTTATTTCCCTATTCACTTTAATATTACAAGCTATAAATTGATGGAAAGCTGTAAGACTCAAGATTAAATATCTGACAAATTGAACAATTAACATAAGTTTAATAAAATTCTAAAAAAAATATTTACAAAATGTTAAAAATTAAACAAAAATGTTTGAAAAAATATCTAAAAATAAAAAATGTAGTTCAGTTCAGTGCATTTTCAGATTTCTACAGAATCATATAATTGGATAAGAACCTCTTGTCTCATGGTGTGTCTTAAAAGTATCATTAATTATTGCTAAAAATGTATTATTGGAATATGGAAATGTATGGACATATATATACACCCCCACTTAAACGTTTAGGATCAGTAAGACTTGTAATGTTTTTTAAAGCAGTCTCTTACGCTCATTAAGGCTGCATTTATTTAATCAAAAATACAAAAAAACATTAATATTGTAAAATGTTATTACAATATAAAATAATGGTTTTTATATTAATATACTTAAAATATAATTTATTCCTGTGATGCAAAGCATTAAAATAACATTACTTTGAAATGTTCTTTAAAAAACATTATAAGTCTTTTCGAACTTTTGAGCAGGGGTGTATATATACAGTATATATATTTGTAAGTCGCTTTGGATAAAAGCAGCTAAATGCCTAAATGTTAATGTCTATATATAAATAAAAATCCGTCCACTCATTTTCTTTAAATTCCTCCACAGTCTAACAGAACGCTTTGATGGTGCAGAGGGATGTATCCTATGTCACTCACAACCGGCCGCTACAAAGGCAATGAGGGACACCGCTGTATTATGATAGTTTCAGCTGTACACAGACTGTCAAGAGAGACTACAGCACAGTGTTTTTTTAGTTTCTTTGCCCTACAGAAACATGTATTAGGTTTGAATGTCACCCTCTGGTGGCTGCAGGGGTAGTGTGTACTGTAGCTGTGTCAAGCTGTTTGAATGATGATGTCATACAGTACAGCTGAGATATTGTACCTGACAGGAGTCGGTCCCTCCCTTCTCATATCCAGCACAGAACATGGTGGTTGTGATCTGGTTGTCATAGTAATCAGGGCCATTGCACACAGCATCACTAATGATGGGAACATGAGCTTCCTGAAGGATGTTAGCTTGATTTCCTACACAAAGACAGACACGTATTATTGAATTGTCTTGATGGATGCTCAATAATTTTTCTATGCAAATGTGTAAATTTCATTACAAATTTATTAAGTGTCTATTTGTGTATTGGTAATGAAAAACACAAAAATAAAAAACAAGATAAAAAATGCAAGAAAATGCTTCATTTTTAGTCATGTGCCTGTCTCCCATCATTCTCTATTGTAGATAATTGGTAATGGTTAAATAGAAATAACCATAAATTACGTACCTACTGTACATCATTTGCTTTGCATTGTGTTTCCTTATTGCATATGTATGATTTTAAGTCAGCCAATGTACCACAAACTGTACAAACATGCCCCTCAGTGTTTACAAACAAACAGGAAATGTGTTTACAGTAAATACTCTTAAATGACTGTCTGTTGTAATTGGCAGCAGGGCCACATATATATTACATTTAAACACAACATAGGTCACTGACACAAAGGTCAAAGACAAAGCAAAACAGACAGACAGACAAATATAGTTTTAAGTATAAAAAGTGATTCCAGTATTTTATTGATCTTAGCATGATGCTGTAACTAACCATAATACTCTATGTTACCCCAGCCGGTTACTGTACCCATCTGTCCATCCACCAGCCGCTGGCCGTAGGTCGGAAGACACACTGGCTGGATGTAATCTAACACACGACAGAGGTCAACAGAGAGGACATGAACAGATTAGCCAAAATCTTGCTCCTCTTCCCATTTATTTGACAATATGTTGTGTGTGACCCCATCTGTGAAATCCAGACTAAAGCCTTTAAAATCTAATAGTCATAAAAATTATGAAAATAAGTAATGTGTGTTTATTATAACAGATTACAATAAACACATTATAATAGATTGAAATACAGTATTCACATTTTCATTTCTTCATCTTCATCTACTTCATCTTATTCATCTACTTAAATAAAGGATTTTAACAGAATGTTATCTACATCATGTAGGATGATTCTACGTAGAAAACAGTAAATTACAAAAAACAACTTTAGCTGGGTTAACACAGATTGTGTTTTCACGCACTAGATTTTACACAGAATAGATCATAAAGAATTACAAGTACATATAAATTGAGATTACTGTGTTTCCATATTCCTTAATTCTAAAAATATATTTTCAATTTAGACATTTCTCAAAGTATATCACAACACAGTGAACAAATTCACAGTTTAATTCTGAATGTGGTCCCATGACAGAACACTAGAGGGAAACATTTTTCTGACTAAATCTCATACTCACCTCAAATTTCCTTACATTCACAATAAATAAAAAAAATATTTTCTAAATCATTTTCACATATTCTCTTTCACTGTCTAATTAACAGTTTATGTGAAACTTTGTACTTCTGGAAAATTCTGCCTGTATTGTCTTTTGTTTTCAGTCAAGAAGCTGTGGAAGAAGAGAAGCTTTGTTCTCAGGACTAGCAACCTGAGACCAGAGGGAGTTTAACTAGATCACCCAGACAGGACATACCTCTACTTTAATAAAAAAAACACCAAAACAGTCCAAAGAAACTGCTGCCAGTACTGAGCTTTATATTTTAACACAGAATTATGCGGAAGCCAAATTAGAAACAACAATGCACTAACAAATCATTAATGTATCACTGTCCAAAGCCCTCATTTAGCCAATTTAGTTAATAAACACCTTACAAATGCTTTCTTACTAAATATAATTACTTATAGCTCTGTGTAAAACCTCACCTGTAAACTGCAGAGGTTTGGTCAGCGCTAGCACTGCAATATCTCGACTGTTGTCATCGATGTTGGCATCAACAAAGGGCAGATAGCTGCTGTGGTAAACCACTGTTTTCACCTCAGCAATCACAATGTTCTTACGGATCAGGGTGTTATAGATGGACCCCATCAGAACCCGCCAGCGTGAAACATGACGATACCTCCTGAGAATACAGGCCCAAAAAATGGTGTGATTTGTAAATTAATTTTATAAAATGGTTAGTTTCAGTCCTTGATTCTGATTGGTCAATAGTTCACAAGTGCTAGTTTATTGCCAGAGTTTGACAGCCATTGGCGCTATGAACTGCCATTATATTAACCTGATGACTGTCACAGCAGAAATGAGCATACACATGAAAATTTTTCATTTCATTTCTAGATATTAGATATTTTTTCAAACATTTTTAAATCTTTCATTTAATGATTTCTTTTGTTTATGTTTATTGTTATGATAATTTGTCAAATATTTCATCTCGAGTCTTATACCCTTACATCAATTTTTAGTTTGTCATGATTACATTCAAATTTAACTATAAAATATAATAAAATGAATAGGGAAATAACATAGGTGTTCCTCCTGAGGAACGGTGGCAGTTAACAGGTTAAAAACAATCATTTTAAATGAACTGTTCAGTTTCTTTAAAATCTAACATAACTTTATAGGCAAAGCCCACAACATTTTTTTAATCAGCTACTGAAACAGTGCCAGGGTGTGACTTCAGGATGACTTAGGTACAAAAAGTCATTGTAACCTTTTGTTAGTCTTGTTAGTAAGGATGCAAGTTAAATATATGTGACTCACTCAGGAAAGCAGTGCGCTGCACTTACGATCCAGCGGTCAGAAATGATTGATCCACCACACTGATGAACCCCGTCATACTGTAAGCTAACCTGCCATGGCCACGAACCCTGACGGGCATCAACTCCCCCTACGATCCTTTCCTCGGGCAGCATGCGACGACCACAGTCTACAGAGAATTGAAATAAGTCATCTGTGCTTAAAAAAACATTTAGACTTTAGTGGCATCTAAACTTACCCTGACAAATCACCTCTAGTATCTGTCCTTTGTCACATTTACTGAAAAAGAAATTGAGTTTTTAATATGTTTCTCTGATTATTCATATTATCATTTTGATGTGTTAATTTATCAATATTAACATTTCTGAAGCAGTGAATAGAATTTAAGCATCCGAATTTGTAATCCGTTTGTTTGACCAATAGCAGTCAGGAAATATTTGTTTTTAAAATTTTGTTTGATGATACTAGTGTAGATATTACTTTTTACCTTTTAATGTTTAGTTTTAATTGCATAGAAAGTCATGTCTCACCAAGGATACAGAGCTGTTTTAATCTTCTTCCCGTAAGTTAATTCAGACTCTTTCACACAGAAAAGATCCTGATCTCCGCTGCTTTCGGGAGCACATGTTACTGAGACATTTACTGCTCTGGATGAAAAATGAGAAAATTCAATCAAGACTTTAACAAAACAGTTTCTGTCTGATGTCAACAATCTTTCCAAATAATTCTCTCTTATTCTCTGGCCCTTTTTTCAGGTGTGTTACCTGACAAAGCCCATTTCCTCACAGCTGATGTTGGCGATGAGCTGGTTGGCATTTGATGAGCAGACATATCTCCATCTCCTCTGGGTGGAGTCAAACACTCTCAGCCTCTGGTCTGCTGCACTCACCTGCACTGTATGACATAATCAACACAGCAGATATATTATTTGTGTGTTATAAAATATATATATTATATATATATGTATTATGTGCACAGTATGCAAGATTTCACACTGAGAGGATGCAGGGTTGCGGACAGTGACACAAGCTTGTAAATATGAATGAAAAAGAATCTTTCCATCAGTATGCATGAGCAAAAAATTTAATTCATGTATTAACATTCATACTCGCACACCATGTTGTATTAATTAACTTTAAGCTGGAATAATTACTAAATATTAGGTAAGACTGAACAATGAATAACTTTTACAACATTTAATAAACTTAACTTTAATATTTACAATAAATTTTTTTATTAAAAGTTGTATCTGTATTTACATTTATAACTATGAATTGACATTTTTTTGTATATTCGAATCAAAAAGTATTGGATATATTTAGAAAAATATGATTAATGAGCATGGGGAAAATGATTAATTATTGTTATATAATATAATATAATGCTTACCATCAAATAATCCTGTATCTTCTGTTGTTCTAACATATGTGACTAAGAAACAAACAGACAACACAATATTTGTTGTATAAGTCTTTGCAATATTGAGTAAATACAATATTTCTCATAATCAGCAGTTTCAAGATACATTTTTCTGAAAGCAATGCAGAAAGTCTCACCAAGGGCCCAAACGGTGACTCCCAGACCTCCCAGTATGATCACGACAAAAGCCACGACAGCGACCACTCGACACGGGCGGAGGATGGTCATCCCTGGACTTCCTATACAACAGAAACCAACAACACCTTCAGTACAGAAACTCCAATCTAAAATATTGTAGTTTGCAAGAAACAATAATGTGAGATATTGAGAACCTTGTGAAAAAAATGGCTGCGAGCAAACACATAAACCATGACAGAGCTGATGAAGAGAACAGAACGCTAAACGGGATCAATACTCCAAAGTCCTCAATTTCTACCGCTAAAGTAAACCTGGGACATAATGCCAGTGTCATGATCATCTCTCTCTCTCTCTCTCTCTCTCTCTCTCTCTCTCTCTCTCTCTCTCTCTCTCTCTCTCTCTCTCTCTCTCTCTCTCTCTCTCTACACACACACACAGATACACACAGTAGTGTCAGCATGGTCCTAGACAAAACTACTGACGTGTAATAATTTTAGTGAGCGGTGTCACAAATAAAGCTTTTGTGTAATTTAGTAATGTAATGTAATTTAGATTTGACTTCTAAGGTAAAAGATCCTACACACACATATCTCCTCTAGTTTAAGAAATGAAATATCAACAGTATTTTTGTAAAACTACTTAGATGTACAAGCCTTAAATCAAATGAAAATATTGAACATTTTTATAAGAATTGACAGATTATTTAATTACATTATTTTATCTCTATTAAGGGTGTCACAACATACTGGTATTGAAAAAAATACTTTATAAACCACAATTATCAATATCGTATTGTTTATAAACATGAGAATTATTAAGCACCAAGTTTTGCCCCAAGAGCCATAATGGTTACAAAGTCAAAAAACCTCACAAATAATGCAACATGGGCACAAATCTAAAAAAAGAAAGTAATATCCAGAAAGTAGTAATGTTTTTAATAAAGTTTGAAAGAGTTCGAAGGTTGGTGGTGAAGACATTGCTGTCGAGTGACTATGTAGTCCATTTATAGCATAAGGTTAGCTTTTTATTTTTCGCATATTAAGGCTTCAAAATGTATAAGGCGGTGTTTATTTGTGATGATTATCTTGATAGACAAAACATGTAAGTGCCAAAAACTTTTGTTGAATAATTTCCAAAAGCCCATGGAAAAATCCTAAAGAATCCTAAAGAGCAACACTAACTTCTGGGTTTACCTACAAAAATACATTTCTTTCTTGTCATTCTTGTGGCACTGTATTGGTTGCTGAAAGCTAAAATAAATAAAAAACACAAAACATGCAAAACGTGTCAAATCAAATCTGATTTGCAGATTTTCACAAATTTTGTGTAGCTTGTGCATAGTCTTCAGGCACAAACTCAGTTGTGAGATTAATAGTAAGCTCACACATGCTGACTACACTGTAGAGACCCTGTGTCTGATACAAACAAAGCAAACAAACACAATCAGACCTGATACACAACTCATTTGGCTTATTGGCAACACCACCACTAGAATTTAAGTGGCCTGGGACAAAACAATAACATTTGACATTGTAAACATACATAGTATAAAAAATTTTGCTAAATAACATGAAAACTGGATCTTTGCTTGTAGGGGAACCACTTTAAGTGCTATATAGCCATCAAATAGTATTTTTCATCAAATAGTGCTATGTAGGACATAGAAGTGCGATATAGCACCTTAAGCACTCCAAAGAACGGCTGAAGAACCATACAGGTGCTTTACAGTTCTTTATACGGCAGTGGTGCAATATAGATCAAAAAGGTGCTATGTATATATCACTTAAAGTGTTATGTTATGATTACGAGCAAAGATCATTACATATGATGATAATTCCACAATGGAATTGGTTTTTGCTTACAATAAAACTCCAAAAAAGTTCCAAAAGTGTAAACTATTATGTGAGAAAGATCACAATTTGGAATAAAAGACATTAAACTAGCAAAACTATGTAAGAAACCAGTTGACTAAATCAGCTGTCATTACACAACAATGTTTTATCATAATGTGACATCCTGATTCAGTCTCATTCTGACTTAACTGACCGATGCTGTGTTGATGTGTTGTTCAAATTCGCTATTTAATGGCAACATTAGAGGTCAGAACAAAACTGAAACAGTGTCATGTTTTCTCTGTTTGCAATCTCATGTATCATTCCTGAGGATTTTACTGCCTCGGTCTGTGGCTCTACAGCACCTGTTGTGACCTATTTGACCAGAGAACAAGTACTACTTTTGTCTGAGTGGGGGTGTGTATAGGAGAAAGAGAGAATTTCTTCATGGTACACTACCCTCTCTCTCTCTCTCTCTCTCTCTCTCTCTCTAGGATGTTGATAACTGTCCGATTCAGGTTCTTAGTACAGGCTTCAATACAAAATTACTTAATTGTATGCATTTTGAAAACAAATTCAAGATGTAGAATGTTCAAAGATGTTCAAACATACAATGCAGAGACCCTAGAATGTTATGTATAATTTCTGGCTCTGGTCCACAACCTTTCTCTAAACTATGAGTTTATTCTTGAGAGGTGGTACATAGAGTACTATATCTGATCTACCGTATTCATAATAAATAAATATATCTCAACTATGCAAAACAGTGTATCATAACTGATACACAAAAAATGGTGCTAAATAGCACTAAAAGTGGTTCTTTGGCTTGCAATCATAAGGGGAACCACTTTATGTGCTATATAGCACCCATCTTTGTCAAGTATAGCAAAGAGTAAATCAAATACAGTAGGTCTATTAAACTGTACCGCATCAAGTTTATTTAACAGTGAACAGAAGTTATTTAAACAAAAAAGCTTGGTCTGGATGTATGTAATTTTATGTATAAACAAGTGTATGGCCACTCGCCCTGTCAGAGTATTACACAGTTCCAGTTTGACCAAAACAAATGGAGTACATAAACCAGCATATCACAGGTCAGCTCGGTTAATTTTTAACAGAAGTCGTTTGATGTCAAAAAAGAACAGAAATATCTGTCTGTCTCAGCACTCACCGATCTTCTTCTCCTTCATATCCAAAATGTGAAGATGACAAAGTACAGAAAAGTGATTTTCAGTGATTATTCCTCAATCTGTGTTGAATTTGATCGACCTTCTTCTTTCTGATCTGAAAATGTTGCATACAGAGAAAATTCTTGTGGCTATGGGTGTGGACAAAAATGGGTTAAATAAGTTAAATAAACCAAAGGGCAAAATGATTGAAAAATTTACCAGGTCACAGCTAGCTATGGCTGTGCCTGTTATTATAAATATGAGTCATTTGTATTTATATAAAAATCACTTTTTATCTTTACTGCTTTAAAATAAAAAAATGAAAATGAAACTGATTTACCAGTAAATATCCACAGAAAGGTAAAAATGCAAACACCAGGTTCAAGTGTGAATATTAAATGAAAAGTGTGAATATTACATAAAAATCAAAACTCAGTATGTTCAATAAATTTACATCACAGCGGGCTGTCGGTCGATAAAATGAACAACAAAATTCAACCAAATGAGTCTTTCATACGTTTAGGCTAATCTAGAGCTAATCTTATTATCATTATTATCATTATTATCATTATTATTATCATAATTAACTATGATATAGAGAATCAATAGATTTACTTGGTTTAATTAATGCATAATTTGAAATACATAATATTTAAAGTTTACCTTCTTGAATAAGTAATAAACAGATGAAGAAAAAAACACGACGTCTCCTCCAAATATCTAAGTTGGCATTTCACATTCCCTGGTGAATCTTCAGTCTTGTTTTTCCGTAAAATAATGCTTTTTTTCCTGTAATCGGAACTGTTGCTCACCTCTTCTCTCTCTCTCTCTCTCTCTCTCTCTCTCTCTCGTTTTTCAGCTGGAAACCTCCCTCTTCCTGTCAGGAGAGTGTCCTGGGCTGCAGGTGCAAGCAGTAGTGCGCGCGCTGGACAAGTAGCATCAGTGTGCGCGGACACGCTTATCTGAAACAAAACCAGAACAACACGACAGCCTTCGGGCATGATTTATCAATTTTTAATAAATATAACCATATACCAAATATAACCACAACCAACAGCACATTACCATAACATGTAAAATGTGTTAAAGACGTGACATATAGCACCGCTACTGTATAAAGAACCTGTTAAGCACCTGTAGGGTTCTTTAGTGGTTATTGAGCTGTTCTTTAGAGTGGTTAAGGTGCTATATGGCACCTAATGGTCCTATATAGCACTATTTAAGGTGTTTCCTCCAAGATTATGAGCAAATAACCATTTTGATGCTATTTAGCACCATTTTCTAGATTGTATAGTATTTTTTAAACTTACCATACAGTAGTAAATATTAAAGTATACCCCAGTATGTACTACAGACACCAAAAATACTACAGAATATTATTAGTATACATTTTAAATTATAGTAATTACTATACAGTATACAACTGTTGAACTAAACTTCTATAAACTAAACTAATACACTGTCAGAAAAAAGGTTGTAAACAAAACATTTAACTATACCTTTAAAGGCACACATGTCCTCAGGGTACAATTATGTACTGAAAAATTACAACATTTAAGATTTTCATGTAAACGCCATTTAGTAGGAATACAAAACAGTAGGTTACCCTTAAGGGTACCGTTCCAGTGACAACATTTTTACTTCAAAAAGTACAGTTTTGCACTTATTTTTTGTATACAAATAATTATATATAATTTAAAAATAATGCATACCATTATTTTTTAGTATACAATAGTTTTCATGTGGTTTGCTGTGGAGTCAAGAAATTGGTAAGATGAATATCAATTAAAAGTACAGAATGTCACATTTTCTTAACATTTGATTATGTTTCAACACATACTTGCTTTCCAACAAAACTTATATGTGTTGTCACCAAATGCAAGTGTTAGATTGCAGAAGCAATGGATTAAACTGATACATTTTCTGCTTTAGATGTGTAAACAATTAATGCATCAGGACACGGTTCATCTCTTAACACTCGTCAGCTAATTGTCTCGATATGCTCAGATTAGATTTAAGTATTAAAATCCACACATTATTCCATTGAATTGGTCAATTGTATATGTTAAAAGAGATGAAAAATAATATTTGACAATCTGTACATTTATTTTATATTCACCTTTTAGATTTAGTTTAGATTTCTTGACTCCACAGCAAACAGAACTATTGTGCACCTATATTGTCCCAATACTTATGGAGGGCACTGTATATTTCAATAATATGTACTCAATGTATGTAATATTAGTTTAAAACCATATGTTATTTAAAAGATGTAAAAATGCATTTGATATTATAACTTGACCTTTACTCTTTATTTAACACTCATGAAACCTAAACGCAAATAGTGAGTTCAGGAAATGTCATCATAATGACAAAAAGTCTCAGAGAAAGGAGGAACAAAAACTAGATGTGTGAACTATTGTGTGATCTCTTTGTACATCATGCAGTACTTGCAGCAGAAATGGTTGCCAGCTTACTTCCAGTCATTTGGTCTTTAGTTTTGTCAGGTAAGATTAAATCATTATCACTTTACTTGATATCATAATACAAGACCTGGGTAAGATTATATTTTTAAAAATTATCTAACAAAAATCTGTAATTATGTAAAAGCATAATGCTGATTGTTTGTTCTTGCTAGCTAATGCAAATTCATTCAACAATATTTCCAAACAGCTGTTGTTTATCAGAAACCGTTTTTTCAATACTCTCAGATCATTTTTTATGTGTGTGCATTGTAGGCATTGTTGCTGCTGATTGGACGGTGCGTGTCCCTGCGGAACCAGTCTATGCTCATGTCGGGTCATCTGTAGTTCTGCCTTGCACATATGACTACCCTGAAAGCTCAGATCAGGAAACACCACACAAAGTTTTATCAGAGATGTGGTGTTTAAATCAAAGCCACTGCATCACTCCAAGATATGTGTATCATAGTGCAGGAATATTCCCTGAACCACTATACCAGGGCCGGGTGAAGTTCTTGGGGCAGATGGGAAGTAAAAACTGCTCTCTGAAGATATCTGACCTGAGATCAGCAGACAGCGGCATTTACGTGTTCCGTTTCATCACGGATCACCTGAAGGACAAACTCCCAGGACAGAGAGGAGTGACACTGCTGGTTATATGTAAGATCTCAATCTCAGAACAAGCAATATTTTATCTCCTACTAAAAATTGTGTGGTATTTCTAGATTTTCTTTGACCATATAACAATTATCCAATTATGTTTTTGTTAAAAAAATATACAGTTGTCATTAAAGTCATTATTACACAATTTATTATTATATTAGTATACGGTAAAAATAAAAGTGAAAACACTTGAACTGTACTTGATCTCGTCTCTTGTCTTATCGTGATTCCTTTTTTAGCCATGTCACTTCTTTGTAAGTAAACACAGACCAAGCCATTTCCTCTAAACAGAAATATTCCCTTAACCTGATAACTGTCACAGCAGAATTTGAGTATACACATGAAAATGCAAATGCACTGAACTTGCATGTCTCACATTATTAAAATTGTGAACTTAAATAAAAAAAAATAAAAAATTGGAAACTGGTGTTTGCACATTCCAAATAAGTAACAATTTAATAATAACGTATATAATACGTTCAAACTACATTAAATGTGTTTTACATTGGGGCTTTTATAATTCAATGAAAAGTAATAATAATTACAAATTGTGTAGACTGACAGGACTATGATTGCATTGCGTTGATCTGGATTATTTTTTGTCTTTTTATTTCTCACAGCTGGAAGAACATCCTCATTTACTATTGGAATCGTGTTTGGAGTTATTTTCATCTTCATAATAACTGGCATTCTTATGTACATTAAATGCAAAAGACGGTAAGCAATGCACTTTTATAAAACACACATTATGTGTGTTGTTTTTGTTATTCTAAACTCATGGAAAATCATTTTGTCTTTCAGGAGAGTGTCAAGATTACATTAAACAATAAAAATCACCAGTAAACACATATGTAAATTAACGGCTCCGCTTTTCTCTGTTGTTGCTCCTTTTATCTTTATTTAACTATTTATTGTATGTTCTGCACATAACAGTATAATAATTTTCCTTATTGCTTTAGAAAAACACCTTGCCAGGAGGGTAAGACAACATGATATCATGCATTTCCAATGCATTCTCAGACATTTTGCACCCTAACTGACTATACTATATTTTAACAAAATATACAATGTTATAACAATGTTATTCTCTATTTTATAGTTGTTTGTTGTGAGATTTAAGTAGTAACTCAAGTAATTTAAAGTAACTAACTTAGTAGGTTTGTGTTTCTTGACTGGAAAACTTCTAAGCAATAATAAAAGACAATATCATTCTGACATTGCAGGAAATTTATTTGAGCTTGAACTGGATTTATACTAGAACAAACTCCATGTAGACATAACTAAACAAAGCATGCAAAATCACTGCATCTCTGCTAAAAATATTTTTACCTGTACTGGTGTCAAATCTTGCAGACGTTCTACATAATTTTAATTGTCCTTAAATGATTTAGGTTTGCAGTTTTCAAATAAAATCCCTGTAAAAAACTGCTGTCACTGGTTTTGGTGTGTCATAGGACTGCTGCTGATTTAATATACACCTCTGTCTCTTCCTTGTTTTGGCTGCTTTGCGAGAACAGTATAAACCAAGCTGGAGTCATCTCTAAGTTTCTTCTCACCATCTGGAGATATGTTTGTGACCTTCACCTGGTCCATACTGTAAATAAACATGAAAAACACAAGATCTACTGTCTTAATATTATAGAGGACTGGCACAAACCAGCACTTATGAACTGTGTAACTGTTTAACCTGGGCGTGTGTGAATAATGCACCGTAATGTAGTTGATTTTTCCTGGTTCTTCTGCGGTCTGAGGAGCTTCTTTCAGGGGCACGATGGAGGGGTGGCTACTTTCATACACCTCCTCTGGCTCCTCCTGATCAGTAACAAAATAAAATCTATGTGTCATATCTTGTTGTTTCTTTCATTGGTCACACCTTGACTGCTACTTACATGCGACCATTTAATGTACATGCCTTTCACATCTGTAAGTCCTAACCATTATTCTGGTATTTCTCTGGTAACTAATTATCAAATCATTAAAATGTAAATGCAAAAAACCTAGTATCTAAAAATTAAAAGATCCTTGAGAAACCATGGGGGGGGCATTAGGAGGACCTTAAGGCTCCTTTTTTTTTTACAAAGGACAATTCTCTGATGAACTTTAGAAATAAATTTCAATTGCCCACAGAATCCCATAAGTCTTTGCAAAACTACCAAAACTGTTAATGGTTCCACCAGTACCCTATTGTAAGAAGAAGAGTTTTGAGGCACTTACAATAAATTTTAAGGGTCCTTGAGTACCCACAGGATATTTGAAGAACATTTAATCTATAAATATGAATTGGGAAACAGCCAAAATGTTCTCTTCAAGTGAGTGGAAGAAAATCACACAAAAGAAAACTTACCGGGATGTCTGACATTTTTGCACTTTTGAGGAGAAATGTTTCTGAAGTTGATTCACTGATCAAAGTTTCGCTCACTAGTAAATCACCTTCTGGTGAATGCTGTTTTGAAAAACAGTCATTAGATTAGGTTTTTAATGTTTTTTAATGAGATTTGGTTGCATGTCTCAAACTCAGACAGTGACCTGTTTTTCCTCTGCGTGATTTTCACTGTCCACGCGGTGCATGTTTTTACTACAAAAGAAAGAAGAAATAGTGTGTGTCAGAAGAATCAGATGTAATTTTCACAATTAACACGAGCAGTTCAGTTACCTGATCATGACCACCACGGTTAATGAGATCAGTACGACAGACACTCCCACTGCAGACGCCAATGCGATCACCTTTAATCGGCCTGGACATACATGCATAGTCAGTTCAATGTATTGTCACCTGCACACTAAGTCCATCAATCCAAAAATATGAATCACAAGATCTTCTCAATCGTGGGAAATCATAACTGTTATTTATCTGTCATTATCACCTAAGGCTTTTCATCAACTCATGCCCTTGTCTTCACTATTGTCGTAATCCTTAATTAAACTGTTTGCCATGACCTTTGTTTACCTAATGCTCATACAAACAATGAAGCCAAATAAACTCTGTGTAGAGTACTAACCTCGAACTTTTACAGTGAGAACAGGGGAGCTATGCGCTCCGATGCGGTTGCGGGCTTCACAGTAGTACTGCCCGCTGGCTCCAGGGCTGACCTCAGAAATGGTGTAGCTGGGACCCGATCGAGTTTCCCAGGCGTCAGCCGCATTGATCCGGTACCAGGTGTAGTTCTCCACCGCCGGGTTGGCCTGACTGCTGCAGGTCAGTGTCAATGAGCTGCCCGCGTCGATCACAGGGGAGGGACGAGCCAGCACAGAGGTGTTTTTGGGGGCATCTGAGAGAGAGAGAGAGTGAAAGAACAAACAGAACAAAAGGATTTTTAGAAGGGTGACTGCAGTTATACTTGGGTCTCATTTTAAAAAATTTACTTAATAATTTATATAAAATTATTAGTTTAAGTAAACACAATGAAAATTCATAAACGTACAAAGCACAGACAGGGAAATAGTAGCTGATGTCCCCATTCCAAACACGTTCCATGCGGTGCAGTAATACTGTCCAGCATGATGGGAATGCACACTGAGGAAGGTGAGATTCTGCGCAGCTCCTTTGGTCCACGGCTGGCCGCTATTCACTTTGTACCAGGCGTATTTTTCGGCGGGAGGATTGGCATTGGTGCTGCAGGTCAAATTGACAGCAAACCCTTCCATGATATCTCCTTTGGGACTGATCAGGATTCTTGTGTTCTTTGGGGAGTCTGAAAGCAAAGTATATAGTTAAAAAGTAAAATCAATCCCACATGCGGCCGTTGCTTGCGAACATAATTTTAAATTGCAATATGTTTGTCTACCAAAACATTGAGAGAATGATTTCCCATTGGTAACTCTAAAACAGGTTAATCATTTCTAAAAAAAAAAATGTGTTAGTGATGCTAACAATATTCACTATTCTTAGTGAAAACAGGATGTTAGTTTTATAAAATCTGGGCATCATGTGGTTTACCGATATGTTTTAAAATTGCACGCTGATTTGAACTTTGATCTATTGGAGGTTGGCAGACAATGTGTGACAGTGTGACATAATGTCCTGCCAAAATAGAAGTGATTACACAAGAACCAGTAACTAAAAGAACCTCTCTCTTACAAACACATCAGCTCATTAAGACCGAAAAAATAGGAAATAGGAAAAATGAAGTTCAAATGTCTGGTCAATTTCTAAACTAAAAAGAGCGTGACATTTCCAGATGAACAGATTGTCATTTTGTCTCATACTGCAGAGAAAAAGCTGCAAATAAAAAAGGTTATTCCACGTTTATATGGTCTTGATGAAAAATATCTAAAAGTAGCACCTTACTTGTAACATTCAGTAAAACCGGTCTGGACCGGTCTATGCCAAGCGAGTTGCGGGCCACACAGATGTATTTTCCGTGGTCTCTGTAGTCCAAATTCCACAATCTCAGCTCAGGTTTAAAGCTGTCTGGCACACTCCCGCTTTCTCCTTCCTTAAACCAGGAGAAACTTTCTGCTGGTGGAGATCCATCAGTGCTGCAAGTTAGAGTCACTGAATCGCCCTCTCTGACGGCCTCTCGAGGGCTTATCTGTACCGTGGTATAGCGAGGAGCATCTAAAAGAGAAAGTTATCATTCATTTTTATGCATTTGGCAAGTGCCTCGAAACAAAGCAACATTAAGGTATACATTTTATCATTATGCGTGTTCCCTGCTGACCTCTTAATGCAATGCTTTAAACTACAGGAACAAGCACAATATATCAAATTTTGCCTTAATGTTTAAGCACCACAGTTGATTTATACTCACAGCCAAGAGCCAGAACGACACCAGGCGACTGAACATTTTGAGGGGGTATTGGACGGCAGGTGTAGGTACCTGCATGCTGGCTGTCAAAGTTATAGATGGCTGATAGCTTGCTAGACTGTCCCAAATTGATCCCATTGCGATAAAGGGCAAAGATCCTGCCAGCGGCGGCACAGCCTCGAGCCACACAGCTTATGAACACAGTCTCTCCTGCAGCAAACATATTGCCTATTCTTGGTGGATGCACTTGAACCTGAAGTTCTGTAACCAAGACAAGATTTGACTGTATTAGTATACATGCCACATTCTAGGTATTTAAGGGTTGGATAGCATAATAAAAGCCTGTATTTTGAGTTATTATGTTTTTGGTATGGGTTATAAGGATATATTAAATTAATTTATATAAATTGAAAAGCTATAATTTTGAGTTATAATTATAATGGCAATCTTTTCAAAAAGTTTCCTCAGTCACTTTCTGCCACATCTGCTATTGGGTCAAAAAGCAAGTAATCTCATCTCTATACACACCCTTTTGGTAAAGGTATATAAATTAGACATATTGATTGCCCTACAAGTGAATGGAACAGTTTTTTTCTGAATCAAAAAGCAGTAACATTTATATGTCTCAACAGATTACAATCTACGTCGGGTACAAATACGTTTCGTATCTACATGCCTACATACTTGATAATACTTGATGATGTTTTTATTATCTTAAGGAAATGTAAAAACTCATGCTTGCCAATCACCGACTAGACTTCTTTTTCTTGGCTAAATTTTGATTGATGATTATGGAGACACTTCTAATGTAGGCTAATATAAAGTGTAACGAAATTTAAATTATCTTGGTACATTAAACACACAGTTTGCATCTTTTACATCCTTTACTATATTCTCAGCTTTTCAATGCACTTTCACAATACTTTGATGTCATACGCAAATCAGTTCAGTGCCAAACTGCAACACACACACAAAATTTCCCTGTATAGTTTATTATAGTTGAATACACTCATTATTGAGGAGCATTATAGCATTGAATGAGTGTAGTTGAAAATGTCCATTTTGATATAAAAATGTCTGTCCCTTCAAATAGAGCACTATACAGTACAGTATAATATTTTGGACACAGCCCTAATCTGTAGTGTAAACCTTCCTACAGATCCTTCCCAAACAGGTTTCCGCATCCCCAAACACTGGTTCAGACAAACAAACACTCCCGTCCTCCAGCTCACACCATTTACACCCAGCTTATGAATTGCTAAATTAAATAGTCACATTAAAACTTTGTTACATTAGATAAAGTGTCAAAATAAAAAAATCCCACGTTTAACATATGAAGCATGACCTCACCTGTGACGGAGAGACTGATTGCATCAGGTGATGTCCATCTGCCCTGCTGGTGATCCGTCTCGAATCTGAAATGGTATGTTCCTGCATCGCTCAGCTTCACGTTTGTGATCTGCATACTGCATCTTTTGTACCCTCCCATGTATTTGACCCTGTCCCTGTATGAGGGACTGATGGTGTTCCCGTCAGAATGGTAAGCAATTTCCCGTTTGTCCTCAGTGAAGATGTGGATCCACATCACCTGTGTTGAGCTGTAGGGTGAGGGGTAGTCATATCGGCATGGCAGTGTTACTGTGGTCCCAGCCCAGACGCAGATGTCCTTCCTGGAGAAATAGATCAGCCATGTACCGGCACCTACTCCTATAATATAACAGAAGAACAATGAGAAAGGCAAGCATTGACCATGCTTAGGTGTATGCCGTTGAAAATCAGAGAAAAACAGATCAATACAATATAAATAACCTGTGTACCAAGGGCAAACAAGTAACTTAAGCACCTGCAATCACATTTATCTATCCATTTATGCCCAAAATGATTACCTGTCACAATTGTAGAGTAAATGAAGGTCACAAAAGCACGTTTCCACATCTCAGATTTTGATCCCTGTTTCATTGTAAAAGAAGAAAAGACTGTAAACACTGTAAAAACTGTAAAAAAAAATTCTATTTAAAAACAGAGATTTCAACAATTGAGAATGAACTCATAAATGGTACCTGGAGTTTGATGTTGTTTATCTGTCCCGTAACATTTAAAGCTGCCCGTGGTGTTGAACACACATTTGTTGAGAGCTTTTTGCCATCAGAGAGCTGAACAGATACACAGCATAGGAAGCTGAGCCGAAGAAAGCAGAAGTTAATAAAGCATAAAAGTGATTCTGGTCATATACGTCTGTCTTATGCTCCGTCTCTCTGAGCATCTCAACTCTGGCTCTGTCTCCAATGAAACTCTACCCCACCTTCAGCATTAACCACAAGTCGCTGACACCCACATACCCTTCATCCCCTAAACACTCATTGAGGGCATCTGAGCTGGCAGTATACATCACTGTGATTTTATTATTGAGAGTACTGTGTATTTTTTTTAATAAATAAATGGTTGCAACAAACATCTTTATTGTCATTTTAAGATTCTTGTCACACTGTAACATATTAACTGAAGACTTATTTATTTATTTTATTCACTTTATTTCACTATATTTCATAGTTGAATTCTAATCTCATCATGGCAATATATATATATTGATGGAAAGGTCTAAGACTCAGAATTAAATATTTGACAAATTTTCATAACAATAAACATAAATAAAAAAATATTAATGTTATTTTTAAAAATACCTAATATCTTTAAACGATTAAATAAATGATTCAAAAAATGTAAACACCTAAATGTAATGTAAAAAAATGTAGTTTAGTGCGTTTTTTATTATGTGTGCTGTGACAGTTATCAGGTAAAATAGACTGCAGCGACCTCTAAAGATGTGAATGAGGAAGTGCAGTTAGTATGATGTCAGGATGACAAAATATATTTTCACTGCCAGTTAATTATTTATGAATAATTTATTTAAATCTCACTGACACTGTTTCATAAGCAAACACTCGTTCGTAACCTATAATATTCATGTTAATAAAATTACAAGATTACCATCCATCCATCCATCCATCCATCTTCTTTCCGCTTATCCGGGGCCGGGTCGCGGGGGCAGCAGTCTAAGTAGGGATGCCCAGACTTCCCTCTCCCCAGACACTTCCTCCAGCTCTTCCGGGAATACCGAGGCGCTCCCAGGCCAGCCGAGAGACATAGTCCCTCCAGCGTGTCCTAGGTCTTCCCTGGGCCTCCTCCCGGTGGGACATGCCGGAACACCTTCCCTGGGAGGGCCCCGGGAGGCATCCAAACAGATGCCCAAGCCACCTCAGCTGGCCTCTCGATGTGGGAGGAGCAACGGATCTACTCCGAGCTCCCCGAGTGACCAAGCTCCTCACCCTATCTCTAAGGGAGCCCGCCACCCGGGCGGAGGAAACTCATTTCGCCGCCTGTATCCTGGATCTCATCCTTTCGGTCATGACCCAAAGCTCATGACCATAGGTGAGAGTAGGAACGTAGATCGACCAGTAAATCGAGAGCTTCGCCTTGCAGCTCAGCTCCTTCTTTACCACGACGGACCGGTACATCGACCGCATTACTGCAGAAGCTGCACCGATCCCGTCTGTCGATCTCTCGCCCATCCTTCCCTCACTCGTGAACAAGACCCCAAGATACTTAAACTCCTCCACCTGTGGAAGGAACTCCCCACCGACCTGAAGGGGACAAGCCACCCTTTTCCGACTGAGGACCATGGCCTCAGACTTGGAGGTGCTGATTCTCATCCCAGCCGCTTCACACTCGGCTGCAAACCGCCTCCCAGTGCCCGCTGTAGGTCCTGGCCTTATGGGGCCAACAGGACAACATCATCCGCAAAAGTAGAGATGAGATCCTGTGGTCCCCAAACCGACCCCTCCGTCCCTGGCTGCGCTTCTAGAAATCCTGTCCATGAAGATAGTGAACAGGACCGGTGACAAAGGGCAGCCCTGCCGGAGTCCAACACTCACGGGAACGAGTCTGACTTACTGCCGGCAATGCGAACCAAGCTCCTGCTCTGGTCATACAGGGACCGGACGGCTCCTAACAAAGGGCCTCGGACCCCATACTCCCAGAGCACCCCCCAAAGAACACCGCGAGGGACACGGTCGAATGCCTTCTCCAAATCCACAAAACACATGTGGACTGGTTGAGCAAACTCCCATGAACCCTCCAGTATCCTAAAGAGGGTATAGAGCTGGTCCAGTGTTCCGCGACCAGGACGAAAGCCGCATTGTTCCTCCTGTATCCGAGGTTCGACTATCGGACGAATTCTCCTCTCCAGTACCCTGGCATAGACTTTCCCGGGGAGGCTGAGGAGTGTGATCCCCCTGTAGTTGGAACACACCCTCCGGTCCCCCTTCTTATAGAGAGGGACCACCACCCCGGTCTGCCAGTCCAGAGGCACTGTCCCCGACCTCCACGCGATGTTGCAGAGACGTGTCAGCCAAGACAGCCCCACTTCATCCAGAGACTTGAGGTACTCAGGGCGGATCTCGTCCACCCCCGGTGCCTTGCCACCGAGGAGCTTCTTAACTACCTCGGCGACTTCAGCCCGGGTGATGACCGAGCCCACCTCCGAGCCCCCGGCCTCTGCCTCCTCTGTGGAGGGCGCGTTGGCAGGGGTTGAGGAGGTCCTCGGCATATCCTTCCACCGTCCGACAATATCCCCAGTCGAAGTCAGCAGAGCCCCACCTCCACTATATACAGTGTTGGTAGGACACCGCTTTCCCCTCCTGAGGCGCCGGATAGTTTGCCAGAACCTCTTCGAGGCCAACCGATAGTCCTTCTCCATGGCCTCACCGAACTCCCAGACCCGAGTTTTTGCCTCCACAACCACCCGTGCTGCAGTCCGCTTGGCCTGCCGGTACCCATCCGCTGCCTCAGGAGTCCCGCAAGCCAGCCAGGCTCGATAGGACTCCTTCTTCAGCTCGACAGCATCCCTTACTTCCGTGTCCACCACGGGTTCGGGATTGCCGCCACGACAGGCACCAGAGACCTTACGGCCACAACTCCGAACGGTCGCACTGACAATGGAGGCGGAGAACATAGTCCACTCGGACTCAATGTCCCCAACCTCCCTCGGAATCTGTTCAAAGCTCTGCGGAGGTGGGAGTTGAAGATGCCTCTGACAGGGGCTCTGCCAACGTTCCCAACAGACCCTCACAGAACGTTTGGGCCTGCCGAGTCTGTCCAGCTTCCTCCCCGGCCAACGGATCCAACTCACCACCAGGTAGTGATCAGTTGACAGCTCCGCCCTCTCTTCATCCGGTGTCCAAGACATACGGCCAGAGGTCAGATGAAACAACCACAAAGTCGATCATCGACCTCCGCCCTAGAAGCGCCCTGCTGCCACGTGTGCTGATGGACGCCCTTATGCTTAACATGGTGTTCGATTATGGACAAACCATGACTAGCACAGAAGTCCAACAACAGAACACCACTCGGGTTCAGGTCGGGGGCCGTTCCTCCCAATCACTCTCCAGGTGTCACTGTCATTGCCCACGGAGCGTTGAAGTCCCCAGCAGAACGACGGAGTCCCCAGTTGGAGCACTATCCAGCACCCCTCCCAGAGACTCCAAGAAGGCCGGGTACTCTGTGCTGCCATTCGCCCGTGAGGCACAAATGACAGTGAGAGACCTATCCCCACCCGAGGCGCAGGGAAAGCGACCCTCCTCGCTCACCGGGTAAACTCCAACACATGGCGACTAAGCTGGGGGCTATAAGCAAGCCCACACCAGCCCGCCGCCTCTCACCGCAGGCAACTCCAGAGTAGTGGAGAGTCTAACCCCTTTCGAGGAGTTGGGTTCCAGAGCCCAAACTGTGCGTGGAGGTGAGCCCGACTATCTCTAGTCGGTAGCTCTCAACCTCCCGCACTAACTTAGGCTCCTTTCCCCCAGCGAGGTGACATTCCATGTCCCAAGAGTCAGATTCTGTGTCTGAGGATTGGGTCGCCGAGGTCCCCGCCCGACCGCCACCCAAACCACAATGCACCGCCCCTCACGGTCCCTCCCGCAAGTGGTGGGCCCACGGGAGGTCAGCCCCACGTCGCTCCTTCGGGCTAGGCCCGGCCGGGCCCCGTGGGGTAAGACCCGGCCACCAGGCGCTCGCATACGAGCCCCAACCCCAGGCCTGGCTCCAGGGTGAGGCCCCGGCTGCGCCATACCGGGCGACGTCACGACTTTCTTGGTGGTTTTTCTCATAAGGGGTAGGGTGGACCGCTCTTTGTCTGGCTTGTCACCTAGGACCTGTTTGCCTTGGGAGACCCTACCAGGGGCATATAGCCCCCGACAACGTAGCTCCTAGGATCATTCAGGCACTCAAACCCCTCCACCACGGTAAGGTGGCAGTCCCAGGAGAGGATTACAAGATTACAAATTACAAAATTAGTAAAATTACATTTTGTATTTACTATATAGCTAAATACCGACCTAAAGCGATCATGTTATGATCATGTAAACTACTCTGGTATCAACATACATATTACGTAGTATTATATGTTTTTAATTATATAAAAGTAAAGTGTCAATCTATCCATCCATCAAGTAGTTTGGTAAAATCGCTTCTGGGTCGCGGAAGTAAAACTGTTTTTCCTACACGGGGCGCACTGTTGCCCAAAACAAAGCGGAATTATCAATTTAATTGTATTCATAACTCGAGAACAGTCAGTTTGAGATATTTGCAAAGTAAAACTGGAATACAAATTGTACAAATCCACCGTAGCGATCTCTAAACCCAAAAAACACAGCACAAACTGCCATGACAGCGCTGAGAAAAGTAACAGATTCCACGTGGCTACGTCTGTACTGTGTGGATGATACACTTAAGAAAGCTACTGAGAAACAAGTAGCCATTGAATCGAATACACTCAAAAATAATATAGCACAAAAGTAATTATTTCGTAAATGGATGATTTGGGACAGCACCCGGTACAAATACACGTATATTTTATGACGTGATTGATGTTAACTGTCATTCTCTGGGCTTATTGTATTTCTGCGTAAGTGAAACGAATCAAGCTGCTACATGTGACAAAACAAGATCAGGATTAAGAAGTTTCGCTCTCAGATGGACTGACCTGATCCACATCTGCAGCTGCACATCTGCTCTGTTATAAGGTAAAGTTAACATTTGTGTCGATATTTGTACACCTAGGGTAGAGTTTAGTTGCAGTATACTGTGGAGTATATTGTACTTTTTAACTATAGCCTATAATGTAACACCTGTCTGGATTAAGTTACTGTTTAAAATGCGGGTTTGTGACAGTGTAATGGCACAGAGAAAGTTTGTCTTGACGTTGTTTTTCACAGTGTTTTGATTTAGTCTGACAAACATGAAACTCTTCTACTTCTGTCAGGTTCTTTCATTTCCAGCATGTTGTTTCATGTTCTACTGCTGCTGTTTCTCCATGTATGTGGAGGATGGGCGTCTGCCATTCAGTGTTACGATGATCAAGGAAAACCTGTCGACTGGTTTGTCTATTACACACATATTTCTTTATAAATGTCCTAACACAAAACACTTGAACTTTGAATCGTAGTCATACTATAGCTCAGAAAATTACACAACATTATCACAACAATAAACATTTTTTTAAGGGACATTTTGTCATGTCAGACATTGCAATGCCTAAAATGCCTTTCAGTGGCTTTACATGATGATTGGACATGCCATGTCACTGTCCTGTATA
The DNA here is from genome assembly GCA_019155185.1 of Beaufortia kweichowensis. Lineage (NCBI taxonomy): Eukaryota > Metazoa > Chordata > Actinopteri > Cypriniformes > Gastromyzontidae > Beaufortia > Beaufortia kweichowensis. The sequence continues at coordinate 15,458,531 of CM032800.1, forward strand.
TATTTATTGATATATGAAGTTTATTATACATTGACAAAATGTAACAGTTGGTTACAATTTTGGATACATTGGATAGAAGCATCTGCTAAATTAATTAATTTAAATGTAATGTATTACATTTAATGTGTAAATGTAATTGTATTTAGTATAAAGCCATTTAAATTTAGCCTAAAATTATTGTGTTATTAAGCATTTTGTAAACTGCCCTGATATAAATACATACATACATACATACATACATACATACATACATACATACATATATATATAATATGACATCATAATGCTAAAATGCAATATGAACAAATTAACTTCCTCTCCTCCCATATGGGTGATAAATCACAATAAAACTACTTTTATATTAATATAACAATATATGTTTTTATTAATATAAAAGTAGGCTGTGAATATATTTTTATTTGTTTTCCTCACTTGTATTTTTCTGCGGATATAAACATCTGCTATACATTTAATACAAATATTAATATGTTCCTAATGCAATAAACACTACAGATGTAATAAACCTTATGCGTTCTCACACAGGTTTTACCTGTACAAACTGCCCCACCCTCATCATGAGCCTGCAAAGGAGGGGCTGAAGTATCTCTACATGGATGCAGAGACTGAAGGATGGGCTGATGGGAAGACTTTAATTAATGACAGTCAGAGTGCTGTTGGGAGAACAGTAGGGCCTTTTTATCAGGTACAAAAAAGTTTGAATGTTTAGTTTCGCTTGAACAAGCTCTTCTCTTTCTGGAACATACATTTTCATTACCAGTAAGTTTCCAGGGACTGCCGTTTTACAGAAGTCAGCATTTGGTGTTCTGTAGTTTGCATATTTTGCCCGTTTTGGAGAAGTACAGATTTTGCACTTTGGGGTGTAATGCACACATTTTGACACATATCTGATTACACGCACTTTAAACATAACCAACTGTGTTCACATTAATACCCTGCTGCCCCAAATTAATCTTCGCTGCATCACTAACACAGTTTTTGAGGATATGTTGTTGTAGATAATTTGACATGCACATGTTTATCTATGATTTAAATGTTAGAACATGGCTAAAATTGGATACAAAAAAAATTTATCTCCTGAATATTGTTGCAGAAGAAAATCTATGTCAAATGTCTGAAAAAAAGGGGAATTGGTTGATGGTGCTAAAATGTTTTAGGAGACCAAACTTTATTTGCACAAAACTAGTGTTTCGCAATAAAAGAGGAACTGCTTTAGATCACATGCTCCTCACAGAGACCTCTGATCATACAGTTATGTTTCTTAAGAAGAAGCTAAGAAAAGCTGACTTTTTTCAGGGTGGTGATGTTGCATACATCTTATATAATGACCAGCCCCCACAACAGAAGCGTTCAGGTGATGCAAGCAGGTCCTGTGGCCACACCAAAGGTGCAGTTTTACTGCTATAACTATTTAAAACTAACGAAACACAAACAAACATTTTGTAGTGGATCCGGTTTATCTGACCTTTTTCTGTTTCAGGTGTTGTTGTCTTTGATAAACAACAGGGCTTCTGGTTGGTCCACAGCACGCCTCATTTCCCTCCTCCTAAAGCAGAGGGGCAGTTCTCGTACCCCAGCTCTGGCGTAAGCAATGGACAGAACTTCATCTGTGTTTCTTATCCTTTTAAGCGCTTTCAGGAGATCGGTATGAATCTAGTTCATTGAACACATCTGTTAAATCTGATAAATGTTTGCATTTGACACTTGGTTTGGTGTTTTGTTACCTAGTGCAGTGGTGGTGATAATAGAAAGCTGCCTTGATCCCTGACACATTTATGTCATACAGTTTCCATAGATACGGTTCGAGTAATCCTCCTAACTCACACAGTAACCATAGTGACAACATCACACACAGTGCTGATGTTCACTTCCATTCAGTCTTGTGATAGTTATGTAATCATGAAATAAAGCAATAGTTTACTGCTTTATTTCATTATTACATTTATTACATTATAACTATTTAAATTTCCAAAGTATATATATATATATATATATATATATATATATATACATATATATATATACATATATATATACATATATACATCTATATATACATATACATATATACATATATATATATACATATATATATATATATATACATATATATATACATATATATATATATATATATACATATATATATGCATATATATATACATATATATATATATATATACATATACTATATATATATATATATACATATATATATATATATATATATATATATATATATATATATATATATATATATATAGCATATATATACATATATATATATATATATATATATACATATACATATATATATATAGGCACATACATGCATATACATATATACATATATATATGTCTCATATATGTATATATATATATATATATATATATACATATATATATATATATATACATATATATACATATATATATATATATATATATACATATATATATATACATACAGACATATATATATATATATATATATATATACATATACATATATATACATACATATATATATACATACATATATATACATATATACATATATATATATATACTATATATATATATACATATATATATATACATATATATATATATATATATATATATATATATATACTACATGTAAGTGGCATACTGCTATAAACAATTATGTTTATTGCAATCAGCTACTTTTCTGCCAATACTAGTTCATTAATCTGTAAGCTGTTTATTGTTGTTTATGTCACACATTAATACAGTGTGCAATCACAGGTATTTATTAGCATTTTACTTGGAGCCATACTGTCCATTTAAATACAGTGTATTGTTTCATTACTGTATTAATATTAAGCACCATCTCAGAGGATAAATGTTATGTTTCCTCTTTTATGTCTTGAAAGAATTTAATAAGAAATTGTATTGATTTCTCTGGTGTCTAATCATTGATGAGATGGGCAATTCCAGCCTTTATGGATACAACATTTTCTGTTAAAAGCTAAAATATAAATTCTCACAGAATGTACTGTATTTAATACCAATATATTGCTGTTTATATTTTACTAGAACCCTGTTGATAGAGTCCAGACATTAAAAATATCAGTCTTATCTATGCACGAGTTATCTATTTTAAAAAATGGAAATAAGAGATGCATAATGGATGTAACAAAAACACATGTTTTTGAGAGCCAAAAAAACAGAACAAACCAGAAGCAATAATACCCAACAAATGGAGAAGAGATGACTCTTCAAAGAACATGAAATAGTCATTTTATTTTCATTTTTATTTGTACATTTATAAGGTATATGGACTGTTATGTGACAATTCTGAAAACAGCACTTTACCTGACTATAACTAACTAATGTTGACATTTGCATTCAATTGGCCATATATCCTTTAAAACTAAAATTGACTGGAGACTGTTTATAAAGATACTAAGTAAAATACTAAGTAAATTGTTGTCCATTTAATCACATTGTTATATAGGAAAATTTTCAGTGATTTTTTTTAATGATTTTCTTTTGGGATTTTGTTCACAGGTGAGCAGTTGAAAATCAATCAGCCACACATATATGACTGCAGTATTCCTGCGTCTCTGGCCGCTGCTGTACCTGCTATGGCACAGCTCTGTAAACACACACTGGGTAGATGGCAAAACGTCTCCTCCTCCCCAGCCAATCGCAGCATCTCTCTCCTCTCATTGGCTGGATCAGAGTTCATTAGCTTTGCAAAGAGTGCATCCTTCGCCAATGGTAAGTCTCTGCTTTAATTCTGATGTAATGGAGCAAGTAAGCATCACTTTAACGCCAGCCAGTCAAATGGATATTTTTCTGGAGCTAAAAATTTTCCTTGTTTGTTTAACAAATCCGGTCTGTTTATGTTGGTTAAGGAATAGTTCACCTAATGTAAATTCTGCCATTATTTACTCACCCTTGTGTTGTTGCAAACATAGATGAGAATGCATATGAATCTTTGGTGAAAAAGAAAAGAATTGCCTATGGCTGTGTTCTTCTAAAGCCATACTGTACTGAAACTGTCTAATGAAATTGTAATTATCTTACTCACCGGTAATGTTTAGTATTTGATCAGAAATAAGTTCACATCAATTTCTTTTTATTCTTGATGCTGTTTTTTTTATCTTCCAATAAGTGAACCCTATGTGTCAGTAAAAATAAGCTGAATGGAGAATAAGATTTGAGGTCGGCAATAACTTTCAACCTTTTTGAAAATTTGTTTAAAGATTCTTGAAAAACAACATGACAAAATAACATGTCCACCTAAGTGCTTTAATGAGGCTGGAAACGCCAGGCACTTTGGCACAGCATGTCCGCCAAGTCACAAATACTTTTAAATCAACAAATTTTATAATTTAAAATATTGTGGTAGTCCGGGGATATCATTTGGTCCTGAAACTAATATTTAGAGAAAATACATACGCATCATCTTCTGCGTTGTTTTTCAGTGTTTGTTTTACACAAACATACAATTGTACAAAAGTAGTATTGCGTGGATTGGTTGGTGTGGTATTTGTCCCGCCCCTTCTGCACTGTGATTTGATGTCTGAGCAAAAAGTGACATTGACAAGCTGCGAGTTTCATTTTCCAATTCCCAACGCTTGGACAAAAATGCTGAATGCGGAAAAAAATATCAAAGGCAATATGTGCCAGTCGCAGGACAAAAAGCTTTGGCGGACACACCCACTTAATAGGCAGGTTACGTTTCATTTTGGATGAAGTGTTCCTTTGATAAAATATAAAGCCTTTGTGTAAAGCCATTGAAAGCTGTCAGATCTTCCTTTCACCTTTCTCACTGTGTCATTTTCACATACAGACCTGTATCACTCCTGGGTGGCGCCCACACTGCAGTCAAATCTGCTGGTGCAGTTCTGGCGTCGCTCCACGGGCGTTCTGCCCTCTGACTGCTCTCCAAGCTGGAAAGTCCTGAACGTAGATCTCATTTCCCCAGGCCAGCGCGTCACGTTCAAGGCCACGGAGGACCACTCTAAGTGGGCCATCAGTACCAGCGGAGGCCGCGGGGGACGCGGAACATCTGGCGACTGGGTCTGCGTGGGAGACATCAATCGTGACGAGGCTGAGGAGAGGAGGGGCGGGGGGACGGTGTGTCGTCAAGATCCTGCGGTGTGGAAGGCCTATCGTACGGCCGCCCTGCAGTGCGAGACCTGCGGTGGTGAAGTCCAGACATGTGATAAAGCTGTGCAATATCACTGATGAAAATGAGCTCATGAGGCACTGAAGCCAACGCAGAATTATTGCTGGTTGGTGTCAACAGGTACGATTTACATTTAAGGCTAAATGTTTTTTATGGAATTATGTGATGGCTGTAATTTTGCTTAAAACTCTGTGAGCAAATGCAGCAGGACTGTAAATTTATGATTACCACTTTAAATAATCTCATGTCTCGCAGCTTAAGCAGAACCTGCACTCAATTTTAATACGGTAGTTTTATGTTACTAAGAATGTTTATTGTGCCAAGATCAAATGTTTTTTTTTACATTAAAGGAGATACGATAAATGTGCATCATGAATGACACAAAGTACAATGTAATGGCAAAAATAATGATGTTGATTATCATCTGAATAGTGTTTTATAATGTCTTGATTGACCCTCTTGAACTTTTCCTGGGGGGTGCATTTTGGGAAAAATGGTAAGATATGTCTAAAACAGATTTATGTTTACATTCACATATCTACTGTTGAATCTGACACTGTATTACATAATTGTTTACATTACACCATGAACATACACAAATCCCAAAATTGCTCTGAACATAGTTACTGAATTTGCTTTTTACAAAAAAATAGGCTGAAAAAACCTGTGGTGGATTCAGATGTTAACACCTTGTTAATACATTAAAGTATACCATTGGTACATGTCCAAACCTTACTTTTACTGCATTTTTAGCTTTTATCAGTTTACTATTTGCATCACCTGCAATACTAGAATGACAAATGTTTTTCACTTGAAAATGTAATAAATTCGTTATGGCATTAAACAGGTCTGAACTCTTTCAGTTGTATCAAAATTAAAGTTTATTTCAAGAATAAGAGGTATGTAGTGCACAAACACGTCAGAATACAGATCTGACGTTACATGACTAAAGCCGTAGCATGCGCAACACACTAGACACACAGCATCTGCAAATCAGCATCTGACAATAAGGCACTTTACAAACAGCAGAAATAAAGACTAAAATGTCATGGAGAACAGCCCTCTTCCTTGCTTTGAGCTCTCAAATGCCTCAGTTTCCACAGAGACGTCAACAGCACACGAGTAAGGGTGCAAGGTTCATCAGGGTATAGACGAGTGTAACAGTTTTACATGCAATTGTGCATTTCTTATCTGGTTGATCATAGATCTTTGCATTTAACAGTACAAAAATAATATAACAGGCACAGCTTTGTTGTATTTTGTTAAAGGAGTCAGGTCAACACACTGCTAGAACTGTTTCAAAACACAGCCTACATAGGCAGTATTTTAAGGCATCATCATGCTTATGTAAGTGCCGAAAGGCTGGCGTCATTAGATGCTTTTTAAAATGTCTTCTTTCAACCAAATTATCAGTCATGTGTTTTTGCAGAGAAAGCAATCCCAAAATGCATTGTGATGACCTCAGTGGAGGTCCAAGATGACAGAATAGGAGAAATTCTGATTATAAATTAGTATGATTTAATAATTAAAAGTATAAAACTAATAAAAGTAATTAAAACCAATTAACAATGTACTGTTTTACGCAATGTTTTTGTGTTCTAAATCTTTAAAATTTAGTTTTGAAATGGACAATGCTGACTCAAAAGGCAGCTGCCTATGTAGGGAGTAGACAGCAAGGCTTGTTAGGGTTTAAAGCAGAGCCTGTACCTTACCACAACCAAAACTATCAGTTTGCATACTTGGTGAGAATATTAGATATTAGCATGTGGCAGTGTTTATTTGCAAGTTTTCTTTAGGCTGTTGGGCAGTTATCACTAGCTTTGACATCTCTGTCATTGTAGCCCATGTAGAAGAGCTCAGTCTTTGAAATGTTTAGACAGTCGTGAGTACCTTAGTTTAAGTGCTTATTTAATGATGTTGGGTTTTTTGCTACTTTAGCAAATGTGTATCTAACTAAAGGTTTTTCAGAGGTAGTCGGGGAGTCCAGGAAATGTTGGCGGCAGCAAAACGATACTTGACTGTTTTGAAATTCACTGAATTTCTGAAATGCGGAAATTGTGCAATATTTAGCTGTAAATAATATCTTAGAGCCATTTAAACCAAACTTTCACTCAAAATACATATGAAAACGACCTTGTTTCAATCAATTCTACAGAGTTACATCACAGAAAGTCGTAAATGAAATCTACTGTGCCTTTTAAAGTTTGTAGGTGTAAATTTTCTGCTTGTAATGTTAAAAGAGTGTTCGGACGAGTCTTCTGCCCTTGGCTTTGATTCGTGGGAATGTTGCGCTATTTTCATTGTTGAGAGATGGAGATCCGGTTGGTGTGTTTCCTCCTTGCCTCCTTAACAGGAAGTCTACGCTTGCTGAGGACATGGCGTAGAAGACGTTTCCTGTGGGCGGTATTGTTAACTCTGTTGTGGAAAATAAAACAAAATAAAACGCTATAAATTGGATAGATATCCAATCATTTCATTTATATTACATTTCTATTCTATTCTATTGTTTTTCCATTTCAAAATGAGTTAGGATTTAGAGGAGTGTATGCAGAGCCTATAATTTGGTATACACACAATTCTCAAGTTTTATTTGAGCTAAATTACTGTCATAAATTTGGCTGTAGTAAAGGGTAAGCCAGTTTGAGTTTGACAATTTATAAATAAAATGACTTTTTCAGAAAATCATTTGGTTATGCATTATGGTGCTACACACTTCCTCCTTATGATAATAATTTTCTTTCTCTTCTGGCAAGCAGATGGTCATTTCATTCCTGACAACATGACTCACTCACCATGTGAACTTTAATTTCTGAGCAGAGGATCAGACTGTTCATTTTGAGAGGCTGCAGGGGACTATGGATTGAATTCCCATATTAAATATGAATATTAAAACTACTTCACATAGAGCTTGGTGTGTGGAATATGTTTTGTGGCGTAACACTTGACTAAATTATGCTGGGTTCTACATCCATCTTGCTTAAATTGTTGTGGGCCCTTAAAATTATGCCCTGTTTTTCAACCCATTAGCTACAGCCCTGAATGTATGACATAAAATCACCTTTTCCCTCTGATAGTAGTTGGATCAGCTCATATTTGGAGGCCTCTTGGGCATTCTGGTTGTGTTTCTCTAATGCTGAACTGATGACAGTGGGGGTTTTGTCATTACTAGTAACCTGAAGCAACACAGAAAAGTGTACATTAGATCAAAGAAACAAATGCTGTTATCCGTATTTTAACATAAATTCTTAGGCCTGTTGTTTTTCTTTCCTAGCTAAAATGGCATTTTATTTTACAAGCACACAAGTGGAAAGAAATTGTTTCTTCTCAAAATAATTGTAGAGTTTTCTGTTGCGATTACGTACCAGAATGCTTCTGTAAAGGTTGCCATCTTGTAAATCCATCCTTATTCTGACGATTCTCATATCAGGCCCTGCCTCTGGTTTGTTATTGGTGGGTGTGTTGCCACAGGAGACAGACCGGCGATGTGACTTGACAGCTGTAGTGGGTGTGGTCAGTACAGAGGGCGAGCCGTCATTGGATGACGGTGACGAATCAACATCCAGACAGGAAACGGAGGGGGATTTCACATGCTGAAACACAGCGATTTAATAACATTATTAGTTCACCCAAAAATGAAGGAAACATCATTTTTGTGAGCGATTATAGCAAATCTGTATAATATAATTTTTTCTGTGAATGTTTGTATAAAATTTTTTTTAAACTTAAAAGCTAAAAACTTGGTAAAAAAAGTATGTTAAAGCTGCAATCTGTTACTTTTGCCTCTCTATCACCATCTCTGTTTAAAACATAAAACTGCTGGTTACTTTACATACTTTCACGTCGTGTCTAAAAGCACGGAAAAGTGCGCCCGTGCCGCTTTCACTTTCTTTTCAAAAGCTCTTGGGAACTTGCACTCCTGTGGCAAGTCCAAGAACAGCGATGATTAGCTGTTACTCCGTTGGGCTTTTCTCAACGGTTTTACGGAAATGGGGAGCTGATTGGATGGTTCTTGTCACTTGACCTGTGGTGCGCTTGCGGCATTCTAACAATTTGAGATGTTTTCATATTTGTCTGCCTCGAAAAAAGAGCATGTCGCCTCTATTATGAACGCACATTTAAAATAACGTATTTGAGCGTGCAAAAGGCGCAGCATGTAAACCGACCCTTAATTTATATCAGTTGTAGTTAGTTATAATTATAAATGATTATTATAAGCTTACTGTTTGGAATTGGGGTTAGGAAAATTGACAATTTTTTTTTACATGACATTTGGAGTGGATGAAAAATGCTCTATTGGCCCCTAAATAATAAATCTCTTAAAGATGCACGTAACGGTAAAAATCTGCCTTTAATTATGTGATGTCATCAACATAATGCTTATTATTTGTCCTTACCCGAAGCTTTGATAGCAGGTGATTGACAGGAGAGGGGAAGTCAAATATGCTATCAGCATCCATGACTGCATTTGTCACAGAAGTGTGAGCACTGCAACAAAAAAACAACAAATGTTGTCTGTGAAGCAGCTCTTTACAGTATTAATTCTGAACAGACAGTATAGTATGCAAATGCAAAGCTTCAAAGTTACTGTTAAATCAGCAGCAGCTTTGAAGTGCACACTTATTTATTTATTATGTTAAATGCAGACAATAAACAGAAATTCAGTTTGAGAAAATGTGTGAAAATGGTGTGTCTGTGCTGCATTAAAGGAAAACAGCAAAGGCTCAAAACTTTATTTCAATGTACTGAAACTGGGATCACTGAGCTTAAGAACTCATGAAAAAAATGACTGTGTGTGCATTCCAAGGGGACGTAAGATAAGTTAAAGAAATTAATAATAATAATTGTACTTATATTTTAATTTATTTATACAATAATGTATTTATTTTATTTATTTATAGTAAAATTATTAATCAAAAACCTTTTAATGTTAAATTCAATTTAACTCAACAATTCAATTTGCACTAAACACTTATTTTACTTTTTAGAAATGTATAGTATTTATACAATTTATACTAATGTATAATATACTTTAAAGATAAATTGTACAAGGCTTAAAAATAATACACCTTTATTTATAAAATAAAAGCACTTGTACACTTGTGTAGCATATGAATGTTGTTCTAAAGTTATTGAATATGAATTCTTACTCTGGACACTGTGTGATAACCACTGTGGGGTTTAGGCCACGCCCGGGACTCGGCTCGCCTGGAGCTTCAATCTGATTGGACAGCTTGTAGCTATTAAACACACACAGGCAATTAATCATATGGCAAACAGTGTGTATCTACGACATTTAGTAAGTGACATAAGCGTTGCTGACCTTTCCTCTTCACCCAGAGTGGGTACGCTATGATACCAGTGAACAAACGTCTCATCCGTTCGAAAGATGCTGTTTTTGCAGGAGGACTGAAGGAGGCGGATTTGAGCAATAACCTCAAACTCCTGCATGCAGAGACTGTGATGTTAATACTTTTAAAATGAATAAATTGCAAATGAAATCAATAGCAAGTATACTCACCCGTCGCCGTTTGTCAAAGTTAATGAAGCCATTCTGTAAGATAATAAAATTGTGCTTTACGTTACAAATTGCTCCGTTCAATACAGTTCAGCCAAGTTTTCTTTTGTAGTTGGTATGTTTTGATTCTTTCAAAGCTTTAACAAACATTGTGAAACCACTGCTATTTTTAAACCTCACAGCTTGATGTGGCTAAACCTTATATATGCTGACACATTACATCTATGCAGAGTATTTTTTTGCTTTTTTATGCTAGTTCTATAAACTGTGGCTCAGTAAATGTGTGAAATGTACTGCACATCACCTCAAGTCTGTCTTTGACTGCAGTGTCCAACATGGTGAGATCTCGCAGAAAGATGCCCAGGTATGGCACGGTGCCCTGAGCACACGACTACAACAGATACATACAGCATTTTACATTCCACAGTAGTTTTGATTTTATATGTTAAAGAATATAATTTCAACAGTATTAATGAACTAATATATTTTAATAATAAATAAAGGCATTGTTGTTTGCATTATATATGAGGATGCTTACCCCTGTAAATCTCCTGTTGTTGATTTTAGTGTCATGATTTGCAAATTTGGAAGTTCCCTCCTGCAGAATAAAAAGGTTTGTATTAACATTTTTAACAGCTGCCCTTTAATCATTTGGCTTCATTTTACATCAAATAACATCAAATCCAACTCTTTATGGAAAATAATCTATTGATGGACTAGCAACAAGCAACCCACTGACAGACAAATAGGAAGCTGCACATGGGACACTCGGTTTCCACTAGATGTCACCAGCCTTCAAACAGCCTTATGGTTTCTAATATCTAATTACAAATGAATATGATTTTAAACTTGCAAAAGTATTCATACCACACTTATCAGATATGAATTTGTATAAAACTTCCACTTTGTGTTGGTCACATAAAATCCCAATAAAATACATTATTGTTTCTCGTTGTAACGTGACAAAATGTGTTCAGTAAGTACATTATACATTATTTTGCAAGGCAGTGTATATATGGGCAATTCCAGTGTCATGGACATGAAATTTTTCAGTAAAAACTTGAAATGGGCCTATAAATTAACAGAATGTATTTATTACCAATATATTGAACCATATTTTTATAAACTTTTAAAAGAATGAATCTAGACATAAAAATGCATTACAAATGAACAAATGAAAATGTATACATGCGGTATAGATGTGACAAAAAGAATATGTTATTAACATACTTTGTAGATTGTCTGTGAATTAAATTACACAAAATCAGAAGCAATAATACCCAACAAATGGAGAATAGATGACTTGGTTTTTATTTTCAGGTGAAAATCTGTGAAAATTCATGTCTTAAAGGGGACATCGGATAAAAATTAAATTTTTAAGCTTTTTATATGCGTTGTAAACGCCTGCGTTGTTTGTGTGTCGTTGTGACTGTAAGTTAGATTTTTGTGTGAATGCTGTGTACTCCTGACAGAAATAAAGAAATTACTCTCACATACATTTTAAACATCAATGGTGACAAATGGAATCAAGAGAAATGCTTCCAACGACAAACGTGACAAAACATGCAAAACTTTATCAATACTTCATATCAGAAATGGTCAAATACACTGATAAATTTCCTCTAACTCTTCTGTGTTAGACTATGTGCCGCTTTGCTGTTGAGCAGTAGCACATTATATTTTAAAGGGCCATAGACCAAACCCGGGCGCTAGAACAGAGGTGTGTTTGACAGGGTAAAAAGGGTCTTGCTTTACATGATAATTGAGGAATTTTAACCAAAGAATGTCAAACATTTCATTAAGACCATAAAGAATAATACCAACTTGTGTGAAATTTGCATCCGATGTCCACTTTAAATATTAACAAATGCTTTAAAAACTTTATAGACACACACTATATAGACTTCATCTGTCAGATTGTTTGGAGTAGAGCTTTAGGCATGATTTGTTCGAGTCGTTCAGAATTTCACACAAAGAGTTTCACACTATTTTTCCAATAATGCATCCACATGCATCTCTCATAGAGAACAAGGCTGTTTTTCATTGGCTGCTTTGGGTAATAGCATGACTGACCTCTTTTAGCAGTTCACGGCTCTGAGAGTAGTTGTCCCTTTCTGAGAAGATGTCAGAAAGTTCCTCATATCTCTTCACGGCTTCTCTGTCAGCACAAAGGTTATTCTCTCAATGCAGACTCTCTTAAATAGTGTACATCCAAATGCATTTAATTGAAGGAAAAAATTGCTTAAATAGTTAAGTCATATTGACTTAAACTATCTGCTTGTCTAACCAATGAAAGACAGGCTTAATGACTATTAAACAACATTACTTTTGGATATCTTGTTGGAAGCTGTACTGAACCCACAATACTTCCCATAATGCACCCACAAGAGCAGTTTTCAATGCTAAGCATACCTGTCTGTCTCCTGCCAGGTCTTTCTCAGTCTGTGGATGGGGTTACTCTGCAGGGCTGATAGAATAGCATACAACGATGAGAAGTTTTTCCTGGTTCGGCAGGCCTGTTTTAGAGACAAACCACAGTCTGCTGTGAGTAATGTATTCTGGCTCATGACATCTCCTCTGTCTCTGACTTTAGTCTGAACTGTTCTGACCTCTGCAACACTGATCCATTTCTCCAGAAGTCGTGATCTCTGTTGGCTCTTCAAAAACGTGTTCCACAAACAAGAGGCTGTGACGGCGTTAGTTAAACGATTAAACTGCTTGATAGTGGCTCTGACGGACCAACACGCTCCCTCCTTTCCCTTCTTATCTCTCTGAGACCACAATGAACCCAGACAGTGGTACGGCACCAACTTCAGAAACAGATCCTTAAGAAAAACAAAGCAAAAATATTTTATTTAACAGTGTTACCAACAGGTCAAAACAAAGCATCTAAACATGTTTTTTAAGCTATTTGTTTCAGTTGTTTGTAAAGAGGAAAGATTTATTTGAATGCGAATGAAACCTTTAAAACGGTTTCTCTTGAAGCATTAGGAATATTTATTACTATTTTGAAGATGTTGTGCAGAACTTACTGTCTCGATCCTGGTCAGCTGTTCTGCAATGACACTGGAGGGAAAGCCCAAAATGCTGGTAGCATCAAAGTCTGATGGGTCTGAGGTGGACGTCACATTCTTCATAGGATCTGTAGATGTATATATAACATTAAAGGATGATGGTTACCAGTCTATTTAACATAGTGCCAGGCTTTAAAATGAACACAGACCAAAAATGACATGTGGCAAATACATTAGGTAGGTTTCTTTCAGGTTTTAGGAATTGCAACAAAACGTAATGTTTTATTTATGTATGTATGTGTGTGGCATTAGAAATAATCTGCTTGTTTGTTGAAATACTGAACATAACAGCAGTACCACAGTCACATGATGTGAGCTGGAGTGGGACTATGTGTTCATTTGTGACCCAGTCTGTGAAAACCAGGCCAACGTCTAAAAATCTAATTCTGAGATAACGAGCCTCAAAGTTTGCTTTCACCTATTAATTTCACTATGATTTCAATCTTTGACATTACCTCACTTAGACTATATTAAAAAATCAAGGTTAAATTCTCAAAGAATATTCTTTACATTATGTATAATGATATTATGTAGAAAACAGAAAAATCACAAAAATGACTTTAGCTACTTTAGCTTGCTTTAGTTTTCACAGACTGGGTCACATTTATGGCAGACAGAGGAAGTGCTTACAGGATGAGTTCTCACCTTCATGCCATCCCAGCTGTATATGACTTACTTTTTTCAGTCGAACATATTCAGTTATATTAAATAATATCCTGACCCTTCCTAGATTTATAATGCCATTAAATAGTGCCTGAGTTTTTAAAGCTTCAAAAAGTGCATCCCCCTAATAAAATTTATACGATATTGTTTATAATTATATAAGCAATTGTTACATCACATATAAGAGTTAAATATGGCGGCACTAAAGTCTCATTGCTTTTTGCATCTCGTGATGAAACACGCAAATGACGACTAGTCGCAAGACATGTGAGAACCAGTGAGATTTAAAGTGCTGCCATTTTTTTAATTATCTTGCTTGGCTGTATATTGTCTGTTTATATATATACACGACATAATGATCGCTAAATAAGCTTAAAATTTGTATCACTTTCTCTCACAAACGTATCGTATCACTTTAGAAGGCATTTATTAATCCACTGGAGTCATTTTGTAATGGATGGATGCACCCAATGTCAATGGCATTACAAGAAGCGTGTGATTCTGTAGGTGATGTAATGATGCAAATACTGTACAATATGATGAAATCTCCTGACCTGACAGAGAAGAAGACAGCAGTGTTTTCTCACTCAGCTCCTCGGCTATCATCAGCAGTCTGTCTTTGATTTCGGCCCCTGAGGGGTCTGTTGGAAGAAGCGGGGCCAACCGCAGCAGACGGGAGGGATCATTCACAGAACGGAAATCCTCAGGATAATCACCCAGCCATGTGCTGAACACTGTACACACAGCCCTATACATAGTAAAGAGTCAATACACACTGTAACCTCACTACCATAATAAAAAGAAACAAATATAGTTTAATACGTACTTGTTGAACTGCTGCCGAGTGTTACTTTCGGTCTCCCCTGGAGGATTTTCCAACCTAGAAAGAAACAACACAAAGAGATAATGTAGTATAATGCATATAATAATTCAATAATGTAATTTACTAGATAATATTCAATATGTATCTCAAATTTGCTATGTAATGACAAACTGTAAAGAGTATACATACTTAGAAATAGTTTCAACGTGTTAAAATCAGCAAGACATGTTTAGCACAGGATCACTATTAAAATTTCAACATGGAGGAAATATATTTAAATTATAAATAAATGTCAAAAGAAAAATCCACGGGGTGATGCAAGACGCATGAAACTAGCACTGCTGTGTAGGAAACAGCCTGCCGGGGACAGTTAATTATACAGTTTAATGGTCATTGTACGAAAAATATTTGACTGCCAAACACTATTTCTCTATAATGAGTTTAAGATGAATGAGATCATCATTCAGTGCTCTACCTGTCAATCAGGATGTCCAGCACTCTCTGAGTTGAGGTAAAAGAGCGATATGTAGAGAGAAAGATGGATATAAAGGAGGAGTCGCCCATGGAGAAGGAGTGAAGGAGATGGAGGACAAGCTTCTCTTCTGTTCCTGCTTTGACCTGCTGGGAGCGAAACGCTTTGTACTGGAAAGAGAAGAATGAAGGTGTCAGAACAGAACAGGAGCGCCGCGAGTCGTCGGGTGTTTTTTGTTTAAGATTGTTTTACCTGTGGGCCTCCAGGGGTGCCATGCTGTGGCTTTACCAACACGGTATAGATAATACCATCTTCCTTCTGTTCAGACACAGTTGACTGAACCGGAGAGAAAGAAAAGAAGGTAGTCATTTAGTTTATGCTTTTATACAAATCAGTTTAATGGAAATTGAAACTGTTGATTTTTATATAGCGTCCATTTTCACGTTTAGCAATATGCAGGAGACGGTCAGTAAATCGCCAGAATTTTTTTTCTTACCAGATCAAGTGGACAGTACCAGGTTGTCTTCATCGGGGACGGTTCCCCCTATTAGAATAGAAAAATAAACACATTGTTTGGGCAATTCTAGTGTGATGGATGGGACATTGTCTGTCAAAACATGAAATATAAATTCTCACACAATGTATTTATTACCAATATACATTGCCGCTAAAAAGTTTGGGATCAGTAAGACTTGTAATGTTTTTTAAAGAAGACTCTTATGCTCATCAAGGCTGCATTTCTTTGAACAAAAATACAGAAAAAAACAGTAATATTGCAAAATATTATTACAATATAAAAAAATGGTTTTTATATTAATATACATAAAAATATAATTTATTCCTGTGATGCAAAGCTGAATTTTCATTAGCTGTCACTCCAGTCTTAAGTGTCACATGATCCTTCAGAAATCATTCTAATATGTTGATTTATTTTTAGTATTATCAATGTTGAAATCGGGTATGCTGCCAAATATTGTTTTTAACCCTTGATTCTTTTTTCAGGATTCTTTGATGAATAACAAGTTAAAAAAGAACAGCATTTAATTAAAAATATAAATATTTTCTAACAATGTAAATCTATGCTATCACTTTTTATTAATTTAACACATCCTTGATTAATAAAAGTATTAATTTATTTCAAAAAAGAAAGAATAAAAGTGTACTGACCCCCAAACTTTTGAATAGTAGTGTATATTGTTAGAAAACCTTTCTATTTTAAATAAATGCTGTTCTTTTTAACCTTTTACTGATCAAAGAATCCTAAAAAAGTATCACAGGTTCCAGCACTGACAATATATCAGCATATTAGAAAGATTTTTGAAGGATCATCCTAAGACTGGAGTGACAGCTGATGAAAATTCAGCTTTGCATCACATGAATAAATTATATTTTGAAGTATATTCATATAAAAAACATTATTTTATATTGTTATATATATTATATTATTTTAATAACATTTTGCAATATAACAGTTTTTTTCTGTATTTTGGATCAAAGAAATGCAGCCTTGATGAGCGTAAGAGACTTCTTTAAAAAACATTACGTCTTACTGATCCCAAACTTTTGAGCGGGGGTGCATATTGTACCATGTGTTTATATTTTACTAAATCCCTGTTGATAGAGTCCAGATATAAAAAATATCAGTCTATACATGAGTTATCTACTTTAAAAAATGGAAATATGCGTTATGGATGTGACAAAACAAACCCACACGTTTCCGAGAGTCGATATATTGTAGGATTTCTGTAAATTAAAATGTACAAACCAGACACTATAATACCCAACACATGGAGAAGAGACGAGCTTTCAAAGAACAGTGTTCTTTTTCATGTGAGGAATAATTTATATGAGTTATATGTTTAATGATAGACTACGTCTATCATTAAACTGCATCAGGCTTACAGCTAAATGCACATAAGACACACCTTCTGTCCTAACGGCTGCACTTACATGGAAGTGATCACACACAATGACACTTGTGTTAGGCTTAAACCCTTAGATATGTCCAACAAAAACTTAATATGTAAATTAACTTTATGAAACCTCTGATCTAGCCTAAATCAGTGGTCTTTAACCCAATACTTTAATTTTCATTGATTTGACAGAGGTTTTCCCATGTGAAAAATACATGAGACAGCAGGCTGGGCAGCCCTAGACGTGCTGGCTCAAAACAAACACAATGACGCATTTATAACTAAGCATCTGAAGGTCCACATATGGTTTCCACTGGAGCCAAATGTATATTTGTTTTATCACTTACTGAGATCAATGTCCAAACTTCAAAGCTTTTGTAGTTTCACTTACTCATGCCCGAGCAAGAACAACTAAACTGTTTCAGAGCACACAAGATGCTTCGTTATATAAAAGCCGTGAGAAAGTCCGTAAACATAAATGAAATGAAACATTAATGCAGTCTCCTTGCAGGAAATACAATCTTAAAGTCTTGTGTGCGTATGCGAATCAACAGGAAAACACTACCTTCAACTCAACGAGTCCAGACAGGCAGAGATCTGCCAACTTCCTGGAAATCTTCAGAGTTTGCTGAAGAACACCGTCTCCTTCAGGCCTTTTCATCTGGTCTGTTTAATCTGCTTTTTCTTGCTGTGCCTTTCAGAAGAATCTTGTTTCATTCAGTGAGATTTTTTCTCTGTCTGTAATGGCCCTGCTCAAACTGTTCTCTGTTATGAAGCCGTGCAAACACACCTGAGCTTGTCGCTAGGCCAACCCCCTCTACACACACACACACGTCACAAGGGCACTCCTATTACTCGCACACACACACACTAGTCATTCTACTCTCCCTTGCTTAATCACTCACCTGTTTATAGGTGAAGTACTACAAAGCCTGCAATATTTCATATATATATATATATATACAGTGCAGCAATGCTGGCAGCACTCATGCGTCTATTTCCCAAAAACAAGCTCTGGATATGACAATGAGCACGTGCACTCAACTTCTTTGGTTGACCATAGCGAGGCCTGTGTTCTGAGTGGAACCTGTACTGTATATATATATATATATATATATATATATATATATACAGTGCAGCAATGCTGGCAGCACTCATGCGTCTATTTCCCAAAAACAAGCTCTGGATATGACAATGAGCACGTGCACTCAACTTCTTTGGTTGACCATGGCGAGGCCTGTGTTCTGAGTGGAACCTGTCCTGTTAAACCGCTGTATGGTCTTGGCCACCGTTCTGCAGTTCAGTTTCAGAGCTTAAGCCATCCTTATGTAGAGCAACAATTTTTTTTTTTAGATTTTTTTTAGTTCTTTGCCATGAGGTGCCATGTTGTACTTCCAGTAACCAGTATGAGAGAGTGAGAGCGATAACTATAATTTTATACACCTGGGTAGGGTTGCACCAGCCATTCGTAAGTTCTTACTTAAACTGGAACATAAAGTTCACACCAGTGTTGCCAACTATTTTCAATGGAAAGTAGCTAAAGTCTGCCCGAAAAGTCGCTAAATGTCGCTTAGTGACGTCATGCGTCATTTGCATATTAATGACGTAACGACTTCTTTGGGTTTGCATTCTGCCTAATGGTTGTACTTTATAAATGTTTCCCCTAATCCATGCGCACATAATGTCCAGTATAAAACTGTTATCAATTAATGAAGAAGAAACGGTAAAATTAAATAGTTTTATTTCAAACAAAGGAGAAGCAGGTAAGTGATTGGTCCGTGGCAACACCGTTTGCACGCGCAGCTCATTCACGCCTATGTCAGATGTTCTTACGGTCGCTGGAAAGTGCTGCTCCTCTCAGCCGGAGCCAGCCCTCACTGATCAGAGCAGACACAGGAGAGGTGTAACTGCTGTACCAAGAAAGCAAGACCTGCCTTCGCTCATGAGACAGTACTGGCGGCATTTGGAAAGTTGCTAAGGTTTGTCCAAAAGTCGCTAGATTTGTCTAATGGCTTTTACTTTAAAAAAAAGTCGCTAAAGGGGTCTGAAAAGTCGCTAAATCTAGCGACAAAGTCGCTAAGTTGGCAACACTGGTTCACACTAGGGGCTTAGTAACTACTAGCTAGTACTAGCTAGTAACTACTAGCTAGCTTGTAACTAACTTTGCACCTAATTTGGTTGCACCACTTGTTCTTAAGGCAGAATGTAGTTAGTAGGTCGTAAGGTTGCCGTAAAGTAATGCGTAGTCGCATAAAATAATGTAATTTTTCATAAGCCAATCAGAAGCCTACAAATGGTAAACAGAAAAAAGTCTGAAATATTATAAGATCCTGACCTGCCTGAGCTGAAAGTAAAAAAGTCAAGTTTTGTCAAAACCAAAACATAATTTTTTTTATTAAACGTATAAAAATAGCCTACACACAGAAAACAAAAAGGAAGAAAAGAAATTCTCAGGGCAAACGTGCATAGCCATGACAACATCATCATACATATCCAAAGGATGATGTCTGTCTCCTAAAATTTGTCTGTGCATACACCGTTCTTCATTATCATATATTAGCTCATCGATGTAATCTAATCTGGCTGTCATCTCGGACGTTACTCATGGGCAGAGGCTTTCGTAAATATTTAGTTAAAACGTAGAGGTATGTTTAAACTAAGTTTAATGGTGCAACTCAAAAATATTCAGTGGTGCGTAAACTGTAACTTAGTGACCACTTACGCCAAAACTAGGCTACGTTGTAACCTACCTATAGCTGGTGCAACCGGCCCCTGCCCCCCATTCACACCTGAGACCTTGTAACACTAACGAGTCACATGACACCGGTGAGAGAAAATGGCTAATTGGGCCCAATTTGGACATTTTCACTTAGGGGTGTAATTACTTTTGTGGCCAGCGGTTTAAATGCTGTGTGTTATTTTGAGGGGACAGCAAATTTACACTGTTATACAAGCTGTACACTTTAATACTTTACATTGTAGCAAAGTGTCATTTCTTCAGTGTTGTCACAGGAAAAGATATATACATTTCGAATAGTGTTTGTATCTAATATTGCTTTTTTCTGCTGAATTAAATAATTTACTGTAAATTATTACTGTAACACAGTATAAAATTATTGTATTACAGTAAACTAAATAAAATGTCACTGACAATAATGGAAATTGTAAGAATATTAAGAAAAGAATATTTTTTGGAAATGTGTCAAAAAAATGTCATAATAAAAAAAGAAGCACAATGGTCCTAAAAATAGACCTTATTTTCTCTATGCAAAATCTAGGTTCCTATTTCGGTCCTTTTAATTTGGTGGGGGGGTTTGACCTGGGCATGTTTTCACCCATATTTGGTTGACTAATGCTGATAAACCTGTTTGGCAGCATATGAAGAACTGAATGAAGCCTGGGTAAATAAATAGACACAATTGATTTGGCTTTGAATTTCAAAAGCATCAGTCAAATGTCCTGCTCAGTGTATGCTTTTTTGTAAAACAGCCATCATTTCATGGCTGATCGTACAAGAGATCTTTAAAAGCTGGTGGCCAATCGGGATAAGCTATAACAATAGCACCACTAGCTGTTTATGTGAAAGGAATACTGTAACAAAAGCACATATTGACACACAGATAGGGACAGGCAGTACAGGTGTTTGGGCTGTGGTTACTTGATACTGTATGCAGCTCTGCTGTGCATTAACCTACTGAAAAAACCTGTTTGCTTTCTCATTGTTTCATTTATATAAGATGAAACAGCCGAGTTCCACCTTTCAGAGAGTAAAAATAGCTGACTGTACGAGCCACAGGTGAGCCACAGATGTTATATTAGCCAAAAGCAGAACTGAAACCTCCTGAGATTAATCCCTCCTGCTGGGGAATCATATTTATATTGCTTATAAATATTTGGGTGTCCATGCGGTGATGTATCTTCCACTTCATGTTGACTGTGAAAATGTGAGTCACGCTTGCCTCTATGATGTTATGGTGGTTACCAGGTCATTGCTATGCAGTTGCTAGGTTGTTTTTGATGGTTGCTATAGGAAATTGAAATGCAAATCAATGGTATTCTGAGTAGATGTTAGCACATAGCCATACTACTGCTAGAATGTTCGGGGTGGTTGTTATGGTGCACAGAAGTATCATTCGTGTCTGTAGCACAATCTGCTTATATATTGGTTATTACATAATGCAAGACGCAAAATTCCTTCATGTCAATACAGTTAGCTAACATCAAGAGTCAAATGTGGAATTAACCTTAATATCAGACAGCTGTTGGTCTTGTGAAATTCCCTCTGACTCTTGAGTACTCTTGAGTATTTTCGGAAACTTTGAGATTTGCCTTTAAGCTAAACAGGCTGTGAGTGTCTCTAAGTTTCCATGTCTTTTCAGCAGGAAGTGGAGAATAAGTGTGGACAAACACAGGAAACAGGACATGCTGTCACGCCATATTGTCTTTCCTGTCCCCCCTCCCATTCTCGCACTCACAGTCAAAGGCTTTTGGCTTGTGCGTTCACAAACGTATTCACAAACGTCTGCCTCAGGGGAGGGTGAAGGCAACTTCTATACAAGACTATATCTGTAACATTCACATGTGTGTGTTTACTATTTTTGTTCTTAGAGGATGTACTGACTAATCAGATGGCTAATATATTTTAGTAAAAGCAAACTCCCTTCCAATAATTATAAAAAAGAGAAAATGTTTGCTTTATATGCATATTATTCCCGACATCTAAACACTACTCAATAATGTTAATAAATGATTAATAACTAATGATTAATAAAGTCTTAAAACTGTGATTTGATTTCTTTCAGTGCATTTAGAGTTTGGTGTTGATTAATTTCAACTCATCATTCTGGGAAGCATGTTTCTGACAGACAAATTATAATGTATAGTCCTGCTTGTTTTCACTTGTTCTCACACACTAGTCCTTTATAAAACCGCTTCTTATTAAATACAAAGAGATTGGACTTCTACAACCCTCACACATCCTCCAAAGTTAACAAATCCCCATTTTTTACAAGGTGGCTAACTCGTATGAATTAGTATGATCTAATTTGTACATTTGAGTATAACCTGCCTTGAGTAATGTTAGGGTTAGGGGCAGGGTTTGGGCTGGTTTACATGTTTAAAAACTGTGAATATGTGACAGAATTTAGTCTTCCTTACATGTACAGCTATCACACAAACCATAAAAAACATGATATGTCCTGTCTGGCTGTGTTCTCATTGAAACACATCATAAATACATCACAAGGGAGCTATTTACAAAGATCTGTTGTTCGGATCGCTCTCTTCATGAATCCTCTCGCTTCTCTTCCCTCTTTCTATATTCTCATCTATTACAACGTTGACTGACTTTTTCTTTATCCTTGCCAATCAAAGTCATACCGTGACCACAACTGACCGCTTGCCACCGGGTATCATAATGAAGCTTAATGGAAAACAGTCAGTTCTGTTGTGTGTGTTGTTGAGAGATTTGGTCTTGTGTTTAATGGAGCTGCTGACACAAAGCACCCGCATGCGCCCCACGGGACACAATGACCTCGGGTATTATTATACTGTGATGCGTCGCACTTTCCTTCGTTTTTCAAGATCCTTCCTTGAAATGTGATCGTAAGTAGTCATAGGGGAAGGCTTTGAGATGTATGTTAATAACAGGCGTGAACAGTAATGTGTCTCAGCTGAACACTTGTACTCTGATAACCTGAGACTGATCTTAAAGACAGATCTTTATACCAGGTATAAACAGAGCCAGTGAGCTCACTATAGACAAACTGCATATATATACTGTATATATATATATATATATATACTGTATATATATATATATATATATATATATATATATATATATACTATATATATATATATATATATATATATATATATATATATATATATATATATATATATATATATATATATATATATATATATATATAGAATAAAGAAAGAACAAGTCATATCTAGTTTCCTAGTCTTCTGTGGCCCGGCTTGTGTTATACGAGCAAACCCTAACAAAAGGGCCTGTGTGTTTCATATAAACTCTTGCATTATTTACCAAAGGGATGTGAGCTGCTCACGTGACCTCAACAGGAAGTTACTACAGTAAACTGTTTGAGCGAGCGGGGCTTCTGTTTTTAGAGTGGCGAACTCAAGTGTTGAATGAGTCCAACCTTGTGGCAGCAATTTTTCAGGATGTTAAACAGGATTTAAGGACTGTAGTTACCACGTCATTGAGGAAACAACCCCTCTGTAATATTTAAATTAGTGGACACAAACATGTTATTTTATTTTTTATTTTATCTCTTTTTATTTCAAGCCATCCAGCAGCAGCTGGTGGTGTATAAACACGGCATGTGAGAGTAGCAGGTGGGGTCACAAGCAGAAGTTCACCATCCTCTTTGCCTCAAGCTGATAAGAAACTTATCGCCCCTTGACACATCTAACACAAAACGATTACAACTAAAACAAACACAAACCAGGTCAACCGAAGAGCGCCAGTTTTTTGTACTCTTTGCTCATTTTCAGCTCAGCTTCTTGATATTACTATAGTCCAGTGTGTTATGTAATAGACCCTCTTTAAACTAAAATTGGCAGTTTATTTCTTGCTAAGTGCCCCTGCTATACTCACACCGAGAGCCCTGCGGCACTTCTGAAAACCAGCCAACTACAGCTACACCAACAGTACAATATTTTACCCTTTCGATTAAATCAGCAGCTGATAAAGTGTCACGACAACACTCAGTCTCATATTTCAAGTTTAATCCACAAGTGAGACTTAATATGACACAAAGCAGCTGGTAGGTGAAACTAAGCTTACAGAATGGCAGACAGGCTTGCGTGGGAAATTTGTTTCCTTATACATATACTGTAAGTGAAAGCCCATTCTTTGCTGCCTTACATTTTAAAGGCTAGTCAACTTGACTTTTTAAGTCAGTTTTTACATTATTTCAACTAATAAGGCATTTCAACTCATCAAATTAAGTTACACAATTTACACAATTAGTTGTAAAAATGTGTAAAACTGTTAAAATTTAAGGCAGCAAAGATTTTTTTACAGTGCAGCAACTGAAAATATTCATATGGAGGGATCATGATAATAAATTAGTCAGGGATGAGGTACTGTAAAAAAATTTACAGAATTTAAAGTATCCCTGTTATATCCAGTACCAGTCAAAAGTTTAGACACAATTGAAAAAAATATTTCTCATGATCTTAATTTTTTTAATCCGAAGGTGTATATTTTAATGTTTGAAATGACTTTTGTAGACAAAAATATAATTGTGCCAAAATATTCATTTCTTTTATTAGAAAACTAAAAAAGCAGGTTGAGACCTCAAGAAGCTGGATGATAAAAATGCCAAGAGTATGAAGTCTAGACAAAGTGTGACTAATTTTGCAAATGCTCAAATATAACATAGTGTTCATTTATTTTGAATGCATTTAGTCACAACATTATTTACACAGTTAAATTTTGTGTTATTTCATGGTTTTGATAAGTTTACTACTATTCTAATATGTCGGACAAAATCTAAACAACAGTGAGTACGTTTTTTCAAACTTTTAACTGGTAACATTTATTTTTATCTTATTGTATTTTTTGTCCTATTATTTTATGTCTTTATTTGTGTTACTCACTGTATTCATTATACTGTAGCTAGTCTGGCATTTAATGTACTTGACACAAGGAAGACAACATATCTCCTCATTAAAGGTAAGAAATGCCCCTGAGAATTTTCTTTTGTGGGCAAATTTTGCTTCCTAATAAAAAGTCTGATAATTTCAGACACTGACGTGACTGATATGTTACAAAGCAAAACAATACAATGCAGAAAAGAAAAGTAGGTCATGATAATCCCATTAGAAAAGCTCTTACGTAAGACTCACAAGTGCAGTTTTGAGGAATGTATACAGTACATGTCATAATGGGTGATTACATATTAATGATGTCATGATGTCATCATTGTCTGACCTGTGTGGGATCCGCCTCTCTGTTTTCATTCTCCTTCCAGAGCTGATCAGGAGGGTCCCTGGTCCCTGGCTGTAGTGGGCGATATCCAATTAGGGGCACATCTCTCGAACCCACTCCTGGCAGGTCCACACCAGATGTTCTCATACTACGGGGGAGCATGACGGTGTTGCTGCGCCAAAGATGAAAACAGAAGTTATTTGGAGATGAAGGGAGTGGTTAATACTGGTAGATCATTTGTTTTCATCATTTACATTTCCCTTTGGCAAGAGACAACTTCATATTTGAATTTTGGCCCTGCCCTCCTCTGTCCCAGCTGGTATTTAGATTAGTCTGTTGATAGAGATCTTTTTCAGGAAGAGAGGGATTGAGAGATCCTGACACAAATCTCTCTGCTATTATTACAAAACAACAACAATCACTTTTAATCGCTTTTAAAGGAGTGCAAGCTGACACACATAAGATCTACGTTCTGCACTTTATACAGAGTTCTTATTCTGAATGTGTCTATTCGCTGCTCATGGATAAACAATGATATTATTGAACATTAGTGTGCGAAAACAGGCAGAATTAGGTTTAAACAGACAAATAAAGCTCCTTTTCATCTGATCCTACAGTAACTCTGTGAGTACCCAGTTGAACTGTGTCATTTGTTGTTTGTTTGATCCTAACTGGGAAGTATCTAAAAGAATGTAAGCATATAATCTGAAATAAAGATCATCAGTTTTACTCAAGAAACTATGATAATTATTAATGTCACTCTTGTTTCTATTGCCATTAACTTACAGTTTGCAACAGACTCTCTCTTGACATCTCGCACGTGAAAACAAACATTCGTAAGCACAAATACAGGCGGAAACATCTGACGACTAAAGCGCAAAATACCTGTTATGAGTCGAGTATCATGTCGATGATCCCTGCGGTTATATTCCTCGGAAGTCACAGTTTCTGTTCCTTCATATCTCTCCCCTCCGGCTTCACCCGTCAACGCTTATCGGCCCGATGAAGATAACGAGCGAGTGCGCGAGCTGAGCGCGTTGGTGAGATCTGCGCTGGTGACGCGCGGCGCACAGCGCGCAGTTCCTGCTGTCACATTCAGCGCGTTTGGCCATTGGCTTGACGCACTGGCCATTGATACATTCAGAGCAACAGAACTACAAATGTAACACAGTGCGCGTCTTAAAATATATCCCCCCACTTAGTACACACTGATTAAAAATTGCAATGTATTTGAGGTCAATTTTGCTATAGAACGTTACTAGAAGAAAGACAAATCAAGCAAAACAACTAAAAATTAAGACTTTTTTCCTAGATCGAATATTTTATGATAAATGTACATATTTCTGTTTATGCCAAGCTCTAAAAATATCTTATTGGTTAAAAAATACGTCAAAAAGTTTGAGATCCACTGTCTGAAGGGAAAGACATAAGAATGGGAAATTTTATATTAAGTAAAAGATGTCTTTTCAAAGTTTTTTGGTCTACTCTAGTAACTGTAAATGTGTTGTTGTACTGCTATACTATTATACATCTAATATTATTTTAAATAATTTCTCATGTAATTATTATCATACATTTAGTTTTCTGACCTTATATTTATACATTTTTGTATTTCACACTTTGTATTTCTAAAGCTGGACTATTTAACTTACTTAATTTTTTACTTTATTCAATTTTTAACCTATCAATTTATTGTTAAAAAAGGTTAATGCCTTTCTTATCTGACAACTACCAATTATAATTAGCTTAATGTATTAGCAATAAATGTCAATGGGAAGCACCCATCCTACAATAAATAGCAGGAGATACATGTGTGTGTTTGCACCTTCTCACATTTTCAAGGTTGTATTTTATTACCTGGTGTTGTTTCACGGCCTGAATTTTAAGTGGCTGGTGCTGTTGAAGTGTTTGATGTAAATGATTTATGTTTTTAAATGGCTGGGCAATTCTTAGCAGGGCGATTATTTAAAGCTAATCCTTGAACAGTGTGCCAGCTTGTGGACTCAGCTCTGACCTTGCAATATTTTTATGGCAGGGCCTTGCAGGCAGAAAGACATCCAACACTAAAATAACAAGAAAGACAGATTGCATTTCTTGGCTTTAACCATAAAACAAACATCATACAATTATCTGTTATCAATTTTGAATTATTTTATCAAATTTAACAACAGATTTCTGAAATCTTGTTGTATCTCGTTGTACAAGTATAAAGTTCAAGCCTTTTTAAATATGCCCATGGTTTGTTTGTTTTAATCAATATGTGCCTAAAAGGAATAATAATATGTTTTAAACTGTTGCAGTATCTGTGAAACTATGTTATGCACAATATTCTTCCATTTAATACAAACCCCATTTAAAGTAAGGGATATTGGGTACTCTTCTTTGTTATGACATCAATCTGTCATACAGTCAATTACTGTATTGGTTATGTAATGCCTTTGCACCTCTGTTAGCTGGAATAATATGCCTGATTGAGATTGTTGTGTTTATTTAAAGATTGTTTTGGTGAATAAAACCATTGGTGTACTCACGTCTTTAGATGGGACTAATTAAAATAATGGTTTGCTTCTTATGAATAATTTATCTGCCCTTTCAAGATCCTATATGCCTTCTCTTTAAATGACTGGGCAATAATATATTTGCAACCCAAATTTCTTCCTTTTTGTGTAAAGAAACACCAGTTACAACGAATGTGTAAAGTATTAAATTAATAAGTTTATTAGAATAAGCCAGTCTATAGGTCTCAGTTGCACCTGTGTCCTGTGCGCCCTCTGCTGGTTCTCATACAGAAATGCTTTTCAATAACACGCCAGAGGCCATTTTGAACATCCCTGTTAAATATCACAGTAACTATTACACAGCTGTCTTTGATATGTTTGTCATGTTTGTTTAAATAAGGTTTATTGCCTTATGGTATGTGAAATTATGTTTTAGATGTAATGTACTTTTTTATTTATATATCTTTATTTTTGTTATGTTATGTTTTTGTTATGTAAAATAATATTTACACAAGATAAAGTAGGCTACTGTACCTGAAAACCTACATAATGAATACGGCATCTATTTCAAACAGCGTCATCTTTATATGTAATATAATATAATATAATATAATATAATATAATATAATATAATATAATATAATATAATATAATCCTATGTAACAGTTCTCATGTCATTTTCAAAATATGACAAAATCTTTTTTCAAAGAATTATAAATACTTAAATATGATTAAAAACGTGTTTATTTAATGCAAGTCATAGTGTCCAATTAAAACAAATCAGTTATTGTTGTTTTTTAAGTATTCGATAATCTGCAAACATTTTCAAAGAAAGTCCGAATTTATTCACGTTTTTTAAACCAACTACACTGAATAACATCAATTTTCTTGGGTTAGACATGTTTTGCCGGTACCTAAGGGCATTTCAAACTTTCTTTAGAAAGTCCAAGGCACACCTCTGCTGGACTAATTAGGACAGTCTCAAACTTTCCCTAATGAACAGCAGCTTGCGCGCTGCGCATTGTGCGCGACCCGTTGCTCACAGGCCGCCCGGTCCATCTGGGGTTCGATACGGTCGCGCATCGGTATGAGATGTCGGTCAGTCGTACAGATGCGAAGGTGTTCTCCGAATCTCCCCCCCTCTCCATCTCCCTGTGTTTTATGTCTGCGTCACAACAAGTCGGAGGAGAGCGAGGCAGAGATGATGATGGCGTCCTGCTCGGGTTGATGCTGATGTTGCTTTCCTGACAAATAACGCGCCAATCTACTTCAAAAAAGAGACGGAAAAGATTAGCTAACATGAAGCTGAAGACAAATGCAGAGATACAGATGGACGGACAGACGGTTGCGCACTGACGGCTTGAGTGACGCGCGTTTGATCCGCCGCGACTCTCCAAACGCGCCGATTATTCGGGACAGTGATTAAGACGCAAAACACCGGGAATCAGATATTTCATGTGCTGCTGAAATCTCCTGCCAGTCTCTGTGACCCAAACAGAGCGAAAGACTTTAACACAGGTGCATATGAGCGCTTTACTCTCCACATATGATCTGTCATGCCTGTTAATTGATGTGTGCATGCCATCATACGTGTCTGATCTGTTAAGCTATATGTGCTTGCTTGGGAGAAAATCTTTGCATGCATTTTGCATGTAATCAACGCTTCGATCTTGTAAGCAATCGCAATCAAGCATTGTTCTGTCATCTGCATATATTATGGTCTGTTGCATAAGGCATCCAGTGTTTTTGATCATGTGTGGCATTGCAGTGTGCATTGACTCTTCATCATTTATACTCTACTGTAGACTGTCGCTATGCACGGAGTTTAACCCTCAGGCTGCTGTTTGCTTGTGTGGAGACACATTTCACTGATTCACTAATTGCCAAGATTGTTTTTGACATGCTTTTGCCCTCTTTATCTCTCCAGAATGGGGGTTGTTAGTGAAGGAGAGGATGTTTTAGCCAGATGGAGTGATGGACTTTTGTACCTCGGTAATGTCAAACGAGTAAGTTTGCAGTTTCTCTAAGTTTGTTTGGTAGAGAGACTTTAAGCTAGAAGGAGAGGAGCAGAGTGATTTTACTTTCCTTTTTCAAAAGTTTTGTACAGACTTTTGCTCACGTTAATCTGCTAAAAAATGTGCAATTGTTTTGCAGGTAGACAGTGTGAAGCAGAGCTGTTTGGTCAGATTTGAAGATAACTCTGAATTCTGGGTCCTTAGGAAAGACATTCACTCATGTAAGGGAACCCATTCAAACTCTATAATATAGACTCAAAAGTAAGTAAATGCAAGAATAATTGACACATTTAAAAAACATTAGCATGTTGTGAAGAGGAAAAATAAATGTGAGTTTGGCATTTCCTTAAACATTTCCATTTCCCCAACAATTTATTTTATTTATTTGCCTAATTTCATCACACGTTTAATTATTTAAATTTATTGACACATTTTTGCACAATTATTTATTTACTGTTTTTGCAGGTTTCCTCCTCCATATTGAATGAGAGAGAGAGAGAGAGAGAGAGAGAGAGAGAGAGAGAGAGAGAATTTTATAAATGAATTATGTATAATATATATAGAATTTAAAAAACATTTCAGTGAAAAATGTTACAAATACTTGTCAATGCACTCAAAACAGATATATTCCCACTTAAAGTTGAGCATCATATTAACACTACTAGTAAATTGAATGATTGTATATCAGGCTGGTCCAGATGCCCAAACAGAAAAATGTTTTATAGGTCCACAGTATTTCCTGAATCAACAAAATGCGGTAGATCAACTTGTCTCTCCATATTAGTTAAAAGAAGTAGTAGTAAAAGTAGTAGTTAAAGTTAAAACAGGACACAATATTTAAACATAATTATAATTTATAATAATTATAATAATATAATTATAATAATTAGAAACTGGAATTTGATTAGTTTATTAGTCAACTAAAAATAAATGAGTGAGATAAAATGTGTAACACCAATTTTGTTAGTGTAACCTAAAGAACCATATACCAGAATGAATTTCTTAGCTCAACTGGCAGAGCATGGAGCTTGCAACACTGGGTCAATGGGTTCGAGTCCCATGAAACAAACTCGCATAATGTCTACCTTGAATGCACTGCAAGTTGCTTTGGATAAAAGCATCTGGCAAATGCATAAATGTAAAATATGGGTGATCTGATAGATGGTGAAATATTCAGCTTTCTGTCTGTTAGATCTGATGTGTCATTTCTTGCTGTCAGTCTCTTCGAAGGGAGAGGAGGTGTGCTGTATCTGTGACGCCCCGCCCCTTAAAGAACCTCTCATAAACTGCCTCAAATGTCGTCATGGTAAATCAACAAATGATTATTTCTTCTTTTTTAATTCAAAAGATAGAATAAAAATTTATTCTTGACTTTTTATTTTAATTTACATTCTAGACATGTCTACAAAATGTTGCTAGCGTTGAATATTGAAGAACTAATACATCAACTGTTTTAGGGTTTATTTCTTTGTTAATGTTACAGGTTATCATCCAGAATGCCACACGCCCCCCATCGACTCTGACATTGACACCAGCAGCTGGATATGTCGCCAGTGTGTCTTCGCTGTAGCAACTAAGGTGTTTTTTTGCTTAAATGATGGGATTTTCTTTTTAAATCCCGGAGAACGTTGGCATCATATGGGTGTATTTCAAATCACATACAACCACCAGACATTAATTTTTCTCAGAGATGTAAAGGGTATCCATGCCTAACTGCACTCCACTACCTATTTATTGCTTTGCAGCACTCTGCAGGTGACGTGCCAGTAGAGCCGCAATGGGCCTGCGCTTTAATCCGTCTGTCGGCATGCTCAGTTTACAGGCTTGACATGCTGATTTGAAGATAAAATTATATCCACCTTCACCCCACCAGCAGAAAATGTTAATAACTTTCCTTCAAATGCTCTTCTCCAAACACAAACTTCATCCAAAATCGCAGTTTAACACGCTTACGTGACAAGATCGCGTGTTATGCAATACTGTGATACACTGTAATGACGGGCTGTGTTTTGTTCTAGAGAGGGGGTGCATTAAAAAGGGGACGCTTTGCACGACTCATGCAGATCATGAAAATGAGACTGCCCTATCAGCTGTCATCTTTAGACTGGGACCCGCAACACTTGACCAATCAACAACAATGTTACTGTTATTGTGCTGGACCAGGAGAGTGAGTCCAACTCTAAAATTCTCACCTGACTATAAAAGTGTTACTGTATAGTATATATAGTATATACTGTATAGACCTGTTGTATATAAGTATCTTTACAGTTTGTAAATTAGTATGCAGTGTGCAAAGTTTTCAAACAGTGGTGTGCTCTGTTGCTGTCACTTGACCTCACTAAGCTTATTTAGTTTTTAAATTTCAATTGCAAGAAATTCATCACTAGACACAATTGAAATCTATCTATAATGTAAATATGTTTAGGGTGACAGTTCACCCAAAAATGAAATTTCTGTCATCATTTGTTCATCCTCATATTATTGCAGACATAAATAAATAAATTGTAGACTAGATATTTTAAAGACTGTTGGTGGTCAAACAACATTGACCCCTTCTGACTTCCATGGACTTCTATTGTATGAGCACAAAACCACTAAGACATTTCTTAAAATATCTTCTTTTGTGTTCCGCAAGACATGAAATTGAACAAATGGTGACAGAATTTTTATTTTGGGGTGAACTGTCCCTTTAAGCTTTTAGATCAAAACATCAGAATATTTTATGGTGATGAAAAACACAAATTCAGTATGTGTATTAATTGCGATAAATTGCATCCAAAATACAAAAATTATATGCACAGTACACGGACATATATTTTGTAAACACAAAATTTTATTCTGGATGCGATTAATTGCGATTAATCGTTTGATAGCCCTAATTAAAGTGTATGCTTTTATATATACGGATACGATTAGCATCTTCTGTAAGTACAGTATTTGAAATTATACATAAATAATTTTCTACATCTGAAATAGGCCACACATGCCTTTGTGTCACTGAATCCTGTTGTGTTTGTCAGGTGGAATTTAAAGATGTTGCAGTGTGAAAGCTGTGGGCAGTGGTTTCATGAAGCGTGCACTCAGTGCCTGAGCAAACCTCTTCTCTATGGAGACCGGTGAGGTTGACATGGTTGTTAAGCATATGCTGTTGCTAAGTTAATTCTGTCTAAACCTTTTTTTAATCTATCTCTCCCTTTCATCAGCTTTTATCAGTTTCAGTGCTCAGTGTGCACAAACGGTCCAGAGACCATTCAGAGGCTTCCAATGACCTGGTAAGAACGTTTTGTAACAGAATATAAAACACAAAACCAATCTGAAGAAGTAAATATTATGTTTGATGATGCTCATTTTGTTGTAATGCAGGGCAGATTTGGCTCATTTGGTGCTGTATCATCTCTCTCTGTGCTGCAAGAGAAAGTATTTTGATTTCGATCATGAAATCATGTCCTTCACAAATGAAAACTGGGATTCTTTGCTTCTCGGCACGGTATGAAAGTTTTCCAGTCAATTGCACTGATTGCTCAATTTAAAGATAAATGCTGTTTGCAACCTGGTTACTGTCGTAATCTGCCTTTTTCAAAGACAAAATAATAATTCATAAGGAAGATGGATGGCTGGATTTGATTTTATCTGTTGGGAATTGACTGGATACTTGCAAAAAAAAAAAAAAAACAGGTGGTTGCAGAGGAGTGGTTAACAAAGTTAAAGAAATAAAAGGGATTTGTGACAGCTGAAAAAGAATGTTAACGGGTTATTTATTTTTATTTTGTTATACGATTATGAATATGTTAAAGGTTAGTTCAAGTCAGTTTATGGTCACTGTGTGTTTATTCCGTTCAAATGCATTTGTTACACATCACTTCTGTATTTTGGTCTCTCAGCTATCAGACACACCAAGGCAGGACCGTTGCCAAAACCTGCTTAACGCTTTAAATTCCTACAAAGACAGGTAAGAAACGGATTATATTGGCTATGAAAACTATCGTTCCGCATGATTTCCATGTGGCAGCCCATATGAGTATATCACAACAGTGGAAGCATTACTGTTATCGTTACATTCTATACTCAGCCTGTGAGCGAATAGTATTTTGATGGTTCTCCCATTCAAAATGAAGTTTCATTTTCCATTTTCTCTCCCGGTTTTTACGGTTTGTGAATAATGCCATAAACTGTCACTTATAAAGCGGAGTTATGTGTTATAGTTGTCACATGTACCAAGAACCACATAAAGTCACAGAGCCGTCAAAAACAGAAGCTGAATATTGCTGCATAACAACAATCCATTTGAGATGTTGGTGTGTCATAAAGGTTTGTCTCGGGGAAGGAAATAAAGAAAAAAAAGTGTCTCTTCGGTCTTCAAGTGCGAGCTCCTCCTCCTCTCTCAACTGACCAATCCCCTTACATCGCCGAACAGCCTATCAGCATCACCCACAGGAAAAGGTCAGAGAAGTGACCACACCTCTTTAGCTAATAAACATCTGTCATCATTCACTCACCACGATGTTGTTATAAAACTTTTTTTTAATAAAATGCTTAGTTTCTAGCATAAATGAGTCATAGAAGTAGTTTACATGTCTATATTCTACCCCTGATGCTGTACAATAACTGTAAAAGCACTGGTGCTCTCGCTAATTTATGATTCGTGCTTCTGTTTATATAAAATATGATGCTGTGTCACGTGTCCAACCCAGCAAATTAAAAAAAAAAAAATTAAACATGATACTTGAGAGCCGTGCAGAAAGGGAAGATTAAATTAGAACAATAAACGAAATATATAAGCTGTCTGGGCTTATTTTATGATACTTTTATGGTGCTTTTTATGGTGATAAATTATCAACAATTTTACTTGTAAGGACAACAGAGCCGTAATTAAATTATTTGACTTTCACAGGAGACAGAAAATAATTACAGGATTGTAATGAAATTGGTGTGAGAACAATGATTTCTGCCTCATCTAATCCTTTCTGTATTTTTCTGAATTCTGTCCTTTTTTAAAGAAAGGATTATATTTGACATTGAACTCAATTGTTGTTTTTTCTTCAGCCCCACGGCGATGCCCTGTCAGCGGAAAGCAGTGGGTACAGAGACCCGTAAATCAAAGCGTCGGGTCATAGAGACACAGGTCAGTGTTTTTCCCTTTAACAGCAGCTATCAAAAGATGTGTGACAGAGGTCAAGCTTCCCTCCATCAGTAATGAGCTCCTCTCATTCATGCAAAAGACTCACTGATATTTTTTCTCCTTAATGTACATTTAATGGGTTTGCCACACTATAAACATGCTACAATGAGCCTATACAGGGTTTATCCCCCCTTACAAGTAGCCATAATGTGTGCATAAATAAAGACATATTGCTGTTGGGGATGGTTAGTTATCTTACGAAAATAAGAGTTTGTCCAACTGGGATTTGTTTCAGCTTTGCAGCAAAAATGTTGTATAAAATTCTGTTCTACCAATGTTTTATTGCTCTTTTATTGCTCAGTTATGGTAATTTTAGTATCAACTTCTAGTTTTAGGATCTAGTCTCAGATATTTCTTCAGGACAAATAGAAACAAATAGGAAAAAAGTGGACGCACAATACAATGCATTATAAAATGAATATAGCATAACTCATAATAATTTAATTTTATAAGATTTTGGATACACGTGAGATTGGAAGACACATGTAAAAAGAAGACTAAATTACCTGTCTGTTTCTGTCTGAGAAATAATTTAGAAGTTCAGGTGGTGCTATATCACATTGGTTGTGTCAGTTGACTTTGGTAGTAATGACATGTGCCACAGAGTAGTGTCATCATTTGCATTCAGTTTGTGTATCGTCCCACTAACATTGTTCTCGTAAACACAACTGAAGTTCTGTCCCGCTGTGTGCTGTATTACACAGCAAACACATCCACAAATCTAAAAATCATTTTGGGCAGAAATCACCTGAATTCATTTGAAAGGCTAATTTTCTTGTACCATTTTCAAGCAGCCTTACTGTTTGAGAGGCATTTCGATTATAATAATTGTTGGAAGGCCGCAGGCATTTTTTCCTAAATGAATATTAGAATTTATGACATTCACAGTCCTAGTTTTTCGAGTTAAGAATGAACCTCTCGTTCTGATCATATAAAAATCTTGTGTAAGTCATCTCCTATTTTCCAGCTGTGTGCTTTTTTCATACAGTAAGTCATTTGTCATTCAATGACAATTGTAGTACTTTGTTTCTGTGTTAAAGAAATGGCTCACCCAAAAATGAAAATTCTGTCGTCATTAATCTTGTCACAACAAACCTGCATGACTTTAAATGTGAAGTTTTTGGGGTGTTTTGGGGGTTTGTTATTTCTTACAGTTGATCTTGTGTTTTTAGGCTTGTCCACCAGCGGTTTCGGCAAACTCGATTGACTTTGTGCCATGTTGTCATGCTTATGAAGATGGGACGAGCTTTTACAACCCCAGAAAACCAGAGGAAGAGATAGGCTCAGGGTCAGTTAACATGAGACAGTACACACCATCTACTTTGGTTGTTATTTTCAGAATGAATGCCAGCATTAACATTTTGCCTATTGTTTAAAAGCTAATTAAAAAACTTTTTACGCATTACAGTTCACCTCCCAAGAGAATGTTTGCCCTCTACCACCCTTCTTACAATGGATCTCAGGACCTGTCTAGAGCTCTGCATCATTACAGGTCTGTGAATTTTTGTGTACATTCAAATCAGATACAGATACACTTATGAATATTTTCAGTTCGGACATTCTGAAATAACATAATAGCCCAAAAATAAATATTCTGTCACCATTTATTTACCTTTACATCACTCTTTCTTCTGTGAAACAAAAATGAGGATATTTTGAGAAATGTCATACAATGAAAATCAATATTGTTTGGTTACCAATGTTCTTCAGAATATCTTCTTTTGTGTTCTGCAGATGAAAGAAAGTCACACAGGTTTGAAATGACATAAGGGTGAATAAATGACGCAGGAATTTTCATTGTGGTTTTATTCATTCTGTCATCAAAACATACGGTTTTATAAATAATGACAGAACTGTGGGGTGAACTATCCCTTACATTTCTTGCATTTTTTTCTATTTGTTTAATACAGTGCAGAGGACCCTTGTCGACTTCCAGCCCCCTGCCTTCCGTACTCCCTTTCCTCGACTCATCCTCAAGGACAGCGATTCGAAAGCTGCCCTTCTCTCTTCCTGCGGGACATACCACCCTACCCCAACACGGTTGGCATGGGGGGACCTACGGCAATGGGGTGGGGGGGGAACGATGCCGTCAGGATTCTGGCCAGACGTGTAACGGCAGACGGGAAAATCCAGTATCTGGTGGAGTGGGGAAATGTGAGCGTGTACTGAGAAAGAGTGAGCGTGACAGAGAGGGTTTATAAAGGAGCTGTACATAGAGGAAAGGGCTAGAGTTATCATTAGGGTTTGCATGGTTACGGGCAGAGGTGTTAAAGCATCGCTGAGCAGGTGGGTGTTCTGCAGTCGTCATGAGAGCAACAGACTTCCAGCAAATCCAGGTTGAGCTACACAGCGGCTTCGCACAGAGATTATACTGTTAAATCTCTTTTTCCTTTTACAGTGTTTCCTCTATTTTGAATACTGTTAGAAAACGCCTTTAGAATGCCTTGAATTTTATTATCATGGTTTGTATAAGCTCATCATTGGCATTACATTGTTCATGTACTCATAGGAGTATAAAATGTACTATTTCAGGAAAGGTTTTATCATGTGGTGACACGATTAATGGTAATATCAAGACAGGGAAAATCAGCCCTCTAAAATATTGGTAACACTTCAGAATAAGGTTGTATTTGTCAACATTGGTTAATGCATTAGTTGACATTAATTTACAATTAACAATAGTTCTACAGCATTTGTTAGTTTCGGCATTTGTTAATGCAATTTTAAAATCAAAGGTTCTAAAGTAAAAAAAAATCTGTAGTATTTGTTAACATAAGTTAATGCACAGTGCATATGATTAATAAATTACCAAAGATTAAGAAATGCTGAAAAATTATATGATTTATTGTTAGTTCATGTTCACTAATGTATGTTAACAAATACAACCCAATTGCAAAGTGTAACTATTCATATTATAACTGATGGTGTGTCCTTTAAAATCTTCATGATGGGTGACAACGAATAAGTTAACATATTAAAACCCTGAATGCAGATAATCCTATTTTTAAACATCAACAAATTATGTTACCTGATAATGACATGATTCTAGCAGCATGTCATTTGGAAAATCCCCCTAAGTTTGTGGTGAAAGTATATGTAATGCACGTCCTCAAGTGAATTATTGATTTCTTCAGCAACAGAAATATGATATAGAAATATGAAACAGTTACATTTATTATTATTAATTATCTGAATAAACAATTTATACAGTCTAACTGTAAGCTGTTTATTTAGTTGACAGGCAACAGTAATTGTGACCACAGCTCTTCTGAAAAAAAGGCCACCGGAGTGATTTTTGCTCATGCTAATGAATTGATCAGGTTCGGGACATCTTTGATACAGACTAAACGTGGATAATTCTATCTTGAAAGAAGGCAGTTGGTACTCATGGTAGCTCATTTCATCAATGAATGATTATGAATGTATTGTGTGTTTTTTATTCATGGTATGTGCTTGTTAGGTCATAGATTTCATGTCAGAGTTACACAATAATTAGCAGACTGTAGTCTTTTTTATTGTCAAGTCAATGTTTCATTCGATGTATTCTTTGACGTTTCTGTCAGGTTACGTTTTTACTGTATGTACTCTAGGTTGACACTTAGTATGTAACACTAAAATTAAAAATATACTATTATGTTGTATTAAATGTGCACTTGTGTACTTTTTCATTCACATAAATTACCCATAAAATCTTAATTATCAAATTAAATGCATATAATCTTATGTATTTTGTATGTATATTGGAACATTAATGGAAATGTTCTAAAATGACACACTCATTCTTTATTTTTCATTTATCACACTTAATAATAATAGAGAAGTCTTCAGATCTATTAAACAACACAAAGTGAGACTATGGGAATTATGTAGTAAGAATTATTAAATTAAATATATAATTTAAGTAGAAATCATTTACTTATAGTTTTGGTCATTCTCCCACCAAATATCTTTAGATCTTGGGATGCTTTTCAAACACTATTGATTTCTCATGTATGTAAGTTTTTTGTTAGAAATAAGTTTTTTGTTAAAATTAATTCCCAAACACACAGTTTGTAGTCGAAAAGGAGAGAGTGTGTAAAGACCTTGAAAAGGCTGAATTTTAAAAAAGCTCTGACAAAATTAACCATAACAAAATATACTGTATTTGTGGCAACATTTAAAGAGGTCATTATTTGAAATGCTTATAAATAGGCAAATCATGTTTGGATGTTATTCTAATCTCAACGGGTGTCAATGGGTTTTTAAGGATTAGGTTGAGGGTGCGTGTATTGTAAATACGTTTTTGCATGAAAACTCAGAGGTGCTGTGAAGTGTTTTGACCACCAGGAGGCAGTTGTGTGCGAGCATTAAACACCCACCTTCCACTCACAGTGAGCCCACATCTGAAATTCTGTTATAACCCTTCGCACAAGTCAAAGGCCGTGCTTTTATGCGTAATTTAAGGATTGTAAGCTATTTATAAGCTATTTATAAAACAAAAAATAACAGCCACATATTTGAAGTCAGCTATGAGTTTACTGTAGTCTGCTTTGAACGCCATTTTGGCTCTGGTTACCTTGGTAGCAGGTTGTCATTTTCTGCTTCATTACAATAGTTGTATAAAGTTTACATACAGTAGGATTTTTTTGTGTAAATGGAGTTGGTCGGTCCGTGGAGAAAACTGTCGAGAAGTATATTTTTTGAGTGGGAAAACATATTCTTGCACATGCTTAACTTGTCACCATGTTGCTAACATTGCTTGTAGTTACTGGCGCGTTGCTGTTAGGTTGCTGTGGCAACTGTTAGGTGTTTCGCAAGTGTTTCTGATACTACTTTTAATTAACTGTGATATTTGAGAAGTATAGTGTCCCACAATATGGCACAAGTCATTCCCTTAATGTAAGTCTCGTTTTTGTTAATAAGCGGCATGATTATGAATAATAATAAATAAAAAAAATAGAATAATACAATAATATATATATATATATATATATATATATATATATATATATATATATATATATATTTACGTCACTGGGTAACATATGTCCAACACAAAAGGCAACCTGACCAATCAGAGCAGATTTACAGAAGGGTTTACAGACCTGAAGCTCAGAACAGTTTAGGAGGAATCGTTTAGGAATCATTGAAAAAGGATCTAACATTAAACGTATATTCTAAAAAAATTTCAATGTTTTCTGACCTTAGATGCATTTGAACCAGTTGTAGGGACTCCAACACAATATTAAGATACAATTTCCAATATAATGTTACATATCAGATATTTCCCAACAATTAATCAAACATTCAACTTACATTACAGATTATGCTCGTGTAAATAATAAAACACTTTTATTTCACATTTCACACACTTTATTTTATTTATTCCTGCATATTTTGAAACCGAAACTAAAACGTCAGAGTCCCACAGATGAACACGCCAATCTTCTATGGATTATTAAAGCAAATGAAATAGTTTATACAAGTTCATACAAATAAAGATATTCTAAATGTTTAATTACTATTTGGAGCATTGGGGTCGCTAGACTAGGCCTTAACCTCTGGACCCACCCGTGGGCCCGCGGGGGTCATCATATTTATTTTAAAGCCATATAACTTTGCTTAGAAGGTGTTATCAAAAAATTCTTCTTTTCCCTGTTTTACTGACACATAGTGGAATCAAGGGGAACTTTCTGCAGGGTCAATTATCAAACAGGTCTTAAACACACAATAAATAGTCTGACTTTTTGTCTAGTGAAACTAGACAATTATATAAATGTATTTCCATGTATGCGAGTAGGCCGCTCTTTTAAATTCAGGTTAAAATTCTGCAGAGCTGAAGGGGTTAAAAAAGTAGCTCTCTAGATTATTTGATGCGTTCTGGTAGCCCTTGCTCACAAAAAGGCAATGGTTACCCCTGTTATAAAGCATATTACTGAACTGTTTTCATTATGTAACTTCAGTACCGTTTAGAAATAAATGTAACTGAATGTTGATATGTATATTACCACCATAGAACAGGTGCAGAACACGATACTAGTACGATTGCCCAACTAGTTAACAGTTAACTTACAGGAATGAGTTTGCCGTGAGCTTGTCTTGTCACGTGAATATATATATATATATATATATATATATATATATATATATATATATATATATATATATATATATATATATATATACGTGAATGGATTTCACAATATACGTGGGAATTTTAACATAACATCACGTTTACAGATACTCACACACACACACACACACACACACACAGTGCATTTAGATTTAAGTACGCTGACAAACACGCGCGCACACACACATACGCACCGCACGCACTTCACCGCCCCCTCTCTCTCTCTCTCTCTCTCTCTCTCTCTCTCTCTCTATTTCATCGTTCTCTTCTTCATCACTCTTATTTTGCGCGTGTGTTACATATAATGTGAACGCAATTTCACGCGCCCGGCTTCGATCACTCCAATGGCTCTTGTCGATCACGGACGATGATTTTTTTTCTATCTAATTTGTCCATATGCATTAGACGGGAATATCGCTCCAGCGTCGACGCAGTTCACGAGCGGAAGAGATCTTTTCTCCCGTGACTGCTGAAGGATATCTTTTCGTGTCGAGACACTAAATAGACACTGAGAGCACGTTCAATGCCGTGGGAACATGTCATATGTTCCCTTTCAAGGTAAGAGCACTGATGGATTTGTGCTGCATCCTCCCATCGCATCCTTTTGCGCTAGAGTACCACTGATGCTGATCTCTGCGTGATGCAGGTGGACTGCTGTCATTTTATCACTCCCATCAAGTCAGGCAGTTTCAGTATGTTCAAGAGAGATAGAGACCTATCTGCCCCCTCATGACATTTTACAATCTGCTTAAGTACATGCAAGCGCATCCCATTGCATGCAAACTCTGGCCAGAAATGTGTTAAATTTTCTGTGTGTATGAATTGGCTGGTATTGGAATGAAGTATCCTTACATGAAGATAAATGAGTTTTTGCTTGTGGATTTCCGTACTCTTGCTGTTTTCTATAGAAATAGTTGACTTAGAGATGTCATGGATTTGGGGAATATGCTTTAAGCAAATTCCACCCTATTGCAATGTTTTATTTTGCTTCCATAACAGTCTCTTAAGTAGTTTTTGGTATCATTTGAAATTGAAATTTATATACACATTAAAATGCAGTTGATTGTCCAATCATATCTATATTTGTAATACCAAGTGTCAATTATTCATTCTTCAAGTTTGGTAGTTTGATCCTAGTATTATATTTTGCTCTTTTTTTTACATAATTTAAAGAAATAATTTAATCTAATGTCTTTAAGACTGTGGAAGAAAAAGCATTTCATGTTCTTGTCTTTGAGCACAGTAGGTCTATACAGTACTAGTGAGAGCACTGAAATAATATTACATAATATGATTGAGGCTGCAATGGAGATCATAGATGGTTGTTTTGTGCACTTATCTGGACAGACATAATTAAAGATAGAAAGAAGGTCATCATACTTGCTAAAGAGATGAAAGTGTGGGAATATGAATGCTTTTTATGGATGCAATATCTGAATTTTAATCATAGCTCTTTTGCACAGAATCATTGGCAGTTTTTCAGCAAATGGATTTTTTTCTTATGTTTGTTCCATCAGGGAGTACTCTTTTTACTTTTAGTATTGAAAATTAAAAATGTCCTAAAAATAGCTTAATTAAGTGACAGCTACTTGTCACACATATATTTCTAGTAAATAGAAATGTATGTGTAGTGAGGTTTTCTAGCCAAGAACCTCACGGATAGACTGGAAGAAAATAGACCATCTGACGGACCAATCGGTTTATTTTATTTTTACATGCTGGGTATATCTGAAATATATCATACCACAGTAATTGACTGACATGGAAAAATATTTTAAATAAATGGTGCAACATTACCTGTGAACAGTTCAACAGAACAATGTACTTTGATTTACAGACGTAATTGGGTAAACTAGATGTAAACTTTGCCTAATCCTCTAATTTAGACGAACTTTGTAAATATAAATTAAATTTATGTTTAAAAATGTGAGACTAGTCACAGGTCACGTCCCTTCATTTGTTTATTTACATTCCCAGTAGCATATGATATTGGGCAGAGATTGGATAACTACAGGAGATGTATCTTATTATGCAACTTCTTCGCTTTGACCTCTCCTTGAGGTCAACTGACTACTGCAGCTTCTTCACAAAACATTAAACACATTACAGACTTAAAAGGTGCATTTAATATCCACCAACAGCTATATTCTCATGCTTTTGACACTGAACTCTGCTTACTTAGGGTAGACTGATTTAGAACAGTAATAGTATTCTTGATCAGTAAAGAATACAGCTCTACAGTAGTAAGTGAATGGTAAAGTGGATTTTAGTTTGAAATGTTCTACATAGGTGGCTCTGCATGTCATACAAATAGTGGTAATCTTATATAGGCTACACATAGTGGATACAAAGACTAGATACTAGATATGCACAAAATGGTGCAGTTGTATTTTTATGAATGGGGGAAAATGCAAAGCCTGCCCTTCAGTAAAATTAGCCAATCGTCAATTCCTAAAGGCTCTGTACTGAATGTTGTAAAGTACTTGCAACCTTTGTGCATAAATGCAGTAGCTGGAGCATAATAGAAGTGTTTTTTCTGCGCATTTTAGCTTAAGAGAGAATTTATGGTATAGTTGATAATTAAGTGTTTGAAAATATGTTGTTGTACTGTGATCTAAGCGAGCAGTTTTACAGATATCTGTCTCAAGTAGATAGGACTTGTTCTCATATGACTAAAATAGCTGTCCGGAGGTGTTGCAAATATGGCTGTGGAGTGGGAAGACTTTCCTTAAAGTGGCATTTGTACATAGCACACACAATTGGGTAAAACATTTAAATTGTTTTATTTTGTTTTATGCATATATAGGTATCTTAAAAAGGCACAGAAAGTATGTGGGGTGCATGTGATGTCTTACAATGCTGTCTTGCCGGGCAGCTCACTAGATTTTAAAAAAAGAGCTTCTGACTGACTTTGACCCCAACAGTGCAAAATAGATGAAGCTCACACCAGGACCACATAAAAAGCGTTCACGAATCGAGCAGATGTTCTCTTATTATGAAGTAGACAGTGT
Organism: Beaufortia kweichowensis; assembly: GCA_019155185.1. Classification (NCBI taxonomy): domain Eukaryota; kingdom Metazoa; phylum Chordata; class Actinopteri; order Cypriniformes; family Gastromyzontidae; genus Beaufortia; species Beaufortia kweichowensis. The sequence continues at coordinate 15,502,951 of CM032800.1, forward strand.
GTAGTAATTGAATTATGCTTGAGAATCATTTAGCCTACAGCTTGACTTAATGGTGCTCCGTAGAAAAGATGATCTCAAAGTTTTGATTGGTTTTAAGTATTCATGGTATGCAGAAAGACTTTTTGGGCAAAACCTGTAATAACTGATTCATCCCTAAAACAGAATATAGGTCCTGCTCGCTAATAAAACCAACATTATTGTGTCAGTCTGGCATACCGGTAGTAGTTTGTAGATAATTTTATGGTAAACGTATGTGCGTATGTCTACAACCAGCAGCAGTAGTTTTGTGATGAATTTACTGTAGTTTTGTGATGAATTGCTGATATTTAAAGCTGTAGGAGTCTCACATTTAGGCCTGCATGAAATAATGTGGTGAAAAAAGACAGTACTTTATCAATGTTCTGCCCACAGTTATAATATAATGGTTAAGGATATAACTTGCTAATTGGCGATGCTTGCTAAGGCGAATAACACCACTACTGTTGCTTTTAGTTAGGGATTTGAACAAGTCCCTAACCCTATTAAACATTGGTGTACAACTGCTCCCGTGCCATTTGTGCAGCGGATATGAATGATACCACAAATCATGTGGCTTGTCGAGGAGTGGTTTGCAATTACTTTTCTAAGCTATTAAAAGTATTGTTTATGCTTAGGGGATGATAAAACAAGTAAACTTAAATGAAGAAACTACATCCAGGTGCAAAAATGTAGAACCTTAGGGATAGGCTTCTTTGATTTGAGCCAGATAAGTATAGCAACCATGTAAGAAAGGGTTATTTACTGTTGAACAATTTAGCCGTCTTTCTGTGGGTTTTGTTCAGAATTTATTGAATGAATCAGTTTTTTTACTATCAGTGCATTGCAGATGTTATTGTTGTATTTTGCTGTTGTAAAGCTGCATGATTCGGGATAAACTGAGAGTCACAATTTTTGGTTTCAAATAGAGATCACGATTCTCCTAAAGTTGTGAATGACAACTCAAAATAATATACAGTAACATTTACTTAGAGTTTTTGACAAAGTATTAATTGCTGCAGTCTATGTAAAATGTTTAATGTTTTAAATAATATCTAAATATTTTAGTAGTTTTCAGTAATAGGCTAAATGCTGTACGTGATTAATTATCAGACAACTCAGCATTGCTTGAATGACTAATTCAATGACAAATACATTCTTTTCAGAGTAACTTGTCACCACCTAGTGGCAAAACAATGTAATGGATAAACGCATTATTTGATAATGGGGATTTGCTGTATTTTGATCAGGCAGCAGTGTTTATATATAAACACTTCTGTGATCAATTGAATATCTCTAACACAGAAATAACAACACTGTGTGGTTGAAAAGTTTTGTGAAGTTGTTTTGGCATTGTGATCGGTTATCACACTTTATTGTATTACTAGTACAGTAGGTCTACTATTTGAGTTTTGATTTCACCAAAATACCCTTTTTTCATCACCTAACCTGGAGAAGAGTTAAAACTTTTGCTCCAAGACAAATTAAATTCTGACGTAACAGCTTATGAAATACTTGCTTCAAAATCAATACAGAATAATATAAAATCTTCACAGTGGCACCTTACACAGGGGAGCAATTTGTGCCGTGCAAAGCCAGTGAACGAGAACCAAAACTAGAGCCCGTGGATGAGTTCTCACTCAAGACTTCCATCAGAGTGAATTAAATTTATACTGAGAGCACTGGCCAGCTGACACTCTTAAACCTTAGATGTGCCTCTGCAGCCTTTTGTCAATGTTTGGGGAAGAGGAATGGGTCATCTGATCTCAATTCTCCAGATACATAACATGACAGACAGAATTTAGCTTCTCACTATTTTAGGGACCAACGAAACAAGCTTGATTGGACAGCCTGATCTCATGAGAATTCGTACATATTTTACAAGTTGGCTAATTCGTACATTAACATACGATTAGTAGAAAGAAAGCAATAATTAATGCCCTCCCCTAACCCCTCCCCTAACCCTAACGTCACTGGGGAGAAGACAAATCATACTGAAACATATGAATGAGATCCTACAAATTCGTACAAAATAGTCAACTCGTAAAATATGTACGATTTGCGCTAGATCGCTGGCCAATCAGAGCACACTGCGCTTTTCAGAACGATGAGCTTTGTAAAAATCGACACATTTCAGAAAGGCGGGGCATAGAGGAGCACCAATAATCTAGGGTATGTGTAAAATAATGACTTTTTAAACCCTAAAACCATGTAAACACATTGCATTAAACCAAATACACAAAATAATGTTCTTTTTAGAACCTTCATATGACCTCTTTAAATAAATTAATTAACCATTATTTGAATGTATTATTACGAAAAACATGCTTTTGGAAATCATAGATAGGCCATATTGTGAAATTCATCCTACTTTATTGAACAAAACATACTTTTGGTAAAAATGCATTTTATTATGAAAAACGTATTAACGCAATATTCGGTTTTAACAGTGGCTATTGTGAAAAAAATTCACATATGATGTCATATGATGGTTCTAAAAAGAACATTATTTGGTTTAATGCAATGTGTTTACAGGGTTTTGAGGCTTAAAAAGTCAATATTTTACACATACTGTAGATTATTGTTGCTCCTCTATGACTGAAACGCAAGTTTTACAAACCTCATCGTTCTGAAAAGTGCAGTGTGCTCTCATTGGCCAGAGATCCAGTAATTGGCTGTAATTGGCCCGAATACTGCAAGTATTATGTAGAAATGTGGGGGCGAGTTTAAACGAGCCGTTTTAGAAAGGTGCGTGTGGCTGAGCCACATTGACAAAGAATATCTTTGGGTTTGAGACTTTGAGTTTTGTAAATCTGCAGATCTTATACATGCACAAACAGCTACATAACACGCTAAAGAGAAAGGAAAACAAGAAATCTCATCATATTACCCCTTTAAGCAATTAATGATGTATATTCATTTTTTTAAATTGCTGCAAAATAAATTGGCAAATTGGATTAGCTGTTAATTTAATTAATTAATATTTCAATTATTTTGTTTAGAGTACTTTGGTCCTCCATACCACAGTGCCCCTCACAGCAATGCTGACAATGCAGAGCGGGCTTGTTCTGTTCCGAATTGCTCTCTGACATATTTCAAAACTCAAGAACACATAAAATCAAGCTTGCGTAGCTAAAAATGTCCTCATGTATATACATGAGTGTGTCTCGGGCCTTACCCAGCAAACAAAGGCCAAGTTGGTAAAGTGCAAAAGATAAACGTCTAAAAGTTTAGAAAGCTCACAATTCTGTTTATGATTTTTATTCTCTCTTTTTGACTGGAGGCTACTTGGCAGGTAATGTGTAAAAAAGAATATGTGTATGCTTCTAGCTACGCAAATTTGCTGTAATGTGACATAAGTGTGGGTCTTACAGAACACAACAGCATTTTTTTTTATAAATTTGCGGTTTCTCTATCGGGACACTTGTGTGAACTACAGTTAATGAGAACTGATTCCATACATCCACTTAAAATGACCTTAAAATGATTGATTGCTTAAAAGTATTAAAATCATAAAAACTCTCAGTTCTCAGAAAATGTGTACAATCATTTCTTTCCAGATGGCACTACTGTAGGTGTGACGTTTTGCTTTTGCTATGCACTGACACTTATACATTTTTTAGTATGATTTAATGGTATAATTTACCCAAAAATAAAATTATTTATTTATGTACCCCATGTCATTTCAAACCTGTATTTGACTCTTTAATCTGTGTTAAAAGAAATATTTGAAAAATGTCTCAGTTTTGTATTCATACAATGGAAGTCAATAGGGACCAGTGGTGTTTGGGTTTTCAACTTCAAAATATATTTTTCTGTGTTCAGCAAAAGAAAGTCAAGCAGGTATGGAATGACATGAGGGTGAATAAATGATGAAAGCATTTTCACACACTTACCGACTAGCTAAAACATTCTAAGTCTTGACTTATAACACATTTAAAGACTGGTACTTTCGACTGAAGCCGATTTTAGTCTTTGACAATCGTATAAGAGCACAAACCTAACGACTGAGTCGGTTCACTACACCACATAAGACTTGCAGGTTATGACCGGGCATGACCTCGCGATAACTCGACTGCACGAGATCAGAACAAACATGGAAGCAAAGAGACGACTAGCGCTACTTGTCTTTTTTGCGCTGAAAGCTTTTTTTGGTGCCATTTCTCAGTCTGTCTGTATTTGTGTACCGTCTCCATGGCAAAAGTGACATCATCAGTCGGAGCCACCAGTCGCAAATATTAACCAAGGCTAAAAAAATCTCAGCGATCACAACTGACAACAACTGGCTCTTAAATTCTCATGACTAAAATCTTCACACTCGTTAAAATCGGTAAATGTGTCCCCGGCTTAAGTGTCCGAATTTATTTTACGGCCACTATATTTGTGCCCCAAGGATTTGCAAGCAGCAGATAGATCTAAGTCTAAATCATTCATTTTTTTGCAGTCTTTGCTTCTCCAGTCATGAGTATTAGAGAAGTATGAGTATGAGAGGAGTATTAGCATGCTCAGAGAAAGATGACAGATGCTGTGGGTAGGGTAGGAGTGTGGCAGACTGCCTGTTTCAGAAGTGTACGGCTCACACACTCGCTTACTGATGCACTGATAAAGGAGCTTACTGTAATTGACTGTAATCAACTTCACAGATACATGCACAGGCAGGGCTATAGAGTTGATGAACCATAACTTGGTGAAGCACACATACAGACATTTAATTAAAACTACACTGAAGGACTTGAAACCTGTCTTCTGTCCTGTAAATGTGTGCATTGCTATATAATGCAGTGTATAATGCAATTTGCATTACTTTTATGAATATGTGACTCTGTTTGTGGCTTTATTTTGGCTATTTTATCGCTGTTTGCCTTTCACAAAGAGTTTCAGGCAAGATTGGTGCACTTAATGTAAACAGGCTTTGATGCCAAATAATTGAGTCTGTTTTCTAAAAGAAAAGCATGATCAGTCCTTTGACTGCCTTTAACCACATGTCTGCTACGTTAAAATGGTTTTATTCTTGTTCCTGGAATAGCTCTGCTGGTACGGGGAGCTCAGATGTTTCTCTTTTACTGCAACGGGGATTCATGAGTTCCCTTTCAGTTTCTGCGACTAGGACAGTGTTGCAGCTGTTGCGAACATCAATCACCAAGGTGGTCTACGCCCCAGCCACATGTTGCAACTCACTTGCCATCTCCTCCTTTGGAGTCAGAAGGATCTGGGGTTGCTTCGTGCCATTCACATTCCAGGCCTGCTGTGCAGCTGAGGAGCTCTCACGACAGCATGTGCTCCCGTGAGAATAGAGATTTCATCCCTAGACGGTCCAACTGATTTGGAGAAGCTTCAGAGCTGCACAGGTTTGCCTCTCCAGACACGTCCCCTCCCTGACCAAGGGGACCCTCGGCACGAACACACTGGTGCACAGTTTGCTGTGGTGCCTTCGCAAATAGGCATTTCCCCCAGTGAGCCTGCTCGCACAGACACTGTGCAAGGTCAGGGAGGACGAGGAGCAGGTCCTATTAGTAGTGCCCAACTGGACCTACGGTTCACGGAACCCTGGCGTATTCCTAAGGCGCCCGCTGTTCGTCTCCTGTGCTTGTTCTGCGTGCACGGGATCTGCCATGCGCGTGCGGGTTTAAAACGTGCTTGCGGGCTCAACTTTGCGACCTTTTAGTTATGTTATCCTCTCGTGAAAGTAATTTACCGCGTGCACGAGCATCAGTTTTGCGCTCGGTTCTTTTTTGTCATTGATTTGCCCCCATAGTATTAGAGCGTCCGATGCCAGGCCTAGCACTGGCTAAGACGCCCGCTGTTCGTCTCCTGTGCTTAAGCTTTTCCCCTCTTAATAGTGTCCACTCCAGACATCAAAAACGATTACCTTGTACATGAGTTGTCTATTTTATTCTTTTTAAAAATGGAAATATACATGTGCTATGGATGTGACAAAAAGAGTTTTTGAGAGGCAGTATATTTTGTAGAATTTCTGTGAATTAAAATGCACAAACCAGAAGCAATAATACTCAACAAATAGAAAAGAGATGACTCTTTAAACAACAGAAAATAGTTCTTTTAGTACTTTACTTTTAGTTCTTAGTAACATGTGTCCATTTATTAGGAATATGGACTGTTATGGATGTGACAATTCTGAAAATAGCACTTTACCTCTGTAAACACGTTTTTTTCATGGTGAGGTTAATATTTTCATGGAACTTCCCTATATGATTCTGTCTTCTTATTGTTACTATGTCAAAACTGACAAACTTATATTTGTTAAACAATAAATGTCTAATAGTGGGTCTTTTTGAAGAAAATGCAGGAATATGTAGCTAGTGTTGAAGAATGCAGTTCATGAACCCTTGAGGTTGTGTGTAAATGAGTTGTTTAGTCATTGCAGGGGCAGGTTTGTGCAAATCCCTCACCATCCGTATAAGCAACAATAACAGGGATGCTTGCCTTAGCAAGAACCACTAATGAGAGCAGCAATCTTGAAGACCAAACTATTGCAATATTAGGCAATGAAGAAATAAATGACATGGGGAATACATGAATGAACATTGCAGAGATAGATTAATGCAGTGATTGAACATTGTATTCACATGGGTGTTTTTAATAGACAAAAACTGTATGGCTCTAATTCTAATTTAATATTAAAAACATTTGTATTCATCTGAATATTATCTAAAATAATAAATTTGTAGTGTAAAGTTTTTTAATCAGACTCCACCTGAAATGTCTATTTACAAGTCAAAGATTTATGGTAGTATTATTATAATTATAATGAAATATACATCAATGTTATTAAAATCATTTACACTGTTTATTTGTGTTTTATACAATTGTTTAGGTTTAAATTTGTTTTTGCACAAGGGAAGTTTTCTCTTTCAGATGTTTTAGAAAGCTAATGTGATGCCATCAATTAGTTTCAAAATGCTAATAACTGTGTAAGATCCGTCAGAGAAGCACTTTCACAGTCAGCTCTAGCACATCCGTAGCTCTGCATGTAAAAATGTTTGATATTGAGGTATCTGTCCTCAAGCTTTCAAGTCTGATTTGAATTCATGTTTTCAGTTTTCTTCCAATACAGTTCCTCCAATGCACCAGTACAAAACTAGTGACGCTTCAAATTACACTTTGTTTCTCTTTTTTAATGCCCCTCTGTAAGGTCACAGTCTTGTACATGGGGCATAAAACGAAACAAAATAAAAAGGCTAATTTAAACAGGTTTTGTTTTAGCTAGCATGCGTTTCATGGTTGATTCAGAAAAGAATAGTTCCTTACGAAAGGAAAGTACTTTATTTACTCCAAAGAAAAAAGATTATAGTTGAAATAGTTGGGGAGATGATATTACTGATATTGTGGTCTATAACTACTCCTCGAACTTCCCGCTGCCCTGATCTTGCTCTCTCATTGGCTGTAGGTCTTTGCTGATGTATTTAGCAGTCAGAACTCATTTCACACAGCAGGATTTTAAATTGCACTGAAAGGTCCAGACTAGCATGACGTGTCACAGACTCTCAGATCGTGTCTTTGATAATACACACTGCGTAATTGTCACTCACGTGAATGAGCACCGATTTCGGGGATTTGTTCGGGCATTTGTCATTTTCCTTACTCCGTAATTGAAGATAATGGTATGAACAGCACTTGGTACCAGATCTCTGGATTTGAGATTGAAGTAAGACGCAGTGAAGGGCATGCGTCTGTTTCAGTTACTGCAACTCAATGTGGTAGTAACCCTTGAGGTTGTGTTTGTGATTTTCACATGGCATCACTTCCCGGATTGTAAACGCTACACGAGCTCACATACTGTACACACGCGCATGAGCGTACTGCGATCGTCATGAAGTTCAAAACAATAACGCCGCTTTGTCCTTTAGTAGGTACCTGCAAAGCCGTTTATGAGAAAAGCGCTTTATGAGTGTCCTGTGTTTAAATTATTTTCTTGGCAAACCTTGAAGTATTCTCGGATAAAGCTGGAAAGCTCTTCTTGAAGGTGAGCTTTAGAAATTAACTTGATGAAAGAGTTTGTTGTGTGTGAATTTTAATATTGGCCCACGTTTGGTCCCCGTTGACAGCACATTACAGCCGTGTAGCTGTAAGCTGTCTTCTGCACGTTGCGGGGTTCATTTTCACGCTGGCTTACAGCCCTTTTGTGAGATGACCTAGGTTTAGCCGGGGATGATATCTGTGTTACACTTCTCATATTCATAACATGCTGCACACACACAGAGCCCATTAAACCTCCTTCTTTTCTGTTTTTCCCTCCGCTTAACTACATTTCACGCTCTGAGGCCACATTTTATGCTCATAATCTGCTTTGCTCGATGTCCTCGGCCTCCAGAGCAGCAAGCGTCCAAGCTTCTGCTGCAGGCCACCTGCTCATCTCTGTCTGTGTCTGAAGGTGTGACCAGGACAGGCCAGCACACACTGACACACACAGATCGGGCAGGTAAACACACACTGTGTTGCGTGAAAAGTGGGCCAGCAAGTGCCAGCGTCTCGGCTGTAGCGTCCCTATAGTCACGTGAGCTCTGTGGTCATGTTCATTTGCATTAGTGTTGCGCTGATGTCTATGTTTATAGATGTGGAAACAATTAGTATTTTAGGACAGTACTTGTGTCATACACTCACAGTGTAAGTTTATATCAGCGTAAGAGTATTGTTTGTGTTGTCTGAGTTCACTTGTTCACGTACTAAATAGTGTGATGCTTGGTTTTGCTATAATCTGCTAAATTCTGTGTTTTAATATAAAGTTTTGCCTTCTGTTTTAGTTGTCTTCAGTCTTTGCACATTGATGAATAAGCACCGTTTAATCAAAACCTATATCTTTAAAATAAATTTTTTGTTCATATCAGGTAGATTATTCTTAAAGTCCATATGAAATCCAAATATTCTCTATTTATGTTTAGGCAATTACAGTGTTATGGATGTGACATTTTTGGTCAAAACTTGAAAGATAAATTCTCACAAAATGTATTTATTACCAATATATTGAACCATCTGTTTATATTGTACTAAAGACTTGTTGAAAGAGTCCAGACATCAGAAATATTAGTCTATACACAAATGATCTATTTTAAAGAATGGAACATAAAATAGTTCTTTTTTATGTGTTCATTTATTAGGAATATGAGTGTGATCATTCTGAAAACAGCACTTTACCTGACTATGAAAAATCATGCTTTAAACATAAAAAATACTTTTAAAACTTTGAGAAAGACCTCACATAGGTATTTAAACCACCAAACATTGACAGCTTTCAGTATGATGAAATGGAAATGGATCATGGAAAAATTGATATTTGCATGTAATTGCCCATTCTATAATGCATATTTATGTTTATTATATTTTTATCAGTATTTTAAAACAACTTCTAATACAGCTTTCATTTTTATTTACTGTAATAAATTCCTACTTTTCCCAATCCCAATTGATCTAGTAGTCATCCTATGATTTTTACTGAGTATCCGTTTCACTAAGAAATAAGACATTTTACAGTAAAATATGTATAGATATACAGAAAGCATTTCAGGTTGACTTCAAGACTTACAGCAGTGAACAGTAAATTTACTCAGTACCTGTGGCTTCTCAGTCAAACGTTCTGCCCGTCTGCTGGCGCGAGCACGGACTGTTAGCGCAGGTATGAATGTTAGTGACAGGCCTCAGGGTAATAATACAATGACACAGTTCTCAGTCTATCTCTGGATTGAGGACAGATCACTATAATTACGCCTTATCTCTTAGGACCCAAAGCACGACCCGTTTTATCTCAGCGGAGCGACCCGCACTCATAAAGATATAGAAAGGAATACACAAAGGAACTATGCAAGAGAACACACAAAACACACACGTTCTGAATGATGGCTATGTCATGCGTTTCTGCCAAAGAAATGTGAAATGTTTTAGCCTTAGACTGCTAGTGAATTATTAAGCATGTGGAATATTCCAGTGAAAGAAAAATACGGTACAATGCAAATATGCAAATGTTCATTGAGATGCCCGCTGTCGTACCTCGTTGTTTTGACAGGTTTTTCAAAGGTAGATGTAAACTAGGGTGGAAATGTTTGGGAAGGAATACTGCTTTACTGCATATTGAGTACTGTACTGTAGACGCTATGGATACTGTCTACTATGTAAAACTATTATTGTATTATGTAATTGTGTAATAATTATGTAATGATACTGTTTTAAACTGTAATGCATCACAAGTAACTGCTTTCGCAGTCTACTGCACAGATATTTTTCCTAAGAAAAAGAGCCAGAAATCTCAGCGATGTGACATCTCAGCAATGTCTCAAATTGAGCTCAGATCAAGACTGAAATGAAAAGTCAATATTATTAAAGATTTCTATATGAACTCTTCTATATGAAATGTACCCAAATCAAGATTATTTTACCTAAACAATCTACATTCAAGAGAAACAACTGAATTAAGTTGAATAACACACAACTGAGAACTATCATTTATTGCATCTGAGCAATGAAATATTACTTAAGGCATTGTTGTGTTTAACTCGGTGTGTCGTGTCCAGTTATTGTCTTGAAAATGAAATGGTTGTATAAACCTTTGGATAAACGTGTCTGCTGAATGCCTAAATGTAAATGTGTAAAAATGTCAAAACTGAGGAGGAAAATCAAGTCGAGTGTATTTCACTGTGGGATACACTACTCAAAAAAGTGTTCTTTGTTGTATACTGTCCATTTTAGCAAACATAGTCAGTCAGCTATTTTAATTGATACCATTGGTGTTTCTGTTGCTCAACCGGTAGAGAATTGTGTAAGCAACGCAAGTGTTGTGGATTTAATTCTCAGGGAACACACATACTGATCAAATGTATAGCTTGAATGCACTGTAAGTTGCTTTGAAGAAAAGCATTTGGCAAACAATACAGAAAATGCCCAAAATGCATACTACAGACTGAAGAAATAGTATAGTAATATGGTAGTAAATGGTTCTGAATCGTTAGGAGAAAAGTACAAGAACTGCTACAGGCATAAGCAAGAAGATCACCTTGGTTTAAGTGTTTCGTAGCATTTAATGATATGTGTCTTGCTGTTTGTGAATGCTGTTTCACTTTAAATTGTTATTAGCTTCTAAATGTATGAGAGAAAGCGTGAGAGGGGGGTTGAGAGACAGATGGATTGAAGGTGGAGGGAGGGGGGTTGCTAGAGAAAGAGCCATATAAGCAGTTTGCCAGTGAGTTTGGTGGAAAGTTGGATCACATTCCGTAGCTGGTCCTTTTATTTTTGTGCTAGTCCCATGTATGACACGGTTTATCAAAATGTTGTGAGTTGCAATTTGGATTGCATAGACCTTAATCAAGATAGGCAGGAAAAATTAAATATCCACCCTGATCAAGGTCCATTGGTCATACTCCACAGCATGGTAATCTGTTATTCGAAATGAAATCATAGGAAGAGAAATTTACATGTTAAACTTTGACTTAACTGTTGAGTTACACCTATTTAACTGTTAAGTACACCTATTTATTTTGTGACATGTAGAATACAATTTGTAGACCGATTAGACAAATATTTTATTTTAGCAGACAGTAAAGTATAAACATACCATCTTCATTTTGATTTACAGCAGTATGTCCACCACACTGTGTTCGGATAACTCTTTAAAAAAATATTCACATCACTATCCTCTGATGTCACTGGAAATAACCCATATGGTGTGTGTATGATACCATATTTTTTATTTATTATTTTATTATGACTCAAAATATGTACAAACTAGTACAGATATAATGATATATTAATGTATAGCATATCGTGATACAACAGAATCAAAATGTTGTATCTAAACAATTTTTTTACATATTTTAGCATATTTTAGGTTTTAACGTATGTTGGGTTTCCATGTTTTATGGGGACTTTCCATCAATAGAAATATCACTCATAATAAAAAGTAAATGTGTACAAACTAGTAGAGATGTAACCATATAATATTGTACAGCATATCACGATACAAAAATAATCAAAATGTGTACAATAGAGCTATGGTGATTGTTTCACAATTTTTTACATATTTTACCATATTTTGTTTTTTAACATATGTTGAGTTTCATGTTTTATGGGGACCTTCCATAGATATAATGACTTTTATACTGTACAAACCGTATATTGTATGGTGTATATACATTGTTATATAACTATATGTATATATATATATATATATATGTTATATAAACATCTAGAAACTACAGTTAGACTTTTCTATTAGACAGACCATTCCTTTTGAATTTTACTTTCATTTCATTAAATTCCGCATTCCTATGTGTTACCTTTATTTAAATAAATTATAAGGTATCTTTTTGTACATAATGCAAATCCAACAGTATTTTACTTCAAAATTGGTTTGTGTGTAGCATATGTAACAGAATAACTTACAGTTAAACAGTTAACAGTTTATATTGTGACACTGACATGGAACATTAGGAGCATGTTATGTGAGCTCACGCAGCCATCAGCGGCATCTGATTTCCACATCATCTCATTCACTCATCACTTATCTTCTGTCACATACATACTATGAGCTGTATATACAGTAGTGATAGGAGGGAGGTAAAGACAGGAGAGAAAGCAGTATTTTATGGATGGCTACGTTGCTATGGGAACAAGAAATGGTTTCTCTTTCCCAAAAAAGTGCCCTCGTTCCTCTCCTTACTCTCTAAACCCTTCATTTTTCCCTCTTTCTCTTTTCACTCTCTACTCCATCTCTTGTCTATCTGTTTCTCTCCTATCTGTCTCTCACTTTTCCTCTCTCCCACACATTTAAGCACCACACGCTCTCTCTCTCTCTCTCTCTCTCTCTCTCTCTCTCTCTCTCTCTCTCTCTCTCTCTCTCTCTCTCTCTCTCTCTCTCTCTCTCTCTCTCTCTCTCACTCACTCTCTCACTCTCTTTTCAGTTCTATCCTTGTCCTCCCTACCTCTCTCGTCCCCCTCTCTCTGATCATCTGTCTCTTTAACACTCACTTATATTCTATTCTTTTCCCGGTTGTCATGGCAATAAGCTGGGGGTGTGTGGGTGAGAATGAGTGAGCGAACGAGAGAGAGAAAGAGGGAGAGTGGGTGTTTCGGAAGTGACATCTCTTGGGCAGTAACCTTGTTTCCTGTATGTAGATTTGGGGGGCGGGAGATGTAAAGTGCAGCAACAGTGACGCCGTGTGGAGGACGTGGTGAGGAGAAGAGCAATCTAGAGGTAGATGCTAGATTAGTAGCTAACAGAACAGGCATCAGAAGCAAGCATGGTGTGAGGTTGTGAGCAAATGAGATGTCTTTAATATCTAATATGTTTAATATTTAATAGTGTTCCTGTAGCTGAGCTGGTAGAGCAAGCGCAAGGTTGTGGATTCAACACCCAGACACAAAACATACAGTATACTGACGTTGCTATATAAATAAAAAGTGTCTGCCAAATACATACATGTAAATGAAATAATATCTCAATTACTTCTCCTAGACAACAGCAAGGTTTAAACCATGTCCGGTTTTCTGTGAGCACAACAGTCCAGTAATCTTCAAAGTTAGAGAGAACGGTTCAACATTGGTCTAATCTGTAATGAGAAGTCTGACATTTCATATCGACATTTTTTATAAAATTCTCCTACTGTATGTTGAAAGCTATGTATTTATAATTTATGGTCTCATTTGTATCCATTTTTATGTATTTTTCTTTCTTTTATTCTTTAATTTCTACTAACAGTTGTTGGAGATTGCTTAGCAATTGTTGACAGTTGAAACATACAGTAACTATATTAAGTTTCCTCAGCAACTTCTGGGCATTTTTCTCTTGGCAGTACCGCATAAATATACTCTTTCATAATTATACCACATCAGCATGCAGTGGAAATGCCTGGGAGGATTAACAAATTAAAAAGCTAAATTTACAGTTGGGAAAATGGACCATACATACTGATGGCCGTATTTGCAAAGTTTATATTTAACTGAAATATAACTGGAACATGCATTATGTATCTTTCTTCTTAGCTATATAAGCACATAACATTTTCTTTCTGTACTAAATGACACATTCCTGCCTTTTAAAGTGCACAATGATGTAGGGTCACATGTCTATCAAGTATGATTATAAAAAGTAGACCTGAAAATCAGTAGCGTTCACTCTCATCCATGTGCACTACCTGATTACAGTTATTTTTAGCACTGTTTTGAATGCAGCGATGTGAATAATCACGATCGCTGCTTCTGTTGGGCCATGTAATGACAATGTAAGTGTGACCCACGCGCGGTCTGTTCCACATGTGCACAGGACGCATCAGCGAACGGTGCCTGCGAGAAAACATAGTGACACCCTCTCAGAAGCGAGCCAGCCAATGACACCCAGCGTTTGTGATGCTGAACGTGAGAAGACACATACAGCGTTTCTGTCTGTGGCCTGTCTGATGTCAGAGGGCTCTTAGCATGCTAATGTGTGTATTAAGTAACTGATCTACTTCTTATGTGCTAAAACATTTGCAATTAAAGAGCAGTTTTTAATTTATCAATGCAAATTTAACAGCTAATTTAAGATAAACATTATACTGTGTACTTGGATTATCAATTTGTTCGATTTGAATTAAAAACAAAAATTTTCTTGTTCTTTTCAACTATATGTATTTTGTACCATTTACTACAATATGAAGGAATGCAACATTTACGAAATAACTTCTCCCAGTTTCCCTTTTTCAGACCATTTATAAAAACTAAGAGCCTGTCCTTCTCCAAAAAACAACACCATAGGTCATTTCTGCAAGCAGCTTATTAAGACTTATACTTACATTCTAAAGTTTAGTGACCTCTAGCTGTCATAAAAAAAACAATGTTGTGTGTTGTCATGAAATTACATTTTACCATAACTACAGACCTAACTTTTTGTTTATACATAAAGTGGAAACTCAACATGATCCTTCACCCACCATTATTTGGTACACTTCAGATATGTGACTTTGCAGTAGTATTGAAGGTATGCATTTAATTAGTGTTCTCTGTGATCAATCCCATGATCTTTACGCTTGGCCAAGCTTTTGAAAGCAGATATAATTATTGTACAAATTAAATATTAAAAACATTAAAGCTGCAATGCGTAAGTTTTGCCTCTTTATCGCCATCTCTGTTTGAAACACAAAATTGCAAGTTACTTTGCATTTTATCTCTACATGGTTTGTAGACAATTTCAATGGAATTGTACCCCACAGCCCAAATTATTAATAATTATAAGTTTTCCATTGTGAATCAGGGTAAGGTAAGTACAGTTTTTTTAACACTGTTTTTTTATGCACTTGCTAAGCACCTCCAGTTACTTTATCGCTGTGTGTCACTCGACTCTCTCTGTGATGTTAGAAGGCATTTCTGGTTCAGGTTGTTATAAACAGTTATAAACAAAATTCCACAAACTGACGAGAGGTGGATGACATGATTCCCACTCACTTTACTCCTAATGATACTTGCTCCTAAAAGTCGCTCCTTTCCCAATTTTGTCGCTGGACATACCCACATCTTGTCAGCAATGGTCACTGTCGCTTGTGTTGCCAGAAGTAGCCGACAGCCCGTTGAAATGAACGAAACTGTTTCGTTCTGCTACTGCTAGTCACTGTAGGTGTGCATGCAACTTAACATGATATTACCAAAAAAGTTACAGATTGCAGCTAAAAAAGAAAATGTTTTAGTCGTCAAGCAGAATTATTAAAGTCATGGATAGATGTGGCCTATAATGTTCCTTAGTGTGTTCTCTACTGTTACAAATGTGTAGTCTTTGTCCTCTGCTGCTTTCAGCTGGCTTACTGTCAAGTGAAGAACGCAGCGCGCTGTAGGCAGAAGGCCCAGAAGTGGGGATACGGAACATTTACCGCGTAAAAGGAGTCACTTCTCATCTTGCTGTCATATTAAAAGAGTAGTTTCTGTCAAAACCCTTCTGTTGTTATAAAAAATATGCTGTTCTTTACTGTGTAAAAATTATTTTACTACGTAAAAGAAATTGTCTGCTTTGGTTTATAGTTTGTAAAGGATTTCACTCATCCAGATCATTCTTAGAACATTTGGTAGAGTTCATTTGAAAGCCAATAGACTGCCTAACAAAACAACTCATCTTCATCAGTGAAGTACAGTAGGACCATGTTCAGGAAATAAAAAGCCAATACATGAAAATTCCATTAGTTTATGATTAAATTCCACCAAAAACATAAGGCTGCTAAAGTCCAGCGATCTGTTTTGTGACTGTGTTTCTCTGTTGTCCTTAATTCTTTGGAGGAAAGCAGACAAATATGTGTGAGCCTGGACACAACCGCCATTCTCTGGTCCAGCATCCCTCGGATGCTGCCACCATCTGTCAGGACTGTTTCTGATTGGCTGGTGGGTCAGAGTTGGGGACTGGTGGAACGAGAGCAGGGACGTCAGGGCAGAATATCAGATCTGATCTGTAACTTCAGACATAGAAAAGCAGAAGAGTGGGAGATGGACCTGTCATAACTTCTATAAAGAAATGGGATGAAGTAAAGTGTCGAAGGGCACAGTAATCCCTTTATTGCTCTTGCTTTGGCTGACAGGGCCGGAGCCGAATACATGACAGTTTTACAGCTTGATTTAAAGTCTGACGAAACCTCAGGGTTATACGGTGCTATCAATATCAAAGTCTGCACATGAATTATGTGTTTAGAGTCAAAGGCAAAAGACGCCCTGGAGTCTGTCCTGGAGTCTTATTCTGTGCCATTTTCTTAGATATAATTGTTGGTCAGTTGTGTTGTGGTGGTCATGTCTGTGGCCAAAAACATTTATTATATTTACTGTATTAAGGGATTAATAGATTTTCTTTGTCATATTGTCATACAGAACCATATACTCTACTTAGTTTTCTGTCTAGGAAATAATCAGTACTTTTTACTTTGGATGGACAGAAATTCCGATCACAGTCTACACACATTTTGATGATTTCTGCAGTGTTTTCTGGACAACTGCTGGTTGAGACTGCTGTGCTGCATTTTTTGTAATCAGCCACCTAACAACAACCAATAACATATTAATAACTGTATATCAATGCCCTAGCAACCATCTAGGACCATGGCAAGCATAATTCACATCCTTTAGATCATATAATTGTCATGTAAGTTTTAGTTTGAGCAAGTCATTTATTTTAATTATTTAAAAAAAACTCTTCTTTTCTGTCCTCTTCTCAAACTCTCTCCTCTCATCTTTTCAAACCCTCTCCCCTCTTCTCCTCAAATGCTCTACTCTCATCTCCTCAAACGCTTTCCTCTTATGTCCCTCAAAACTCTCACCTCTCATCTCCTCAAACTCTCTTCTTTTTATACTAATTTTTCTCATTTTCAAACACTCTCCTCTCAACTCCTCAAACGCTCTCCTCTCATCTCCTCAAACTCTCCTTTTCTCATACTTATTTTTCTCATCTCTTCAAATGGTCTCCTCTTCTCTCCTCAAACATTCTCCTCTCAACTCCACAACCTCTCTCCTCCTCTCCAACCATCTCCTCTCCTTAAACTTTCACCTCTTATCGCCCCAAACTCTCCTCTTCTTACTAATTTCTCTCAACCCCTCAAACCCTCTCCTCACACTCTCTCCTCTCAACTCCTCAAACGCTCTCCTCTCATCTCCTCAAACTCTCTCCTCACATCTCCTTAAATGCTCTCATCTCCTCGAACTCTGTCCTTTAAACTCCTCAAACTCTCCTCTTCTCATACTTGTTTCTCTCATCTCTTCAAACACTCTCCTCGCATCTCCCAAACTCTCTCCTCTCATCTTCTCAAACACTCCTCTTCTCATACTAATTTCTCTCCTCTCCTCACATTCTCTCCTCTCAATTCTTCAAACTTTTTGCACTTATCTTCTCCAATTCTCTCTTCTCATCTCCTCAAACTCTTTCCTGTCATCTTCTCAAACTCACTCCTCACATCTTCTTAAACTCTTACATCTTCTCAAACTTTCTCCTCTCAACTCTGTCCTCTCTCAACACTTTTCTCAAACTCTTTTCTCTCCCAGATGCGAGGTATGCTGTCCCCCTTGCCTACCGACACCAGCCCTCCTTTGCTGCTCCTCCCTCCTACGAGCAACCCGACTGGAACCCTCATCTGTGTGTGAACTCTGGACATCAGCTCTACATGTTGGACCAGGAGGAGGTACTGGCATCCCATCATATATAATCACTTTAGCAGAGAACTTCCTTTCTGTCTTCCTACAGTGCATAAGCTGGGAGATTCACATGCGTGTTTTTAATTGAAACTTTCTTTACTCTGTTTACTTTGGGAGCACTAAACATTCTGTTGCCTCCTCTACTGTGTGATGTAATGTTTCTAACCAGATTTCACTAAAGTTAAACTTCAATTCTAGTTGTTAAATTAAAATTCTATATTATTTCACTTGGATTAATGTTGGCACATTAGACATCCTCACATCCCCTATTAGATTAAAGTATGGTTAAATCTTGAGTTGCATTGTGTAATTGTTGTGCAATTACACAAGAACAGACAATTTATGGCAGTTTCTGGCCATTACAAGAAATATCAGGTATTAGTGTATCTGTAATTGTTGGATGTTTGTCAGTGATGTCCCTTTAGTTCTATACACATTAGCAGAGCAGTAAAGCAGATAGTATTCCAGAGATCATTGAAAGGCTCATTAATCAGACATACAGTGCAATTTCACCTGTTCTGTTGTGTGAACCGATAAGGCCACACTGAATAGATCTTCTGTCACTTCTAAAGACAGGCACTAAATATTTATGCCTGTCAGTCATCTCCTGCAGGGGACAGTTGCTGTCCCCTGTTTGTGTGTGTGAGGGTCTTCATTCAGGTCCTGTAGAAAATGACAGAAATCTTCTCCACATAGGCCATGCTTCTCTCTAAAGGTTTTTAGGGTGTGTTAGAGACTAAATTCAGTAAATATATACTGTATTGGCTTGTTGCTATGTTAAGAAATAGCCTTTAGAGGGAGGGAGAGAGCCGTGATTTGATTTTCTCACATACCATAGATCCTAACTGATGTGTGATGACTGTGGCCCACGTCCGATTTTGCACACGCTCTGTGCACCAACGCTCAGATGAATGGTCCTCGTGTGGATCTGTGCCACTGTCATCCCATGTTACATAAATAAGCCCAGAGCAGGTTTTTCTAGCAGTGTGTTAACAGCATTCTTGTAGCTGACCCAGAAATCAGGCTATGAAACCAAAGACTCACCAAAACCCTTCCTGTGCCGGTCTCATTGTGTTTTTATGGATGTCACAATAAATAAATGAATTAGTATGGACACAGTCAGCAATGACGGCTTCGCTCGCAGATGACAGTGTGACAGTGCATAACAAATGTTTGCCATTAGCGTTTTCTTAGACTAATGAGAATCTGTTGGAAATGAAAAGCAGATAGATTATATAATGGATTCATAGGATAGTTTATGTCAAAAATTATTATGGTTTTCGCTTCTGTACTTCCTGTTGAAACAGGCAGAGTTTCTGTTAACTGCTAGTGTATGCCAGTCTGTTATCATTGTAAATGTGATTGCATGTAAAACTTCCACTCTTTCAAATGCAAATCAATAACGTATTTCTAATTAGATTTCTTCAGTCGGTTCAGAAATGAGTATGGGATTGTGTCAGAAATGTCAGCAAAATGAATAGAAAAAAGTATAAGATTTGATGCAATAAAGCAATATCACTACATCAGCATGATTTAGAAAATATAGTAATGTGTTAAGAAGATGATAAAATATAGAAAATAAGCGTTAAATAATGTTAATTTCAGCTCCTCTGTTTGTCTGCTAATAAGAAGAAAAAGGAACCTACCCACGCATAAAATTGACCTCTGCAATAACAAATTTTTATGATATTTTAGTGTTAGAGGTATGTGGGTTTTCCAGATGAATGCGGAGTACTTTCTTGGTCTTGTCTTGATCTCGACATACTCTGAATTTGGTCTTGTTTTGGTCTGGATTTAGAAGGTCTTGGCTTTAACACTTATGACAACATGACAACATGTAATTTCTATGCTAGACAAGATTTTGACCCTTTTTACTGCTTGTTAAACAGTGAAGTAGAAAGATGACAGGAAGTGATGGAACAAAAAGGGCAAACAGGATCAGGAAACACATTTAAAATGTTTGGCTGTCAATCATTTTGTCAGTTTACAGGAAGTCCACATATGGTAAACAAGATAGTATGATTATGATGATTAAAGTGCTTTGTGTAGGTTTATATGCAGCTGTCATTATGTTATTTAGTTTTTCGGGAATATTATTTTTCAGAGATTTTTTTTTAGAGAACTTGCTGGGATAATGCTTTGTTTCTTTACTGCTTTACCTCCAATGACGGGTTTTGGAAAGAGGGGGCGTGTATAATTCATTGGCTAACCCTAAAAGAAGTTTCATACTGGCATCTTTCATTTTTATATTTGTGTAAAGAAATATTCACATCCATTTATCAGTATCTTTCATCTACCATATTTGACTTATTCAATGTTTTTTCTGTCCCTAACTCAGTTATTGCACAGTACAAATGAAACAGAAGATAATTCACCTGCTTTACGACATTCGTAGTATCAGGATATAATTCTCAGCACTGAACATCTTGCGTCTCTTGTGTACACATAATCCTGTGTCATTTATTACGAGAGCAGCCGTACAGTGACGGTGATGTGATGTTGATATAAGCAGGCAGATCTCATTACTCTTCTCTTTAGCTGTGACGTTCTGCTGTGATGCTGGAGCGGCAGGACTTTACCGGATAGATTCTGGCTAAAGCAGGAAGCCAGCAGAGCCGCTGGAGGTTCAGGTTTGGTGGGGCAGCGAGCAGGGGGCTGTCATGCAGGGTTGTGATCTATTAGCTCCCCATTAGGATAGAACGAAGTACATACCTGCTGCTCTCCCCGTTTCCTCCCTCACCTGCCCTATCCTACAGCTGGGCTGGTTTAGACTGTCCTGACATATTGAGTAGCCCCCGACAGCGGCGCACGGATGCGCTTGCCAAGCCTGAACCCTCAAATTTAGGGGCGTACACGCCGGGCACGTTCTTGGATTTTTTTGCAAAAGATATGGATATGATTTTCAGTTAATAGTGTTAACTTGGATTTTACTTTGCAACACTCCAACACTGAATGGTTCCTTATAAATCTTCAACAGTCAAAGAATCTTTCTGTTTCCCAAAGGGTTCTTTCTAGTGGATAAAGGTTGTAATAAAAGACTAAAAAAAAATGGTGCTCTAAAGAACCTTTGAGTGAATGGTTCTTTGGAGAACCAAGAATGGTTGTTTCTATTTTAATCACTATGTAGAACGTTTTTAAGCACCTTTAAAAAGCAAAGTTGTATTTGTCCCAAGTATGATATACAGTTAAATGCACTGTACTTCTACTTTTACAACTTCCTGTTTTACAGTACCATGGCTCTTATATCCAGCTGTGGCTCGTCTGTAGAGCGGTCAAATTAAGGCTTTTCTCCACTGGGAAAGGCATCACTGATCCATGGCAGGTCCATCTTCACCCTTAGTGTTTTGTTCACAGTTACTCTTCTATGATCTGTGCCAGATAACATTCAACCGAGTAATTGCTTCCAAGGCAACAGTGTCAGTCTCATTCTGCTGACTGCCATTTACCTGTGCCCTGCACTTCCTGATCCACACTGGAGCTCTGCATCTAATGTCTTCAGTTTCATGAAGCTGTCATGATAGCAACAGGCTACATTCTTCACCTGCTTGAATAAGTTTAGTGCAGATTACAGTGAAATGATCAGATGTGATCTTACAGACTGAAATTGTTCAGTTTTTTCTGGTAGACGACAGTAAATTTCAGTAAGTAGGAAGATAAACTGATAGTCCAGCCCCAAACTGTGCACCAGGGGTTGTACATTTTAGACAAAATCGTACAGATTGCTAACGTATAGTTGTCTGTGCACATTATACTGATATCGAAGAAAGTATTTGCACACAAAAATACACGTCAATAAATGTCCTGATTCTCCTAAAGATGTCAGTTGAGTCTCAAACTTGACAAGACTCTCTAACAAGACCAAATTTTCTTTGCAGTGTTAACCACATTAATTTTATAGATCTACCTTGATGGTGTTTGAACACACACAGTATATAGTTTCTGTTTTATTTTCTTTATTTTCTGTTTTATGAGTTTTACACATTTAAAAATTAAAGTGCTCTACGATGCCATAAAAGAACCACTTTGCCTAGAAAAAACCTTTAACATCCGAAGAACCTCCAAAGGTTCTTTGTAGTAAAAAAGGTTCTTTAAACTATAAAAAGGAAAATAAAGAAATTATGCTTTTGAAAAATTTTTAAAAGGTTATTTGGGGAATCAAAAGTGGTTCTTCTATGGCATCACTGTGAAGAACCTTTTGAAGCACCTTTATTTTTAATACTGTAGTGTCTGACACAAGGTGCACACATAAATGTGACAGAGAATTTATGCTACACAACCACCACCTCTTGATTTTGTGGAAAGCAATGCATAACACAATCTCCCAGTAATAGGAAATACTGTGATATTACAGTAAGCCTAATCATTTAAAAAATCAAAACTAGTTCTGAAGCTGCTGCATCACAAGTTATGGACATCTTATTAACTCTGTGTGGTTAAAAATAAGTCTGTATCATATGTCACGGCCATATAGTGGATAACCGTTCACATAAAAGGCCATGCAATTTGATAAACGAGCACAGATCTTGCACACTTTCTAGCGAGTCCTAAAGGATTTATTGCAGCGTATGTATCTTTTATGAAGAGATCTTTCCTGTAATTTCATTGCAGTCTGCGCTAGATCAATTTCGGGAGTCATGCATCTAAGCATTTAAAGATAATATTTTGTTTTGCTCTGCCCTAACAGAATACGCCCCATGGGTGCAACTTAATGTAGACATCCTTCATCTTTTAAACTATAAAGACAAACTGTGCTACTGCACCATCAGGCAGAGCTCACATCATTATCTCGCAGTCAGCTGTGCGTGCTGCTGTCATTCCCTTTAGATGTCCTCCTTTAATAAATCTGCATTCTTGTCTGTGTTTAAAATGCTGAGTTATGCATCAAAAGAGAGAGAGTGTCCCGTAATGCAGCAGGGTCATGTGACCGCCGTAGGTGCGCCTGTAGGTAGCATGGCCACCCCTAAATTCAGGTGACGGGGAATAGTTTAGCTTTTCCCCGTAGGGTTTCTGTTCTGATCCTCTCTTGCCCTGCTCATTTATCACCCCAGTCTGAAGGTAATCGCCCTTCTTACAGCCGTGCTGTCAAAGCCCCGATCTTATCTCCCTGCTGATAGTGCTAGGAACACAGGAGAGACGCCCACGTCGCTAAAAGGCCCTTGTTTTGAGTCGATTTCCACTGCCAGAGGGGGCACTGTTAGCACGAATCTCATGAGACACAGCTCAATACTAAGTCTTAAATTAACACATTACACACACCCGTTTGCAATTATTTTGGCCCCCAATCGCACCACCTTACTTTATTATTTCAAGGCCCCACTGTGACTTGGCATTTTAAAGGAGCAGGTCACCCAAAAATGAAAACTGCGTAATTATTTTTCACCCTCAAGTGGTTCCAAACCCGGAGGATTTCCTTCTGTAGATCTTTCATGATGAAGCTGTTTTCCATATAATGAAAATGAACGAGGATTGGGACTGTCAAGCTCACACAGAGCTTTAGTGTACCACACAGTCTGAAACGATGTCAATGTATGAATTTTCACTAACATCTAATGCATATGACAAATAAACTTGAAACGTGTAACTTGTTAAATTTAAAGGAATTGTATTAGTATTAGTTTGTGTTTAATTGAGTCATTTACAGTTGGCATGACGTGTGTGAATAAATTATGAGAATTAATTTTCAATTTTGTCTGAAGAAATCGTTTAAGATTATGTATGTAAATATATTGCAGTGTGACAGTAGTATGGAACATATTTATGATTATTATGTGGTGTTTTTCTGTAGTTTGACATATTATTATTGATATGTTTGAAAATATGTAAGGGTCCACAAGGGAACAGTTTTAAAAAATGTTCTTTTGTGTTTCACAAAAAATACCAGCATACAGCTTTGGTGTGACTAGTAAATGAAAGTGGGTAAATTTTGACAGAACTGACATAGGACTGCTGTTACCACCACACAGCCCCACGTGTGTGACTTACCCCTGCGTATTGACCATACACTATGCACTGACTTTTTATCTCTGCTCCCCGCAGGTTCACCCTTTGTTGATGCGCGAGCGGCGCTCCGAGTCGCACAGGAACAAGCTGCTGCGACGAACGGTCAGCGTGCCTGTGGAGGGGAGGCACCATCCTGAGATGGGTAAGTCAGAGAGAGAGTTTTAGTCGTGATGCTCTGCGTCCACTCTGCATTCACACCTCTAACAGTCTGTCTGGAATGCGTTTCACAGCAGTATGTGACGTGTTAAACAAGGTGGCCCTCTGCTGATCATCAGAGAATCTCAGTTTCCGTGACAACGATTGAGGATTTTATAGGATTCTGAGAAGGCCGACCCACAGCTGTGTGCTCTGATGTAGTCAGCATGTAGTCAACATGTCATTTGTGTACTTCCAGTGAATATTAAATGGGATTGATTTGTTCATGTTTGATGACGAGATGGCCGAGGGGGTTCTGTAACACAGTGACCTATTTTGAAGTGGCTTTTCCCCTGTGTGTTTTCACTAAGATTGCATTATGGGTATAATTTTAGTTTTTTCACTTACTGTTTGCTATCTGCATAGACAGATGCTTTCAGGGTAAAGCAACCTGATAAATGACATGAATGATCTGTAACATTTTACACTGACAGCAACTTTGCATGGAATTAATAATGGTATCAATACAATCGTTAAAGTAGTATCAATAATATTAGTTCAATCATTTAAGTAAGCAAGAAAGTATGAGAGGCTATGCTTTATTGTGAAAAAGTCACAGCTTATTTATGTTAAAGCACTAGCCTCCTTTTGCTTTTATAAAACAATTACCACACAATACAAATATTAAAATTTAAATGTACACTGCCTCTCAAAAGTTTGGGATCAGTAAGACTTGTAATGTTTTAAAGTCTCTTACGCTCATCAAGGCTGCATTTATTTGATCAAAAATACAGAAAAAAACTGTAATATTGCAAAATGTTATTACACTATATAATAATAGTTTTTATATTAATATACTTCAAAATATAATTTATTCCTGTGATGCAATGCTGAATTTTCATCAGCTGTCACTCCAGTTTTAAGTGTCACATGATCCTTCAGAAATCATTCTAATATGCTGATTTATTTTTAGTTTTATCAATGTTGGAAACAGATGTGCTGCTATTTGTTTTTAACCCTTGATTCTTTTTTTCAGGATTCTTTGATGAATAATAAGTTAAAAAGAACAGCATTTATTCAAAAAATAAACCTTTTCTACGAATGTTAAACTATATATCACTTTTTTATTAATTTTCCACATCCTTTATTAATAAAAGTATTAATTACTGTAAAAAAAACTTTTCAATAGTAGTGTATATTGTTAGAAAACCTTTCTGTTTTAAATAAATGCTGTTTTTTTAACCTTTTACTGATCGATTTATTGAAAGAATCCTGAAAAAAGTATCAGAGGTTCCAAAAAAATATTAAGCAGCATAAATGTTTCCTTATTATTCCTAATAATAAATCACAATATTAGAATGAAGGATTAGTATATTCATATAAAAACCATTATTTTATATTGTAATAACATATATTACTGTTTTTCTTCTGTATTTTTGATCAAATAAATGCAGCCTTGACGAGTGTAAGAGTCTTCTTTAAAAACATTACAAGTCTTACTGATCCCAAACTTTTGAGCTGGGCTGTATGTATCAATGCAACTTTCATAAGGTAAAATCTCTAAAAGTCTTCCTTTCGTTGGAAAAATTGTCCCTGAGTGACTGTGATGTATGTTTATGTTGTTAAGGGTGCTGTACAGTGATACACAGAATCTTTGGGTAAAGCACTCGTAGCTTTGCTTCATGAATAAAACACAACTAATGACCAATTAAGAAACAAGGACTGAAACTAACCATTTTATAAAAATCAACATTTCAACCAATATTTATTTCTCTTTTGATGCTGTTCTGTATTAAATAATAACATGTATTTTTACACAGCTGTCTGAAATACTTTGTTCTGATTCGTCAGCCGCTGATAAACTGATAACACACCACCCATATGGGTAATTGCGAGGGTAAACCATATTTTCCTTACATTTTTTCCACCATCTTGATTTTTGTCAATTGAGCTTGTTGCAGTGCATTCTGGGCATGTCTTATCCCTCTTAAGTGGCCAGAGATTTATGTATCTTAAACATTAGCATTACTGTCTGCTAATTAAATTATGCATGTAACCACAAGCACCTTTAAAGGCTTACTTATACAGGATAAGAAAAATAAGAAGCATATTAACATTTGAAAATGACACACCTTACCTTTAAGAGTAATGTAGCTGCAAGCAGGCCATCGGGTCAAAAGCTTTACGTTTTCCCTAAAGATCCTCGCAGAGCTTTGACAACACGCTTGCACTTGGCTGGAGTTTTTTCTGTGAATGTTAACATTCTTTTAAAGTTGCCGTTATTTTTTGTGTTGCCTTGGGCACCAGAGTTCATTAATGAATAAGCAATAAACAAGCACTTAAAAAGCTTTAGTTTAATTTTGATAGTTAACTGCAATCTGAATTTGCAAGAAAATCATCTGTCAGACGCTCCTATAACATGCTTTTCATTGTATGGAAAATTTGTTATTACATTATTAAGTAGAAAATACATTTTACTGCATGACAATAGTATTAAAATGTTGTGCTGTAAAATTTAGTTTAAAAAAACTGTAAATTCTACATTTATGGCAAAGACAACTTAAATATTGTCCTGTTCTTCACACAAAGCATATTATAATGGTGAAGATTCATAGGCA
This sequence comes from Beaufortia kweichowensis, assembly GCA_019155185.1. NCBI lineage: Eukaryota > Metazoa > Chordata > Actinopteri > Cypriniformes > Gastromyzontidae > Beaufortia > Beaufortia kweichowensis. The sequence continues at coordinate 15,529,854 of CM032800.1, forward strand.
TAGTTATTGAACATACACGTGATGCATATGCCTATAGTCTTAGCAGTAGACTTTCCTATTAAAAAAGATCAGCATGAACATTCATCTCCTTTTTTTACTAATAAAAAAATAATTAAAAAAATTACAGGGCTAGAAGTTAAAACTACGACAGAGGATTAGTGCCACCTAAAAAAAGCAACATTACCAGATTAAAATATAAATATTTTGAGAATAAAGTCGAAATTTCGGGAATAAATTCATAGCTTTACAAGATTAAAGATGAAATATTTCGAGAATAAAGTAAAATAAACTCAACATTTTTCCCTTTTCTATTCTCTAAATATTTGGACTTTATTCTCGTAATGCTACGAGTTTATTCTCGAAATTTCGTCTTTATTCTCGAAATATTTAGACTTTAATCACAAAATGTTGCTTTTTATTTTTTTTAAGTGCCACTAATCCTCCGTTGTATAAAACAAATTATAACGGATGAGTAAATGCTGACAGAATATCTCTTTTGGTTGAGCTATTTCTTTAATAAATAATACTGTTAATAGTTACAGTAGATTAACTGTCAGAGCACATACCAGAAGAAACAAAAATATAACATGACAATATCCAGCACTGGCTTGTCTAATGAAAATAGTTCTGGGCTAAAATAATGATAATAATAATAATAATAATGACTTTGAAATGGCAAGATGTATAGTCATGGGAGAAAATGAGTCACATGGGATGGCAGAGCATATTGCTCTCAGCCAACTAACAGCGTGTGACTGAGCAAAGATTTTGAAGCGTGGCATTAGTTCGTGTATTATGCAGATATCTTCATTCAAGCAAATTAGAGGAAGAGGCTCTTAAAGGAATTGTTACCCCAAAACATGAAATATTTATTTGCCCTTTTGTTGTTTTAAGCCTGTATGTATTTATTTCTTCTATGCAACACAAACATCAAATTTAGAAATATCTGTACACTAATTGATCTGGTCTATAAAACAATGGTTCACTATGACAATATGCATGTTGAAATCAGTACTGTAAACTGACGTGATGCGACAGTTTGACAAGTAATGACAAAGATTTTTTGCTGACTACTTCTCTTAATTGTGTTTTTTATGTGAATATCTTGTAGTAGGTATGAGGATGCTTAGTACTTCACAATAAATACTAATTTTTTATAAGGGCAACATCACAACAAGTTCAGTCTGTGCTTATTTTTTTATCAGACTGCCAATTTCTTTATGCTGAGCTCACGGCCATAATCTTGCAAGTGCTGATGAGAGTTTTTGCTGCACTAAGAGTCCTGACTTTGAAGTAATGCTATATTTGCAGTTTCTTCACGGAAACATCTGCACTTACATTTATACAGATTTTCTTGATGATTATCTCTGTCTCTCTCTCTTCTTCTTTCCAAAGAAGCGTTTTATTTTTAAAAATTGGAAACATGTGCAATATATAAAACATGTAGCAATATATAAATGATTAAGACAGGCAGGTTCTCCTCCAACAGAAAAAAACGTAGCATTTTGAAATGCATTGTGGGAAGTATCTGATGCACACTTATGCCGGTTTCACACTACAGACGTAAGCAGCGCGTAAGCAGAGCAGGAGCGGCACATAGGCGGAGCGCGCACAGTGTAAAAGCTCTTATCTGTTAACATGGGCGGCGAAAAATTATGCGCTGCTCATGCCTGTAGAGTGAAACCGGCGTTAGGCTACGTTTACACGACAACTGAAAAGTTTTTGTTTACATTATTTCAAATGTTTCACATACACACAACGACATTCACACGGATCAGTTAAAACAACTGCAGATGCTAAATTATGCATGTCTGGCCATGGGTTGGCAAAGTTATTTAAAAAAGAAACGTAGGCCTATGTGCATGCGCACATACGTCTATAATTTAGAATTTCTCATGTGTTAATATTGTGTCTCCGCTTATCATAATGGTGCAGAAAATGTACTTTTTGCTGGAGATTCATTAATAAGTATGTTCAGTAGCACAAACACACTCCTGTATCCACCAACCTTATTGTTTCGAGTAGGACTACTGTATATCATTTTCACAGATTTGCGTATTCGCATTTACACGTATACGTTAACACCTTCATTTTCAAAAACTTGCACTTTGCAACCTGTTTTTAAAACGTTTGCTTTTTCAGTCCCCCAAAATGCCATTGTTGTGTAACAAACAGCCAAAACACATAAAAAGTTTTGCGTTTATACTTGAAAACATTGTCGTGTAAAAAGCCCTTTAGGTGGAAGGCGGCTAAAAGTAACGTTTTAAATGTCCAACCATGTTGTTTTTATGAGATATTTTGGGTTTGATAAACCTGAAATAAGCTTAAACCAAAACATGGTGTGGTCTTGTGTGGTCAGATTTGCTGGTTGTGTGAAGCTAATGAGTGCCATCTGTTTTTCAAACAAATCATTGCAAACAAAGCAGAATATACACTTGCACTAAGTAATTTGCTACTAGCTGTCTCAAAAATTTTTTAACAGCTTTCAAAGATCTATAATGAACCTCAAAAACCCAAGTGACTTTCTTGGAAATGCTCGTAGTAGCCTAGTAATCTGTGAACACAAGTTTCCCAGCAAATCTAAATCTGTGGTGTACAGTGTTATAATATGTGTCACACGTTCTGTGGGCAGTCAGGGGGCGTGCCGTCTGAAGCCAGAGAGATGTAGCCACGAATCTGGATCTAACGTCTCTCTGCGTGTCCTGTCCTTCATAACCCGGGCATAACAAGGACACTAGACCCCTGTCTGTTGGTTTGCACTGTCCACACGTACATATTAAACCCATTTGAATTTGTCTGTTTTTAAAATAAATCTCTTTTTGATTGCCTCTCTTTTACACACAAATTCTACTATAAACTCTGTTTTGAATGATTGCAAAGGGACCGTATATTGATTATACAAAACTACAAGCTAAAATAATCCCTGACATCTGCTCCCCCCATGGCAGAGGTCATGCAAGGCCACGCAATTCTTTTCTAGTTGTGTTGTTTTATGCTTTGCTCAGATGCTAAATGAAAATTAATTGTTTACCCTGATGCCAACCTATGACTATATTTCTTCTACAGGACACAACAGAGATCATTAGAGCTATGCTATTTTAAATAACAAAAATCTAGGATCCTGTAAATATTATAGTTAAATAGTGCAAAAATTAAAAACACTTCTTCTTCCTAAGTGTAAGGTCTGATAAAGATGCTAATTGGCTCATTAAGTGGCATTTGACCAACTGCTTCATTATCACAGGGAACACAAACGCTGTTATTAAAGTGTTGAGTGATTAAATATTATAGTCATCTTCATTATTTTTTAAGTTATTTTGCTGTAGATTTACTTGAAAAGCAGATTTGACTTTTGACTTGTTTTACATTTACATTACAATTTACATCTGGCAAATGCTTTTATCCAAAGTAACTGAACCCATATCTTTGCATTGCTAACACAATGCTACCAATTTATCAAAGTCATCGTAAAACCTTACTTAAATTTTGTTACTTTAATGCAAATGTATACACAAAATCCTGTGACTGCATCAACCTTGACTCAAAAATTCATCATCATTTATTTATTCACCCTCATGTCGTTCAAAACCTGTATATGACTCTTTCTTTTGTGGAAAATGTCTCAGTGGTTTTGTGTTCATACAATGAAAGTCATTGTTTGTTTATAAACATTCCTCAAAATATCTATTTTGTGTTCTGTAGAAGAAAGAATATCTTACAGGTTTGAAATGACATGAGAGTAAATAAATGATGAAAGAATGTTTATTTTTGGATGAAATGTGTGATTATGAGATTTCTTTGTTCTGTTTGTATCATTAACTAAAGCCAACCTTTATAATCGACCCTGCATGTATTGTCCCCAATAAGCCGTCTTCCTTGATTATAATCTTCATGGATACAAAGATATGGATGGGAAACTTGCAAAACAGAAAAGTCTGGCTTACATTAATCAGATGTCATACAGTAACATGCATCATTATGCAAACACATCAGCATAGCTCTGTAGTCCCACAACAAGATCTTTAACGATGTGGGCCTGCTTCTATCAAGCATTGGATTTTACCAATTTGACTGGGCAGCATAAATGAACTGAATTAAAATAAATGAAGTATAATGTTCAAGGGTTTTAAATCAGAAATGAGAAATGTGTAGCATATGCCAGCTTAAAGGATAGTTCACTCCAAAATGAAAATGTTATCATTTACTTACCCTCGTGTCATTCCAAGCTTGTGATGAGCTTGTTATGGCTTGTTTATCTGCTGAACACAAAAGAGGATATTTGGAAGAATGTTGGTAACCAAATAACATTGACCCCCATTGACAAAACCACTGAGACATTTCTCAGAATATCTTATTGTGTGTTTCACAGAAGAAAGAGTCATTTAAATGACATGAGAGTGGATAACTCTCATGGTTTGAAATGACATGAGAGTGAATAAAAGATACACAGAACTAATAGGTTTTCAATTTCATGGTTAGGGTTAGGTCTTGCAGTATGTCCCAGTACTTACACATAACCTGTATGTCAATGACAGACACCAAGTGTGCACACTAGGTTTTAAAAAAGAGAAAAAAGTAAATACTTTCAGTACATAGTACAAGTAGGCAAACTGTAGTCTCTCCAGCCGCTTTCCTCCATCATGGAGACTTTAGCTATCATTTACAGACTTTAGCTGTAAATGATGATGTGCTGGCAGCACTGCGGCCCTGCTGGTGCAGATCCTTTCGGGAGGGGGGTATGGAGGGCCTGTCGGGTTACGCCGCGCCACTGACTTCGGCTTTCTTCAGAATCACAATGCAAAAGGCTGCACAAGAATCACTCTTAAAGCTCCACTGCTGGTGTTAAGCGACATGCCAAAACACATTCATGTCTGTAGATGTGTGTGACAGAAGTCATGCATACAGTACATGCCTGTGTTTCTTGAATGATGCAGTCATTTGTGGTAGTAGCATCTTTTTGTGTGTGTTTAATTTGTACGTTTATGTTGGAAATGTAGTTGTAAGACATTTTCTACATGTATGCATGCATGAATGCGCAAACAAGCATGCACACATGTGGCACTGCCAGTTTACACAGTGTTGGCACAGAGACTAACCAGGTGGCACCGACTGTGCTTCCAGCCCATCCTTATTTCTATATCATTCCTCTTGCTCATGCCAGTTTTCTGAGGTTGTCTGTTTATCCTGCCTTATACTCCTGTCACATAATGCCTGTTTCCTGCCTGACTGGAATGAAATTCCAATTGACCCCATGTTTTTGTATTTCTTATTCAAAATCTTGCTGCAAAGTTTTATCAACATCTAAAACATAATGTTTTTATAATTCTAAATCTTTCATTTAAATCTAAATCCTGAATCTAAATGTAAATATAAAATCTAAAAATAAATATTAATGTTATATTTAAATGTTAAATCTAAATGTTAAATCTCAATCTGAATATTAAATCTAAATGTTTAGCTAAACATCCTGCTTTTCCGAAGCCCCTTAATGGTGCTGTGGTACTTGAGAAAAGAGGTTTGCACAGGACTGTCCTACTCCGCATAGTTTTATCCCGAACCCACCTGTTCCTGCTTAAAATTCACTGTATTTACCCGCTGTCTGCTAAGAATGATTTTGTTCCTGACCTAACGGATCCCGCTAAATTTAGATCTTGCTTCCAGAATCTTACAGAACTGAAAGAGAGAGATCTAACATAAAATGTAGGCTACACAAAATTGTATTAGTTTTTTTTATTTGTCTTTATTTGATACAAAATTCTTTTACTATTTTACTGTCAACACAGTAGAAAAAAAATGTCACAGAAAATAATTAGTTTAATACGTCTTTCACACAAATGATAAGCAAAATAAACAAAAAACAGAACTTGCTAGTTCTGTTCATAGCTAGTGCGAAATGAAATCACTTTTTTAACATAACTAATATCCATGCAGGAAAAGTGTGTCCCACTGACCATTTTTGTGTTTTCCCAAAGATTGCCCGCTTCTGTCCAAAGAGTTACCGATTGGTCCACGAATTGATTCCAAAATGAAATAATTCCTTGATTTCGAGCTGCTGGGAATCGAGAATCGATTCCATTTAAGGAAATCGACTCCTCTTTTAATCACCAATCTCCCTTGAGATTAAACACCTTAGGGCACCTTAGAGGTAACAGAATAGGATCAGGTAACAAAATAATTTGGCGTAACTTGTTCATTCATTTTAGATGTTTTAAACTACATATTGTTTTGATCTGTGTCTATAGTGAGCATGTATCTTATGTGCTTGGACCATTTTGTGAAACGTAGACAACTCTGGTTCAGAGGCATTTGCTCTGTTTATTATTGTTAACGTTTATTAAAAAACTTTAAATGTTATTCATCTATATGCAAAGTTATGTGTCTGTGTGAATGGGATCTGTTATTAAATCATGTCATATTTAAACAAAATTTCTGATATAAGTCGAAAAAAGAGAAAAAAATCACTCTGAAAAATCAGTCATTCTGAAATTAAAAATGGCCTGACCAGCCTTACGCAACTGGCTTTTATTTGGAAATTTAATCCTGCGCCACAAGAATTCTTATCGGGCAGTGGGATGCAGACCTCTACCTGAGAGATCGTTTGGAACCAGAATGTTGAGTACTGATGATGAAGAGCCATATCTGCTGTTCCAATCATAATACACTCGACATTTTACCACCCAATTAAAACCGGCCTCATAATTTGTATATTTTATTCAACTTCACCTGTGGCGCTGGTTGGCTTGCGTCATCCTGCCAAGAGGCAGTATAAATTTATATGTCATTTCATTTTGTTTGTTACAGAAATAGATTTAAATTTAACATTTAGGTTTAGATTTAACATTTAGATTAAGCATTTAAATCTAACATTAATATTTATCTTTATATTTGAGATAAAAAACATCTTATTTATTTAATCTATCAAAATGTATCTGTTTTACTTTGATGTTAAATCTGATGTAATTTGACCAGTTTTTGTTGCACATTTTACTTTACAAACTGCGCCCCTTACACACACCCACACATATATATATATATATGCTATATCAATGTTACTGTATTTCTATAACGCTATTCACAGTTTGCATTGTTGCAAAGCAGCCTTCTTAAAAATACATTTCAATGCATTCTTTAACATAATTTTGTGTGACATGATGGTCACAGGCATAAAAAACCACAAGGAAATGTGTGCAAATGTCAAGAGTAATAATGCCCTCTCATCGTGATTGAGGAAAGGTCAAGATCTGGACCCTCACTGGTCAGACACCCATGCATGAGTGCAAGCATCCAGTTTTTTTTCTCTTAAAGCAGCGCTATCATTAGAGAGCTTCACTCCAGACTGAGAATGTGTGACAGATAAACTGACACAAAATAATAATAAAGAGTTCTAAAAAAGCCATAGGTTTGAAGATTTTAGTTGTATGATTCTTCCTTTGGCATTTTGTGTTTGCGTGGATTCAAAATGAGTAGCAGTGAAGTCAGATTAGCAGGAACAAAGAGCTTGTTACATAATCCAGTGCAATGCACCTTTTACAGAAAGAGATTACGTTAGTGTTGCAGCCATGACAGGCTGGTTTGATTTATGAATACGGATGTAGTTTCCATATGATGAACAGTGTGTGGAGGCTTCAAATGTTTTTATGTTTAGTTTCAGAGTTGAAGGAACCAATGAAGCTATAACACTTCTCCAGGGGTTAGTGTGTGCTTAGGTATTTTAAATGGAGAACAAATTTCCAGCTTCTCTCCATTTTATTTTAAATAATAATAACTTTTGATTGCAAACTTCGTTGTTGGGATCTCTTTTGAAACTCATATTTGTAGGATTTTTAGACTCTTTTTTTCAGGAGAAATATCCGAGACACAGATGAGACTTACGCAAAAGTTTCAATTAGCTCTCCGTCTAATCTCACGGATGACTCGGATAAAACGATCCCATCTGTGATGTCTTATGGGAAAGACTGCAAAAAAATATCAACATGAACTAAAACATTTGTGTTTCTCCAAATTCCTTATTCACTCATTGCTCTGTAGTCTTTGGCTCTGTTTCCAAACCTGGTAAGCAGCCTACAGCATTTTAAGCCATAATAGAAGCACTCTTGACATAAAGGCTGTTTCAAAAGATGGGCAGATTATGGTGACCACCTACATTGTCTTCTGGGCAATTTCTATGTGTTCATCACAGAGAATGCATTCCTATAATGTTTTGCAACAAGCTTAGTAAAAACACCAAAAAAATACTGAAAATCTTAGAAACAACATGGCAGCTCGATATGTTTTGAGCACTATGAAATGTGAGCTGTAAAAGAGCAACCTCAGAGTAATACAGTGTTCCTCTGGGTGTGTTTGGCTGATGTGTGTTAGTCTTTCCTGGCTGCTGTTTGGTGTTGATCTCAGTAGGTGGTAAAACTGGGGGAGGTGGGCGGACCGTTTATCCATGAACTGTAGTGATGCTGAATTCTGCTCTAAACTCTCTTCACTGCTGGTTATGAGAATTCCACCAAATAATGAAATGACCTCAAACCACTGCCATTTATAAGTATCATGTGACAACATTACATTTACTAAGCTTACTAAAAAGAGATGGTTCACTGGAAAAGGAAAATTCTTTCATCATTTATTCACCCTTATGACTTCCTTAGAACACAAAAGAAGACAATTGGAATTATTTTGAATGTTGGTATTCAAACAACATCCATTATATGAAACAAAACTAGCAATTTGTTCTAGAGATTTGTGCCTCGACAACTACAGTTAATGCCTTCACAAATACATTGTGAAAGACACTCCTGAAACTCTGCAAATCTGCTATCTCATAGAAAAATTTGAGATACCCAAAGAAAACTGATTTGTCTTTTCTGTGAGCTATTTCTTCAAGAAAGGAAGCGTCTCAGATGGGTGTAATTGTATGCTAACCAACAGTCATGCAAATTGAAGAGCTGAAAGAAAACGCGAAGGAGAAAAGAGACATTTGTACATAGAGCTTAGGCTACGATCGCTGATGGTAACCATGGAAATAATTACAGAGCAGACAGACTGCGAGAGAGAGTAAAATGAAAGAGAGAAGGAATTCAGAAGAGAGAGAAAGAATAAAGAATACAAGAATGGAGTGCTACTGAATGTTAATACTACTTTCTAAGTTTTAATATAAGTCAGCAGTAGACAGATGGATTTTAAATTGTCTTTGATCACATATAGCGTTCTTTTAATTCAACGTATGTGAGGTCAGCTCTTGAATGAGAGATACACATTAGCAGGGTCTATTTTCAGCGATCTGGATCAATCTTTCTTGAGGTGGATGTGCAACCATCAGGAGGTGTTCAGGTGTCCGACTCAGTCTCTTGTCAATGGTTTTGCTTGAGTTCTCGCAGTCTCAGGCTTGCGAGCCAGGCATCGGCTTGCGGTCGCCATAGAAACGTGTCTTTATAACATGCTGATCATTTACACAGAGAACTTCGTCTGAAAATGATGTCTGAAAATGACCGTTCTTGATTAAATCTCCAATAAGCCTCATTTTAATGCAGTGTGGGCGTGATGTGTACTGAGACTTTTGAAGTCAACACAGGAGTTTTGTGGCTTTTAGTCCACGGCTGTTAGTGTTGAGGTCATCATATGTGGTGTACTCCTAAAATGATCAAATTACAAAATGTTGTTTATGTACAGTATGAAATTGTGTGACATGAGTGGCTTGTAAGATTTCTGTGAATTAATACGCACAAACCAGAAGCAATAATACCCAACAAATGGAAAAGAGATGACTTTTCAAAGAACATGAAATAGTTATTTTTTATTTAATGTTTTAGTATATTTATGAGGTATATGAACCCGTTATGAGTGTGACAATTCTAAAAACAGCACTTCATCTGACAATGAAAATCAAATAATTAAAAACTTTGAGAGAGACTTGACATGGGTATATAAACCACCAAACATTGACATCTGAGCTATCAGTATGGTGATATTTGCCTTAATACAGAATTGGGTGTGTGCTCTGTTCCCTTAAGTCAGTAAGCAACCTTCCAGAACACCCTAGCAACCACTTAGCAACTTCGTATCAACCTCCAGGCAATGCTATAGCAACCACGTGCACCAATCTTGACTCCAGCAACCACATAGCAACCTCTTGGCAATCACCCACACCACCCCATCATTAGGGTGGCAAGTTTTGCAAGGACAAGTTTCTCTGGCATAAAACATAAAATCGAGTAATGCAGTGCAAAGATAACAGCAAAAGATAACATGCAGGTACCAGTGTTTCTATGTACTGTACATGCACTCTCAGAGTTTAATCTACACTGTCATTTGTCTTAGGTTTGTGTAGTTGTGTAATTACACACATTCCTCCCACATAACCTGCCTCTACAGAAGCCTCTCCACTCACCGGCTGCCTGCGAGCGTCACATCCACACACCAGTGCTTGGGTGTGTGTTTGTGTGTGTGAGGGAGAGAAAGAGAGAGAGAGAGAGAGAGAGAGAGAGAGAGAGAGAGAGAGAGAGAGTTTGCCCCAGGCTTTTACATGAAGTTCTCTCCATCAAATCCCATCTCTACCCCACCCCCGTGTCCAGCTCAGCCCCCTCCTCTCCTTCTGGCTTGGAGAGTGAGAGCGCAGAAAATAATAGGACAGTTGTCTGAAAGGATGCCTTGCCTTTACCGCTCAGTGTCATGAATGTACGTCTGGATACGCGCAGAAATTTTCCGGAATAGTACAAGGAGTTCCAGCTCTCATGCAATCGATTTGTGCCATCCAGGAAGCGCGTTTACGCTTTTTAGCGCTTTTCCTCATGCAATGACCTCGCCGTGGTTTTGTGAAGGGGAATCGTCGTGTTCGGACTTTGATCCATCGCTGCCAAAGGATCGGTTGCATGCCAGAATAAAATAAAGGGGATAATAAACCGCGAGCTGCATCAACCGCTTGAACTTTATGCGCTCGGAGGATTTTTACGCATTTACGCATTGGCGTTGCCATCTCTATCACACACGCACACGCTTTAAGAACACGCACATCTTTGCACAAATTTGCAATATCTTTGCAATCGAAAGCCTGAGTGTACCTCTTTGTGGAAGTGTGAGCTTAGTATTTACGTGTTTCGAGTCATGCATGGATATGTTCCGTTTTTCAGTTCTTCTCTGAAAAAGTTATTTTATAGAGTCTTTCAAGCATTACTAACTCAGTTCAAACGCTAAACGGCGCTTTTACATATTGCTGAAGTGAAACATGAGAGAATTTCGTCGCAGATTTGGTGCTGGTAACCGCGGTAACTGCACACGGGAAGCGGCTCGTCGGTTAGGGGTCGTGCGTAAAGGCGCTGGTGAGCGCTGCCGGGACCCGGAGCTCTACATCAGGCGCTCAGCTGACGATCAGCCGTTGTCAGGGCTGGAGAGAGTGACTAAGACAAGATGGGAGAATGAGACACATGAGTACAAACCATTCTAACACTTTTACGTTTAATTCGTCTGTACTTTATATTTCGATTAGTAGGAAAATTTAGCTTAGAACGTGTTTCATATTATTGTAGGTAAACATTTTAGGCACATTTAATCAATTTAGAAGTCAGAAATGTAGATAAAGATATATATATATATATATATATATATATATATATATATATATATATATATAAAGTACATACAAAGTATATACATAACAATATAATTACTACATTCAAGTTACTTCAAGTTACAGTTGAACAAATTACTATAATGTTTTAAGTATAAATACAGTAATTTAAGTTTATTAATATATTTAAGAGTTCAATTAGTCACTCATATTTAAATTAAATATGAATTAAAAATAACAATGTTTTTGTAAGTTTAAAAGGCATGCAGAGTAATGCATACAACATTACTTGGGTAAAAAAGTAAGATTGAATGTTTTTGTATCAAAATGTATGTAGTATTTAAAAAGTGAAGCATCCATTAGATGTTCAAAGACTTTTAAGAGCACTGAGCATTTAGATACATGACTACAAGCAAACATGCTTAAAGCACAGGTGTGGCCATCCACCATACTGTTGATGTATAGAAGGGGAATTGAGCTACTATGGAAAAGGAATTATTCTCAAGATAACGAAGTGACTTCAAAACAAGACTGGAACATGCTCGTAGGAGGACAGTTTGGACAATTTGTCTTTATCAGTGGCTTGACACTGCTTCTGGATCCTTAGCAGGATTACTTAATCAGGATTAAGGAATTGTGCTGCCCCATACAGCTTGATTTCTGCAGTAGGTAGGAGCCTACAGTACATCTTTACTTTAGAATGTGTTCATTTATTGAATTCAATGTCGAAATCGCTTCTAAATCACACTAATGTCGTTTTATCACATATTTATTCAGAATATTAACAAGTTGCATCAGGTCTTTTACACAAAAAAGAAAATTCTGTCCTATTTGCAGTACTAAACCCTACTGTCATGCACACACCTGGCTGAATGCAGTTATTTTTTTGTTTAAAAAAAATTGACACAGCTCTTTTCCATATAAACCCTTCGAAAAGATTTTAATGAATAATGACCTACATTTGGAGCTGAAACTAACAAAAGATCCTGCATGTGGCTTTAGAAAGCTGGGAATAAGTCACATAGGCAACTTCTAGGAGCCAGACTGGGGCAACTTCTGCAACCTGTCATTGATCTGTGTGAAGGTTTTTCAGTTCTCTTTGTGTTTTATATGAGAAATTATAGCAATACATTTACATCAGGCAGTTTATTCAAAGCGAAAACCTGTTTATACAGTGCAGCTTTGGAGTGACACAAAGGTGAAGAAGTAATGACAGATATTTCATTTGTTGGCTGAACGGTGCCATAATATAGTCAACGCTGTATACTGTGAAAATTAATTTAAAAGATGACTTGCCTTGAAATGGTAAAAAAATAAAAAATATAAGGTCAGAGTGATCTGATGCATCAAATCATTGTAAAATAACTATATATGTTAAAAGTCATTTTAGGCATTTGTTTTTCCCCCCTAAATTACACCACAGTTTTTCACTTCATACTGCTGCATAGATATCCAATTTGCATCTTTATTAGTTTACTAAATGCTGTATTTATTGTAGCAATTGGTAGTTTTAGTCTGTGAACTGTATGGCATTTTTATGTTATGTGTCTTGATGTTTTTATTGACAGTGTTAAATATAAAAACACTCACTGCTGGAGGGTAACATCCTTGAGGATGACAATAGCTGAAAGAATTGCACAGAAGTCCTTTGGAAAGATGTCTCCAGGTTTTGCGAACATCACTCTTTGATTCTCGCAGTGCTTTTCTTCACTTATTCACCAAAATCTTCTTGTTGAGGGGTGAAATGTGTAATTTCTGTTCCGATTATAGGACCATACAAAACTGCAAAAAAGATGCTGTTTTCAAACAGGTTTTGTGTTCCCCGCTGGTAAATGACATAAATTCTCCATCTAGAGTCGAAAATGATCTTTATCCATTAATGGCTATTTAAAAGTAACTTGTATTCTTTCGAACAGTATGTAAGTGGCAGATATTATGGTAGATGTTTTAACAGTGAGTAAAATTAGGTAATAGATAGCATGGCTTAAATAGAGAAAAGTTTACCAATGCAATTTACAGTTTTTCCAGAACAGCTGTCTATGAGTTAAAAAAATACTTAATCATCTTTAAGAACAAAACCTTTATTTTGAATATTGCTTCATTTCAGCAAGCTCTGTACACCATTACAAATCTAATTCATGCATAAAAATTTATCGGCTGGCAGTCCCACGTTTATCAGTCACGTTGAGAACTTATTGCTAATTTTTCATTTGTTTCCCCACACCATGGTCTCTCTCTCTCTCTCTCTCTCTCTCTCTCTCTCTCTCTCTCTCTCTCTCTCTCTCTCTCTCTCTCTCTCTCTCAAAGGGATTGAAGCTGGAAGCTGTTTCCACCCACACACTTCAGTTATGGCTTTCAGCTTGACATCAGATTTACATTGAGAATAAAAAGAACACACACACACAAACACTCGCTCTCACCCACACAGACCTGTGCACATACTTTAACACACCTCTGTTGGGAGGAATATTACAGTCCACCTTTTATCTGTCCTCAGTTATTGTGTGATAGAAAATATCGCCTCTTATCTATGAGATGTAGATGCAACTCATTTTAGCAATCATTGTATTTGATAACAGAAACACACTTTCCCTGATTCCATCATTTTAACTTAATGGAGATACCCTCTGACACGCAACCTGCTGTCTCATGGTCATTGTGTTCACATGAATCTGGATCTGTGTGTTATGTTGGTTCTGTGTTTTATTATATCTTTCTGTTAGTCAAATGTAAGGTACTAGACAATGTTGCCATGGCAACCAAATAAAGAGACTGGATTTGGATCAAAGAGGACAGTGGGAGAAATTGAAATAGATGGATGTATCCAGTCTGTTTTACTTTGGCTTATAATTTGGCATAGTTAATATATGGAATAACCTCTGCCTTGATCAGGTTCAGTCTATAAAGTCCTGCTATTCTCAAAGTTTATATTGTTTGAGTGAACATTAAAAAGTGCATTTATGTTTTTAACACTACTTCTGCCCCAGACACATTAAATGAATTAATGGTTGTACATCACAGATTCATACTGTTTCAACTGGAGATTGATTTGCAATTAGCTGAATGTATTTGCTGAGTAATTTTCTTTTCCAAAGTTAATGTTTAATTGTTTTCATTGTTCGTACCCTTTCAAAACAGTACTGTGGTACATTTAAGAATAGCTTGGTCATGTCATGATATGCAGATACATGATAACACAATAGCCATGGGGCCATTATTTGGGTAATAATCTGTCGGTGACTATGCTGTATTGTGTAAGATTGGAAAAGATTGTTAGGTTTAATTCACAAAACACATATCTGTTTTTAGGATTGTACATGGTAAAATTATGTAATCACACCAACTTATGGCTTGTACTGCATATTTTGCAACATCATAGTTTTTTATAAGTACATAATAAGGACTGCTGGGCTTTAATGACATAAAATAGTCTCTATGCAGGCATCAGGAGGGGAGATTTGATGTTAAGGATCACAAAGAGATTAAAAATCAGATGAAACTGAGAAGGAATAATGTATAGAGAATAGAATAGCAGTGGACGGTATAGGTGAGAGAATAAAAATGCTCTTATAAAAAATAGAAATGCAGAGAGATGAATAAATACACTGTTTGATTTATGTAAAAGACTTGCGTGGGTGCGAGGCGAGAGAACTGTGTGTTTGAGCTGTGAGCTGCGGAGATGAAGGGAATGAGAGAGATTGAAAGAGAGACGGATGTGATTGGCTGAAGAGATGCTGGGTATTTACACTCAGAGTTATGGGAGGGTTAGCACAGCACAGAATGATGGTGTGATAGTGGGGAGATCGTTCCTTCATTAGGCCATCCATTCATTTGTTTCTCTTGCTCGTGTTATAATGACTGTTGTAAAGTTTCTGAGCAATAGTCTTGTCTACAATGCTGCCAATAACAATGTTTTTGTATCTAAACTCGCTCCAGAACACCAGTCAATCTGAAATTTGTTTGCTAGTGCCTAGTCTTTCTGCTATATTTTTCATTATAAGACTTTTTCATACAAAAAAGATGGCAGGTGCATTAAGAGTTTACTGGCTATGAATATATTGCTTAAAAGTGTAATTGCTTAAAAATAGTTTTCTGTTTTGTTCTTTTACAGTCTTTGATCATTATGAATTGTTACCCTTTGGGAAGATCAGGATAAAACACTAGCAAGATATATCTTCTGTTCCATAGAATAATTAAATGAAACATAGGAATACACAATAGCTGCTTTTCCACTATTTCACTAGGGCGAGCCAGGGCTTTCTTCGAGCCGTGCCGAGCCAATAGCCTCGCACTTCTAGCACCAGGGCCAAAATTAAAAGCGTTTCTATTGTCAGGGCGGTAGCACGGCCCTAAAAACCCACCCCAAACACGCCTTACTGGATGCAGGTAACAAAATCCCACCAATTTCGTTGTCAGACAGGACAGGAATGGAGCCAGATCGAGTCATCACACAACGAACATGATGGAGAGATGCGAGGTGCCTGTTTGTTTGTTTCTTTTAGTGTTTGCCTTTTGAAAGACGAAGCTGATATGAGAAGACGGAGGTTTAGTGGTGCTTACCTTGAAAGCTTATGTAAGAGAGTGATCCGTGGGAGAAGCATATAAGCATCAATAATTGTAAGATATGGCTACAAATAAAATATTTAAAATTAACTTTTGATGTGCCCCTACTTTGTGAAATACACAGAATTGTTTTATCCAACTAATATTACATCAGAACAATAAACAATATTTATTAACCATATAAAGTGATTATCACATAAAGATGTTCATAAAAAATATGCTGTCAAACTATCTAACTACAGGATATTTGCAAAAAAAAAGCTATAGTCAGTTTTACCTAAATTAATAAACATAGCTGTCTATAAAATGTCTTGTATAGTTAAATAGTACTGTATTTGCATTTTAAAAAATCGAAGGGTTACTATCAGATGATCATTAAAAAATGTTTACATCAGTGCTGATTATTTGCACGACTTAAAAAAAGCACAACGCGCATCTTGTTGCAAATCCAGATAACCCCCGGAAATGACAGTGGAAAAGCGACTGGCACTGGCACACACAAGCATGCCTGTGTTCAGTTCGATAGTGGAAACGCAGCTAATGACCAAATTTTCATTATTAGGTGAAATATTCCTAATGTTCTTCTCTATCGTTCTCTTTCAGAAAACGCTCGGCTCCGTCGGAAAAGCATCGCCACAGGAAAACAGCCAAGCATGGAGATCCCACCCTCTGCCCCCCCTCAACCCTTCCGACAATCCGTGAGTACCCCTCCGTCCCTGCCCCGCTCTCTCTCTCCCTCCCTCTCTCTACCGGCCTCAGCTATTCCCGTCTCCTCGCAGACCGCCGGTCGATGGTCAGCATGCATGACTCTTCTGCCCCTGTCCCCCTCTTTTACCCCGTCCTGTTCACTACAACAAAAGAGAGCGAGCACCCCTCCGTTCACTTGCTCTCTACATCTCTCACCCGCTCCCTCGACCCCGCTCTCTCAGTGGGGTGGCGAGTGGAAGGTTGTGGGTTCTAATTCAGGGACTGGAGCCAGTGTGGCAGCACTGCCCTCTATTGAGGTATGTTAAATAACAGCTGACTTCTCTTCCACATGGCTTGTGCTGTGGGTTCGAGCGACTGGCGTGCGTCCCGAAGGTGTTAGACAAACAATTAGTCATGTAGGAAGCAAACATGTTCGTGTTTTTAGAGCCAATGCTTGAGTCATTCTGTCTGAGAACATCAATTATAATGTTGGATTTCTTAAGATAAACTGACGTGCATTTCTGATATTAGGATTAATGCGAAGACAGTTTATACATTTGTTTGGTGTTGAGATGATCACACAGGGATGAGAGAGGCAAAAGCGAAGTTTCCATGGCAACCAAAGTTTCCTAAAAAAAAACTCCTGTTACTACTGTTACTGTTACTACTGCAAAAGCATAAATGATTGTGGAATCAAAGTCTTTAAAATTGTTCTGTTATTTGGTGTAAATAGCTTTTTTTGCTAAAGCGTTTTCTGGAACACCACAGCCAACACATCCATGTGGGGCCCATAGGGGTTGCAACTGGGCCGATATCTGGGGCCCACCTGGGCCACCCAACTGGGACCCAGCTAATTTTGTCCGCGGCTTCCATGGTGGTGCCACATGTGTTAGCCCAGATGTGTTTATGATGGGCTCTTGATGGGCTCCATATAGGGCCCATTTGGGTAACCCATGTGTGGGGCCCATCTGGGGCCTACAGGAGACTGCTTACATGGGTTAATGATGGGACCCAGCTAGGTTTTTTGTAGGTCTCTTATGGGCCACAACAGGTATATATATGGGCTAATATACTTTTGTTTGTTTGGGTTACCTTATTTTACAGTAAACCTGTAAATACAAATATTACATTTAACACACTAAAGTACAGTAAAATGTGAAATGTATTGCTTCAATGAAGAAAGACCAGTAGCTCAAGCTTTCATTTATTAAGAACTTTTTAAAACTGAATTACAAAACAGAAAGTGCAGTAATGCTCCAGCAACATATTTATAACCTCTTGAACTGAAGAGTTCCAAAACAAAACAAGACAAACAACAATGTAGCTCCTCAGTCCTCCATTCTCACTCTGTCAGTGGCCCTTTGAAAAGATAAAACAAATTAATATATTTTGCCACTATTGTTATAGTAAAATAATGAAATAAAATGTTATAGCATGTGTATATATATATATATATATATATATATGCAATAAATGTTATATTTATAGTTTAAACATGTCAGATTAGTCTTTAGTACCTCACATACCTCAACTACATTCCTGGAGCCCCCCAAAACTGCACATTTTGCATGTCTCTTTAATCAAACACACCTGATTTAGGTCATCAGCTTATTAGTGGATAATCCAAGACCTGTGGTTGGTTGCATAAACCTCTTTTAACTTAGCCACTATGTTAAGACTGTATCTTAACAACTAGTTTAACCAACTAACAGTTAACCAAAGTGTGGTAATCAGTCTATCTTTGATGCAAAAAAGGCTGTTATACTTTTCTATGTAACTGACTTTACAAAGTTATGACCAGTCTTTGAGGAAAGAGAAACAACAACAATAACAGATGACTAACTTTTTAGTCTAAGCAGTTATGCAACCGGCACCTAAAGTGGGTGTCATTAAAGGGGATCCAGGAATACAGTTGAGAACCACTGACGCAGAATACATTCACAGGGACACTATTAAACAACTTCACCAAAAACAACTAAGTGAAAGCAATACGTCTAAAGGCTGATTTATGCATGCAGACATTTATTTGAGGACTGAGGAGTTTTAAACAGCAAATTAGTCGTTCAGTCAGTCAAAAAAGTCAGTGGAAAATCAATGTACAATATAATTCAGTGAATAAATGCCTATTAAACATATGAGAGTGCATTAATATCTATTCAATTCAATTCAATTCAATTTTATGTGTATAGCGCTTTTCACAAAGGACATTGTATCAAAGCAGCTTTACATGTCTCAGTGAATGTGCACAATTTTTGGACTTTGGCGCTATGGTCTGTGTTTTGCACAGTTCTGTGCTTAAAAATAAACGGGAGCAGGCACGATTGAACAGGTTTACATTAATTTACATTACATTTACATTTACATTTAGGCATTTAGCTGACGCTTTTATCCAAAGCGACTTACAAATAGTAGGAGACAATGAAGCGATACATCAAAAGCGGCAACAATAGTACTAAGAAGTGTTTTACTAAGTTTACAATGTTTTGCAGTGCTAGATAAGTACCTGTAGAGGAAAGAAGAGAGGTTTTTTTTATTATATTATGATGTCAGGTGTTCGTGGAAGAGGTGTGTTTTTAGTTGTTTCTTAAAGGAGGTGAGGGATGTGGCAGAACGGATTGCGTTAGAGAGATTTTTCCACAAGCTGGGGACAGAGAAGGAGAAAGAACGAGAGAGAGATTTAGTGCCCTTCTGTGAGGGTACCACCAGTCGACGTTCGTTCGTTGAGCGCAGGGTTCTGGATGGGTTGTAGGTATGTAGAAGAGAGTTAAAGTATGAGGGTGCAGAATTTGTGATGGTTTTAAATGTCAGTATTAATGATTTAAATTTAATGCGGGCAGCAACCGGTATCCAATGGAGAGAGATGAAGAGAGGTGTGACATGCTCTTTTGGGTTCCTGGAAAACAACTCTAGCTGCTGCGTTCTGTATTATCTGAAGTGGTTTGATTGCTCGTGCAGAAAGACCAGCCAGGAGAGCATTGCAGTAGTCCAGTCTGGAGATTACCAGGGCTTGGACTAGCAGTTGGGCAGTGTGCTCTGTGAGATATGGCCTGATTTTCCTGATGTTGTAGAGTGCATATCTACAAGACCGTGATATCCTTGAGATGTGTTCAGTAAAGGACAGCTGGTCATTGAAGATTACCCCAAGGTTTTTTACTGATTTAGATGGTGTAATGGTTGTATTGCCAATTTGAATTGTGAGGTTGTGTTGCATTGCAGGTGAGGCCGGAAGTACCAGGAGCTCAGTCTTGTCAAGGATTAGCTGAAGGTGGTTTTCAGTCATCCAAGATGAGATGTCTTTCAGGCAGGCTGCAATGCGTGATGCTATTGTGGGATCATCTGGCTGGAAGCAGAAGAAAATCTGGGTGTCGTCAGCATAGCAGTGGTAATCAAAGCCATGTGATTGAATGATGGGTCCCATGGATGTTGTGTAGATAGAAAAGAGGAATGGTGCAAGAACAGATCCCTGAGGAACACCAGTGGCCATGGGATGGGCTTTGGACAGCTCCCCATTCCATGACACCCTGAAGGACCTGTCTGAGAGGTAAGATTTAAACCACCGGAGTGGGGTACCTGTGATACCTAGCGATGAGAGGGATGTCAGTAGGATCTGGTGGTTAACTGTGTCAAAGGCAGCAGAAAGATCCAGCAAGATGAGGACAGACGATTTTGACTCTGCTTTTGCCAGTCGCAAGTACCTCAGTGACTGACAGAAGCGCAGTCTCAGTGGAGTGGTTGCTCTTTAAACCGGACTGTCTTTTGTCCAGTAGGTCGTTCTGGGTGAGGTAGGATGAAATCTGATTAAAAACAGCTCGCTCCAGTGTTTTTGAGATTCAAAATACTGATAAACGTTAACTCTTTTGATGTGCACACTATAAATGCCACTGAGGTATATTATAAAACAGTAGTCAATAAGTCTCAACTCGAAACAATTTCAACTCGAATCACATACACAGCTTGTGAATTATAAATTATGAGAACGGTCAACATTTTTCTAAAAGAGGCATGAATCTTGAGGATAGATGTCAGCCATAATTCTGACATTCAAACGAGACAAATGCTAAACTAATGCTTTGGTTAACATTATGTTGTGAAAACTAATAGTATTTCTAGTATTTCTGATACATTATTTTTTTCAATTTGTATATAGTATTGTAGTTCTCACCTTAAGTACAGCTGACTGCAAAATCACTCACGAAAAATGGACGAAAGTGGCGCGCACGAGCGGGTGGGGGATGGGTAGAGCTGTTTGAAATCTCGCGATAAATTTGAGGGGGATGGGCATTGATGCATGAGTTCCTGCAATAGTTTTAACCTCAATAGATTTATTTTACTTTTTTTATTTATTTTTTTTTTTAATTGTGGGCTCTTCTTTTTAAAAATCTGATAATTTGGCACAATTGCATGAGTGTTCACATTTTTAAATTTTGATTAAGTAGCTTGTGAGTCCAAGTGTCAAAGCAACAACTTAAAAAAAAAAGTAAACAATGAAGGTGTACTACTTGTCTATTTTTTTAAATTATGATTGAATTAAGATTGATAAAATTAATCAAGTGTCAAAACAACCACAAAAGTAAGTTTAAAGGCATATGTGCACAATGCAATCACCTATGGGATTGTGTTGGCACTTGTTTATTTGATAAAAGAAATTGAGTCCTTTATGCAACCCATTTTGAGCCCATACACATATTTCCCATTAATAACCCAACTAGGAACCATATGGGGAGCCCACCTGGGTCACCCAAGTGGGCCCCAGATAAGATGCCCATTTTGAGCCCATACACATATTTCCCATTAATAACCCAACTAGGAACCACATGGGGAGCCCACCTGGGTTCACCCATGTGGGTCCTAGCTGGGTCACCCAAGTGGGTGTAAAGTTTACAGAGGAGTTTCTAACGTGCTGCTGTGCAGTTTCTAAAGTGTTCTTTGAGGATATTACTAGCCCCTCAGGTTAAGAGCGACGTTTTTCTGAATAGGTGTTAATGGATTGCCATGCAGTTGACCAAGTGTTCTTTGTAGTTTCTAGGACGTTGCTTGGAGGTTTCTGAGGTGTTTTGGGTACACCTGGGTAATTCTTGACTCTAACCCTATGCAGGACCACTAATGACTGAAGTATATTACATATATAATATATACTACATACTATATTGCCTAATACTGTGGTAGTGATTGAAAAAATCAAGAAGCAAAGTACTTTCAAAGTATTTGGTGTTTTTGTGCTTGCTATAGTTGAGCTTTTTTGTCAGCGCAAAACATACATAAAAATACACATGAAGTCACTCTTTAATAAATGATTTTCTCTTTTATGAAGAGACAACCCCACAAAGAGGTGCTACATGCATTTTGGAGCATTTCTGCAATGAACAGATGTCCTCTGCTGTTGTACAAGGCCTGGCTCTACACTGTAAATATGAACAGTGTTTACTATAGCTAACAAGCACTATAAATATATCAAATTTAATGTAGTAAGGAGTTTTATGTAGCCTTGTGAAATATGTGAGAACATAAATGCTTATGTTCTTTAAATAGCCTATACTATGATGGAAAAGAGTTTTCTAATAGGAATGCTGTAAATGAAAAGAAAGTGTTTAACAGGAATCCTTGGAAAATCATATTCAACGAATCTGCCAGCATCTAACATCTGCTAGGTAATCAGGTAAAATTATGTATGTGCACACGCATGTCCCCAGATAACACGATCCCCAGTTGATCCATAACACCAGGATTTCAAAAGTTAACAATGTCTGGGATAATCTAAAGTGATCCACAACATCCCATCTACATCCACACCATCAGAAAGGAAAATCTCCAAGGCTGGATTTATCATCAGTAAGGCACGAGTCCACCGGAGCGGTTTAAAGTGGCTAATAATGCTAGGCGCTGTTCTAAAAACACCAGGTGCAGGCGTTTGAAAGCGCAGTGTTCTTTGCGCATCTGGACAAAAAAAGCTGTTCGCCCGCCAGTGGCATAACCTAGCTATGACGGGACCCAGTGCAGGCTATTACGACGGGCCCCATGGGCTGCACATACAGTACAAACACACACTGCGTGCATGTCTTAGACCAAATAAATTCAGTATCTCATCGGTTTCTCATAATCAATAGAACAGTTAACTTTGTGTGCATCTCTCCCCAACACACATGCACACGTTAATGCAGCTGTGCTGCGTGCCCCCACACCGGCCGCAAAAGTAGAAAAATTAATTGTATCGAATTTTACAGTCGCATGTGTTACCAATTGTATTTGCAAAGCACGGAAGGAAAGGTTATCAAAAACATCAAGTTTGTCAGCACTGTGGTGCTGAAATGACAGATATGGTATTTTATGGAATGACAGATTTGGTATTTTAGCACAGTAACCCCAGGAATAATACACTGAAACTTTTGAAAAAGCATGTCTACTCACCTATTAATTCTATGCAATATTTTTAATAGTTTCCTTAAAGTATTGTATATTTTAATTACTTTGCTTGGTCATTCAGAATAACGTGTGACTTCGAATCTCAAACCATGTCGTAACCTCGGCCACGGCTGTACGACAGCATCCAGCCCCATAATGGACAGTGTGTTGTCTCTCGGGGCGCAAACAGGTCCACCTCTGCTGGGTGGTAAACGTCCCAGATCAAATTCACCACCTCGAGGTGAAGTCTCCATTCCCCTGGTCTTGGCCCCTGCCTTTACAGGGTGTCCGCTCCCACATTGAGATGCCTGGAAATATACATACCTCTGAGTGAGCGAAGCTTTCCCTGGGCCCACAGATGGATCTGGTGTGCCAGTTTGTACAAACCCGATTCCAAAAAAGTTGGGACACTGTACAAATTGTGAATAAAAAAGGAATGCAATAATTTACAAATCTCATAAACTTATATCTTATTCAAAATAGAATATTGATAACATATCAAATGTTGAAAGTGAGACATTTTGAAATGTCATGCCAATATTGGCTCATTTTGGATTTCATGAGAGCTACACATTCTGGATTGGGACAGGTAGCAATAAGAGGCCAGAAAAGTTAAATGTACATATAAGGAACAGCTGGAGGACCAATTTGCAACTTATTAGGTCAATTCGCAACATGATTGGGTATAAAAAGAGCCTCTCAGAGTAGCAGTTTCTCTCAGAAGTCAAGATGGGCAGAGGATCACCAATTCCCCCAATGCTGCGGCGAAAAATAGTGGAGCAATATCAGAAAGGAGTTTCTCAGAGAAAAATTGCAAAGAGTTTGAAGTGATCATCATCTACAGTGCATAATATCATCCAAAGATTCAGAGAATCTGGAACAATGCGTGGTGCGTAAGGGTCAAGGCCGAAAACCATACTGGATGCCCGTGATCTTCGGGCCCTTAGACGGCACTGCATCACATACAGGAATGCTACTGTAATGGAAATCACAACATGGGCTCAGGAATACTTCCAGAAAACCTTGTCGGTGAACACAATCCACCGTGCCATTCGTCGTTGCCGGCTAAAACTCTATAGGTCAAAAAAGAAGCCATATCTAAACATGATCCAGAAGCTCAGGTGTTTTCTCTGGGCCAAGGGTCATTTAAAATGGACTGTGGCAAAGTGGAAAACTGTTCTGTGGTCAGACGAATAAAAATTTGAAGTTCTTTTTGGAAAACTGGGACGCAATGTCATCCGGACTAAAGAGAACAAGGACAACCCAAGTTGTTATCAGCGCTCAGTTCAGAAGCCTGCATCTCTGAAGGTATGGGGTTGCATGAGTGCATGTGGCATGGGCAGCTTACACATCTGGAAAGGCATCATCAATGCTGAAAGGTATATCCAAGTTCTAGAACAACATATGCTCCAATCCAGAAGTCGTCTCTTTCAGGGAAGACCTTGCATTTTCCAACATGACAATGCCAGACCACATACTGCATCATTTACAACATCATGGCTGTGTAGAAGAAGGATCCGGGTACTGAAATGGACAGCCTGCAGTCCAGATCTTTCACCCATAGAAAACATTTGGCGCATCATAAAGAGGAAGATGCGACAAAGAAGACCTAAGACAGTTGAGCAACTAGAAGCCTGTATTAGACAACAATGGGACAACATTCCTATTCCTAAACTTGAGCAACTTGTCTCCTCAGTCCCCAGACGTTTGCAGACTGTTATAAAAAGAAGAGGGGATGCCACACAGTGGTAAACATGGCCTTGTCCCAACTTTTTTGAGATGTGCTGATTCCATGAAATTTAAAATCAACTTATTTTTCCCTTAAAATGATACATTTTCTCAGTTTAAACATTTGGTATGTCATCTATGTTGTATTCTGAATAAAATATTGAAATTTGAAACTTCCACATCATTGCATTCTGTTTTTATTCACAATTTGTAAAGTGTCCAACTTTTTTGGAATCGGGTTTGTATAATGGGCGCGACCGCAGACCCCCCTGATGGTTTATATATGCCACCACAGATGTGTTGTCCGTGCAGACCAACACATGCTTGTGTCTGAGTTGTGGAAGGAACTGCCTCAGAGCCAGCCACACCGCCATGAGTTCCAGACAGTTTATGTGCAGAATGACCTGATTGGCTTTCCATACCCCTTGGGTGGAGCGGCCTTCCATGTCATGACACAACGACAAGTTGACCCCAACACTAGGCCCTGGGACACAATTCCAGGCTTCATCCACACAGACAGTCCTCGAAGACTTGTGCCAGACTATGATGGTGTGGAGGGGGTTGCCCCTTAGGAAAAACCCTTTTGACTTGAGCCACCACTGTAGTGGTCTCATGTGCAGCAGGCCAAGAGGTATCACGTTGGCTGCAGCAGCCATGAGCCCCAGCAGGCGCCGAAACTGTTTCACCGTAATGCGGTGATGAAGCTGGACCCCATTTACGACTGACAGAATAGATGCTATGCGGGCTGATGACAGCCGCGCTTTCATGACTTTCGAGTCCCATTCCACACCCAGATAAGTAGTTCTCTGAACTGGAGAAGGCATACTTTGCTTGGCGTTGATCCTAAACTCCAACATTTGCATATGGGCCAGGACAACATCTCGATGTCAGAGACCTGGTGACGAAGCAGGAGGACCTTATGCAATGAAGGTTGTTAAAGATAATGTACAGGCAGCCGATTGTTATTGCAAAATAAACCCTAGCAAATGGATCAAGTGATCAGGGACCCATTTCAGAAAGATGGTTTAGTAAAAACTCTGCATATATTAGTGAAAATTCTAAGTGCTGATTCATGCACACTCAAACAGCTGATATTACCCACAACTCACTGCCAGAGGGTGGAGTTTAGTTAAGCTACACAGAATCAATAAATTAAATAAGTAATGCGTCACTGAATCAATAAATTAAACTATACAGTAAACATTACATACCAAATAATGAATAAAGAAATACTTAAATGCAAAGAGGAGTTGTATTTTGATGTTTGTGTATGTTAAGTATCACTGTGTCGTTCAGAGACGTACCGTTTTGCGGTAGTATGCCCCAGTGTGTGCATACTCTTTTGTTCTGCACTTAAAAGTATCTACGTTCTTATCACAAAAACATTACATACTATTACGGCATAGTATAAGTAGGCGATTTGGAACGCAGCACTCAGAGTCTGTTACCACGGTTACTTACTTTGTAAACCTAACCTGGCCAAAAGCAGGTGTTCTTCAGTAAACTCTTGAGTTTCTTTTGATCTCCTCCCTATTTTTAAAGCGCAAGCGTTTTTTAAATGTCTTGTTCGTTCATTCACTAAATCCATTCATTGCGCACATTTTTATCATGAACACATTGTCTAAAATGGCATGGAAGTTATTAGATGATCTTGTAGATGAGGAGGCTGCATTAATAAGGAAGTACATATACGTTGCAAGAGAATTGTGAGGGTGAGTTTTTGTCATATCCAGATGCATTTTTATTTGTGAGGTATCGTTTTTCTTTACAGTCAGTCAGAGTTATCCATAATCTCATCCATATTTACATACGAAACATCTACCATTGTGGCAGTGCACATACATTCAAGCAGATTCTATACTGTTCTTTTCCATTTTTTTAAAAGGGAAAGTTTATATAACTCCTTAACTGGCAACTAAAAATACAAAAAATATAAAATATGCCCTATACAAAAAAATCACAATAACATACTGTATATAGGCCTTTTATGTATTGTAAAAGCACTTGTATCCTTGATCTGGGACTTGCTCTAATAATCTCACACCTGGAAGTCCCTCAGCCACTGGACGCCCAGTGTTCAGGGACAGAGCATCTCCTTAGCATCCATCAGAGATGATGCTGCAGGTCCTTCCCCAGTTACCTTCATTACCCTATTTAGGAAAAGTAAGAGGTTAGATCAGAGAGTAAAAATATTAAAATGTTTGTTAAGTCAGGCATCCTACAACCTGATTGAATTATGTTTTTATATTTCATTTTAGCTGCTGCCA
This sequence comes from Beaufortia kweichowensis, assembly GCA_019155185.1. Lineage (NCBI taxonomy): Eukaryota > Metazoa > Chordata > Actinopteri > Cypriniformes > Gastromyzontidae > Beaufortia > Beaufortia kweichowensis. The sequence continues at coordinate 15,557,049 of CM032800.1, forward strand.
TGTTTTTTATGCCTGCAGGATTGCAACTACATGAAAAAAATAATAGGTTCAATAGACCTATTTCACTGCGTGACATAAACTGTGTGCATTTGTAACAAACATACTTGTATAAAAATACTAGCAGTAAAATGTAAGTCTGGCATACTCTATGCAAAAGAATACTTCTAGTCAAAATGTCCATAAAACCAAACTGTAAACAGTACCTGAAATCTTCAACTGGTAATTCAACTGGTAAAAAGTAAGTGAACTGCTTTCTCTCATGTGCTGTTGCCATGGTGAATTGCAATATCGGAGCTCCATTGATAATGGCTTTTTATAGTCATTGTGCATGTGCTTAACTTAGCATCAACCTACTTAGAGTTGATTGAACTAACTTAAAACTATGACTTTTACATCTCAGGGTAAATCAACTCAGAGTTCACTCAGATGTTAAACCTCCTTACTGAACGGCCCCATGTCTTGTATCACTCTGAAGGGGTTAATTTTTGCAATAACAACTACTTGGTGTCACAGTCACTGGCTGTGTTCCACTCCAGTTTTAGACACGCACTCGCAAACTTCCCTAAACACTTCCCCTCGGGGGAATCCCTGCCGCCATTTTGAAGTGCATTCCACTTCGTGAAGTGGACGAGGTAAGTTTATATGGACAGACCCTCGCTCCCTTGACTTTGACTGAGGACGCAGCCCCTGTCTGTTCCCAGTGGACTTTTCCTGTGTGTTCAGTAAAAGACTCAATTTCCCAGCATCCTCCACGCTTCCTCACCTGTCCCCATTTATCTATCACCCGCACCTGCACCTCATTATCCTACATCAACCACTATATATAATCACCACTCCACCACTCAGTCCTGGTCTGGTCTCCATTATGGATCATAGACTCACTGACATTATCTTCATTAGTAATATACCAGTTTACCTGTTCTCTGTGCCTCCAACAGGTTCTGCTGGTTCTCCAGCATATCTCCTTGGCTCTCTGCTACTCTGTCACGACACCTGCAAACTCATGTGTATACTCTAGTGTGTTCTCAGAAATAAAAGGCTGATTTAATTCAGCAAACCGGCTCTTCTCGGACAGTTTGGCTCATTGAACCAGTTCGTAAAGGTCGTTCATTGGTTCCTGACATCATCCAGCAATGGTGTCACTATGCATTTCTTTTTTAACAGTTCTCACAAAAAAAACACTTCGCACCTACAGCACACATTACAGACACTGATGTACAAACACAAATATGTTCTACATGTCTAAAGTACAAAGAAATAATAAACCTGTCGACAGCTGCTCAAACTGGCTTATTTGAGTCATACGTGCTACTTCAGCGGTGCATCCTGCGTCATCAACCCAAAACTAAAGTTCGATTCAGTTCGATTTTGTGAACCAGCTCAACTGATTACTTCCTGAGAACCGGCTTAAAAGAACAATTTGTTCAAGAATCTAACATCATTTGTATACTCACCATCTACTAGCTCCTGGTCCTCACCCCACTCTGGTACAACAGTCATCTGGTTATCCTGTTCCCTGGTAACAAAAGACAATTCCATACCATAGACTTTACCATTGCTGTTACCATTACTACTGCTATTGCCACTGCCATAGCCATTGTTGTTACCCACATCTGCCAATAAATATGCGTCATGAATAGGAGCATTAATTATCAGGAATCTTCTCTGTTGTTTAGACAAGTGAATGTAAGCTGCTTTCAGTTTAGTTCAATGGCTAAATAAAATTAAGCCAACTGTATGTTTGCTATAAAATTCGTAAAATGGTCCAAAAGAAACGACATACTCATTATGATATCTGCTTGGATTATTCCAAATTTACCTTTAAGACCATTAAGAAGAAGTAATTTAAGGACATAAAATCTGTGTTTGTAAATGACAACTACAAAACAACCTGTATTAAATACGTTGTTTAATATAGGGAGTGCTACAGGGAGTGTTAAATGACTGCTTAGGGATACCAGATCTGTGTAACTAAAACAGCTCAATAGACAATCAAAAGTACACTAATGACAGAAGACCAAAGACCAGAACTTTGGTTTCTTAAATAAAATCATTAGATCTCTCGACTGCTAGCTGCAAAATCCGTTTAGCTTTACCTGCGAAAAAGAAAAACCTGCAGCAAATGATATGGTCCTTTTTTAATAGAATATTAAACACATTACCCAACATCCAACAAAAAAAGTTATTAAAAGTTAGCCCAACAAAAAGTTATAACAGTGCAAACGATAGGTTAAACTATCCACCCTATAGATTTATTTTAACCCAATGTTTTTTAGAGTGTATCTTATTTGTAATGAATACAAACCTTCACCGAGGAAAGACATGAATGTTAGCCAAGACACTACAATCAAACATGACGAACACGTAATTTGGTGTAATCATTTGTAATATAATTTCATATATGTTATTAATTAGGCATATTTCTATCTGATTTATTCTAAGGTAAATGATTTTCTGTGTCAAGTTGACTCACAGTACCTGGATGAATCTGTGTTATTAGGTTTGAGCAGTTGTTATTGGGAAATAAAATACTTTGGAATACTTTCGACTGGCCAATCGGAATCAAGTATTCCTGAGCCCTGTGTATGTATATATCCAGAGTGCAGATATGTAGGCTGATATGGTTTAATTTGCTGTAGGTAGGATACTATAGTACTTCATTCTTCAGTGATGGCGACTTAAGGTTGTATGTGAGAGTGTGTGATGTAAAAACACAGAGCTTGTGTGGTTTGGATCTCTCGCCTGCTGTTACAAGTCTGTACTAACTGTATGCAACGTGAAATATTTCTGAATCAACACCCCCCACTATTGGTTGAATGTGGATAGTGCAACATTGCCAGAATTTTTTTGTCACATGCAACGGAATGTAATTTTAGTTGGTTACACAAGAGTTCCACATTAGCTAATCCAAATAATTGAGAACTAATTGTTTTTTTAGATTTGTCTCTGTTTTGTCATGCTTTGTTAAAGGTGCAGTGTGTCATTTCCTTATGCTGTTTAAAGTAATAAAAAATGAAAATATTTATCTTTAAAAAGTAGAAATATGAATAGTATTCATATTTAATTTACACCAATATCGTGCAAGACTTTCTTCTTCAGCTAAACACAATTTTATTTATTAAAAATATACAATTATTAATATGATGTAATGTCTAATACCTATCTAATGTTGTAGAATCATATATACTAATGTAATATCTTTTTTTATTTAAAAAATTTTTAACAATCAAAAAAGGACATTTATCTATCATAAAAGTAATTCAAACAACTCTAGTGGGATTGATGTGTATAGGAAAATTATACATATTCTTAGCTTATTTACAAAATCACATGAAGCTGGTCATGAGTGTTTGCAAAGAAATTTGTTTACACAAATTTGCACTGCCATTTTTTAAAAGTGCTTTGTCAGTTTTTTAACATTTGACTTTTTGTTTCTTAGTTAAAAAATATTGAAATATATAGAATATATATATATATATATATATATAAAGAGAGAAATATATAGATATTGATTGTTTTTACAGTATGGCCGGTGTATTAATTTTGTGTGTTGTCTTTTTCAGAGTTTTCTTAGCAGAAGACTGAAGGGGTCCATCAAACGGGCCAAGAGTCAGCCGAAACTGGACCGAACCAGCAGCTTCCGTCACATGATCCTCCCTCGATTCCGCAGCGCTGACCAAGACCGGTACTGTCTTAAGTCCTCCTCTTGCATGCTGGGTTTTATGTTCTTCTTTGTTTGGTTTGGTTTAATCATTTGAATATATTTTTATTGTATTTTTGTGTACAACAGTTTTTGTTTAGTTTCAGTAAAGTTTTAGATTTAATTAACCATAAAAACTTTTGGGGGTCCATCATGATATTTCAGCACAAATCCTTTTCTGAGAGTTTCGCTTCATTTACATTGTACAGCATTAAGGTGACCTGCTAAATTGGCTGATTTACAAGGAAGATATTTTTAATCTGGAATTGTCCTGTGGGTTCCTTATTATCCATATTTAAGTGTGCAGCCAGGTGCTGAGATGCACTTGTTGTGATTTATTCATTAATTTATTCCCAAGACTCTAACCCCCCTCGAAGAAAACAGGTTGAGGCTTTTTGAAGTTTTTGCTCTGTTCGGATGGTTTTTAAAAGGTTTTTGAAAAGGATGTTTTTACCATTACGCCACTTTGAAATAAAGATTACAGTTGTTTCAATTCAAACAGACAACTTCACATTATTGTTTTATTCAACTCTTTATAGGAATCGTTGAGAGCTGGATTGCTCCATAACAGTCAAATAAAATTAAACAGCTGGAGTGACAGCACAGGGTGCAGTATTTTACTGCAATTCACAGTGACTCACTAAAAAATATTTTTATTTTATTAATAGTTTTATTCTGCCGAGTTTCATTTTTGCACTCTATTGTTATATACTTCTGAATTAAACTTTTAAACTAGAAAAGTTTAAATCTACAAATCATATACATATATTTTCCGTGTTGGACAGAAACCTTGTGTCGCCATATATTATTACCAATGGTCATCCTTCATGCAATGTATTTTTGCAAATATTTTATTTGAATTGAAACATATTACAAATACAGTATATTATCAAGTTTTACAACAAAATGTTTATTTATTTGAAATAAAATACACTCTTTTTAAAAAAGTAATGGTTTTAGACATGATGATATCTTAAATCTTATAAAATGTAACTCACCCTTTTACAATTGTTTGTTTGTTTAAAATGTTTAAAGGTATAGTTCCTAAAAAAATTAGGAATTCCCTAGTTGTAACGTGTCAGCTGTGTAACGGTGAATGAAGTTCACAAAAGGCAATAAGGAATAACATAATAATAAAATTTTACATTTTAAAAAGTAAATACATCTATGAATATTATTAATAACACTATTCATAATTATTAATAACAAAAGTATAGTACAACAAACACTAAATCTATTCACTTGTGTATATTGTAGTTAAAGTAAAATTTAACCTAAGAAACAACTTTCAAGGTACTTTTGTAATTAAACTACAAAAGAGTGTCTCCTATATTTCCTCCCTTTTTATTTTATCTTTTCAAATCTGACAGTTCGTTGACTGGTTGGACACTTCAGAGTATTGGCCAAAGCAATACATTGTTTGTTTATTTTCCACCTACTACATCATGAATACTGAGCGTTTAGACGTTCCCTCTCATTTAAAGTGCTTTATGTGTTTTGTGTAGCAAGTACGGACACAGTGTGTGGATGCAAGGTGTCTGTGTGAGTTGTCTCGAGTTGTCTGTCTACCTGTCTTTCTCTCCCTCTTTTTAATTCCCACAGTTTACATAACATTTTGATTTCCTCTGAAAAGTCTTGCTGTCTCACCGCTCTCTCTCTCCCTCCCCCACTCTCCCTCTATCATTTCTTACATTGTGACTCACTCCTTTGGGTCTATTTTTATATCTCCCATCTCTGTCTCTCTCTCCCACACACATTCTATGTATTTAATGCTGTGAGGCTGAGTGTATACAGTACATATACACAGATTTTGAGAAGACGCAGGACAAGCGATACGTCACCAGTAGGGATTGAACTATTTCTCATAATTCTTCTAATCTGTTTTGGTTGATAGTTATCTAATCATACTTCTCGATAAACTTCTTAGTCTTCTCTGCAGCTCTTTGAAGGGTTTGTGGCTCTAAACCGCAAAGTGAATGTGTGTGTGTGTGTTTGATGGTGTGATAGAGGTGACAGTGTACGCTGTCATTGGGATGTTACACAGTGTAAATGTGCTTTTTAACTGTATTTTGACTGAGAATTCAAAGTTTGTAGATCTGTAATTATGTAGATATACCTTCATATTGTTTATCTACTGATTTGTCATTGATGATGAGGGTAAAACATTTTCTGTATTATTGCTAATATAAAATAATAAAAAACTACTTATGTACCTTGTGATGTAAACACGAATGCCCATAAATAATACTTATTTAGAACCAGATATGAGAATCACATGTGAGATTTTAGTAAATAAATACGCACTTGCCAGTCACCTTGTAGTTTTTTAGTTTTTAAAAAAAATGTTTTGCAACAGGTATGGTTTCATTGAAAGATTTAAAGACTATCATCATCCTGTAGATGATGTTGAAAGTGACACAGCCACTGTATCCCTGGTCCCTGGATGTAGCAGTGTGATGTAAGCCCAACCTGTGAGCATTCCCTTAGTTTGGATCTTACAGACATGTTGCATGTTGTTCCCTTACAGGACCCGTCTGATGCAGAGTTTCAAAGAGTCACACTCCCATGAGTCTTTGCTGTCTCCCAGCAGTGCAGCAGAGGCTCTGGATCTGACACTAGATGAAGACGCCATCATCAAACCAGTTCACTCCAGTATACTCGGACAGGAGTACTGTTTTGAGGTACTCAACCATCTGTAATACAAATCTGTGATCTTTAGCCAATTATAGATGTACTAATCAAAGGAGTGTATCATGTTCAGTTATTTAAAGGGATAGTTAATCCAAAAATAAACATTTTGAAAAATGTTTTGACCTGTTATGTCCTTTAAAACCTCAATATTCTATAATGCTGTTCTTTCTTCTGTAGGACACAAAAATTTTATTTTGAAAAAGTGGCTTTGTGTCTATACAATGGAAGTCAATGAGGGCTGATGTTATTTAGATAAGACATGTTCAAGTCAAGTAACCTGATGTTTTATGTTTTAGGGTTTGTAAAACCACTTTGTCACTGTGCAGTTCTGCTTGCTGCCACTAGTTTTGCAGACTCTTCACTTGGAAGCATTTAATATCTGAGCGTATTTTAATGTATCGAAATGAGTCCCTGCGCTAAGACAGTCTGCCCCGTGGAAATTTGCGAGCTACTCGTTCTTATTACGCTGAAAGCTGAAATATTGAAACTCATTATTTCTTTTCTTAGGTGACAACTGCTTCAGGAACAAAGTGTTTTGCCTGTCGGTCGGCTGCGGAACGAGACAAATGGATAGAGAATTTACAGAGAGCTGTCAAACCCAACAAAGTGAGTGTGAAGAAGTGCTCTCTGTTTCTTTATTTTCTCTTGTTCGTGACTGCATAAATCTGCTTCGATAACAACCGTTCCTGTCATCTCCATCTTGAAACTCATTTTACCCTCTACTGGCATTTTTACGATTCCCAGGTGAACGTGAAGCTTCAGCGTGTACTGTCCTGTTGTATAATGAAACAAAACTTTCTAAACAAATTTGTCTGTTTTTAATTTGCTGCACTTAGATGAATCCCAAAGGCCAAGCTGACTGCTGGATTCTTCTGCAGACGTCTATTATCTTGATTGCGTATCTTTCTTAAGAGTTTTGAAGCATTAAAAATGTTTCAGGGAAGCGGGCTGTGTAGATTGACTCATCCAGATGTTCAGGCAGCAGGAGTTTGGACTGATTCGTGGAGAATGTGATGAAGGCGGCAACCAAAAATGATCAGCCCGATCAGTTCTGCAGCAGATGCCGTGCCAATATTGCCATATAGGAGGACAAACCAAGGACGTTCATTAGTTTTGTTTATTAGCTGAAGTTTTGGAAAAAAACAGCAGATGTGCATCACTGATTAATTGTTTGTGTAGTTTTTTTAACATATGGTTCCACAGTAATACCATGAAATTTGTAAGGCATGTATAGTACCAGTCAAACACAATTGACAAAAAGGTTTCTCATGGTCTTAAACATTTTTTTTTATATATAATGTGTTTATTTAATTACTTTTAAAGAGATATAAGTGTACCAATATATTAATTTCTTTAATTAGAAAATTACAATTTAATTTAAAACATATTTTTAAATGGATTATTTGGGGCAAATAATGAATAAAAAGAAGCCAATAAGATTCCAGCATAGATAGCAATTTCTTCAGTGCTGTTCAAAAAGCTTTCCAGATTGAGACCTCAGTTATTTAATAGTTTTTATTCTAAAATGTGGAAAAAAATCTAAACAACAGTAAGTTCAGACTTTTGACTGGAAACAACTGAGGTGCCCTTGAGCAAGACACCGCCACTGGTAAAGTTGTAAGTCGCTTTGGATAAAAGCGTCGGCTAAATGAATAAATGTAAATGTAAATGTAAATGTAGTCAAGTTAATTTTGTGATCCATTGACCTGCAATAGGTCCTTCTGGATGTTTGATGTCTCATTGCACTTTTAACGTACTGCAAACCTCTTCTTCATCATCACCTTCATGTTTTCTTTAATTTAGGACAACAGTCGACGCGTGGACAATGTTCTGAAGTTGTGGATCATAGAGGCTCGGGAACTACCACCCAAAAAGCGCTACTATTGTGAACTGTGTTTGGATGACATGCTGTACGCCCGCACCACCAGCAAACCCCGAACCGATACTGTCTTCTGGGGTGAGCACTTTGAGTTCAACAACCTGCCAGCTGTCCGCAACCTCCGCCTTCATCTTTACAAAGAGACAGATAAGAAAAGACGAAAGGTAAAATATGACTCTTGCTCTTCTAAACTATTATGACTGTAATAATAGTATATTGTCAAAATGAACACAGTTTTCAAAGACTTTTTTTAGTTACCTGTATTTGCATGGTCAAGGTGACTCACCAAATTTTTTGTGCGTTACTTCACCATAATAGGAGAAAAGCACATACTTAGGCTTGGTCAGCATCCCCATTTCCAGCATCACTGGTCGTCAGTTTGTAGAGCAATGGTACCCCGTCATTCAGCCCAGCGCCCTGGCAAAGGGTGGAGGTGTGGGAGGGGGAAAAATCATCAACGCCTCCCTGCGGCTCAAATCACGCTTTCAGACGATGAGCATCTTACCGATGGAGCTCTATAAGGAGTTTGCAGAGTATGTAACTAATAACTACCGAACGCTGTGTGCCGTTCTGGAGCCGCTATTGAGTGTAAAGAGCAAAGAAGAGGTGGCTTGTGCGCTGGTGCACATCCTGCAGAGCACAGGGAAGGCGAAGGTAGAGCTTGTTGAAATAATCCTTGTTTGTATGTGTTCTGTACCAAAACCTACCGAGCTGACTAACTAACAGGATTGAGGAGTAACAGATAACATTTAAGAGCGTTACTTACTCAGGATACAAAAACAAGTAACTGTAATACATTACAGTTACATTTTTTTTACTAAGGGGAATACTATCAGGGTTACAATGTTTTCATTTTAAACGAAATGAATCAGTATTTTGGCATAAAAACGTTTTTTTTAAAGCGCTGCTTTATTATACAGAACAGTTCCTGATGCATGCATTATACAGAACAGTTCCTGATGCATGTACAATCTCCTAGGATGCAGATTAAATGACAGGTAGTTGAGACGATGCTGCCATATGTAAATATGTTAAATAGTTTTCATAGACATGCTGTGGTGCGAGCAGAAATCCCATAATGCATTTTGCCAAGCTAAGTGAAAAAGTGAGCGTGAAGAAAAGCAATAGTCCATAAACAGCCAAACCATCTGTATTTCATTCAGTACTTAATGTAAACAACTCAGTTTTGAATATTTTACAAAATAAAAGTCAGCTCACTAAGTATTGGAACAGAGCCGATTAGTTTCTGTACATGATTTCAGATGTGTCTTCTTTTGTTTTGCACAAGGACTTTCTTTCAGACATGGCAATGTGTGAGGTGGACCGATTCATTGATCGAGAGCACCTCATCTTCAGAGAGAACACATTGGCCACCAAAGCCATAGAAGAGTACCTCAAACTCATTGGACACAAGTACCTCAAAGACGTCTTAGGTGATGGTTTCCACGGCATTATTCATTATAGCATTTAGTGGCTGTATGTGCTTGTGTACTCTTAAAGTTGTCCAAATAATAAGTATTTAGTAGCATACAAAAGTCACATGTTATAAGTCTTTATCTTCTGCAAAAGAACAAAAAAATCTCAATTTGGACCCATGGACATGTCCAATATCTGTCTAGTCTTTTGATATGTCCCACTTGAAGAGTGCACACCACAAGTAAAACGAAACAAATGAAAAAAAAAATTGGGATCAATTTCAGAGCAATGTTTTTAAAGCTGATGAACAATAAAATATTGACAGCCAATCACGAACCATTTAAATTTAAAGGGCTCATGCATTTTAAATGGAAAGTGCACTGCTCAAGTTTAAAATAAATCTAACACTGTCTTCTTGATTCTAAGAATGTATTCTTAGAATAAAGATTTTCTTAGATTTATTCTTCTTTATTCTCACAAAACCTTTTATACTAAGTTGGTGTGGATGTTAATATAATTATCGTTATAGATATCTTTATAATGTTTTTGATGGCATCGTTGTTTTGACAGGTAGTATGTACACATTAAATACAACTGCTAAATACTTTTATGAGGTTTTTGAGATCGCTACAGTTTCTGCTGTTTGCTGTGAAAAACATTTGGGTGCATCCAAAAACATGTTTTTTGGTCACATTTTTTGTCAATTTCCATTACAATATGATTTGTGACAGTATTACATTTGCAAGTGTTCCTCAGAAAAAAGAAAGTTTCTTAAAAGGTTTTTAGATTGTTTGGCTAAAGTTTTGGTGCAGTATGATAACACATGGGTTATTTGTATTCAGGTGACTTTATTAGAGCTTTGTATGAGTCAGAGGAGAACTGTGAAGTCGACCCTATGAGAACTCCACCTTCTATACTGCCTGAACATCAAGCCAACCTCCGGATGTGCTGCGAACTTGCACTCTGCAAAATAGTCAATTCTCATTGGTTAGTAACAAAGAACTGGCCTTACTGCTCCTGTTTATATGGTCGGTGAGTTTAAATGCTAATGGAAATAAGACACTTTGTTTATTCCTCCTAGTGCTTTTCCGAGAGAACTGAAGGAGGTCTTCGCCTCCTGGCGTGTTAGATGTGCGGAGAGAGGCAGAGAAGACATTGCCGATCGACTGATCAGTGGTTCTCTTTTCCTGCGCTTCCTGTGTCCGGCCGTCATGTCCCCATCCTTATTCAACCTGACACAGGAATATCCCGATGAGCAGACGTCACGCACACTCACCCTCATAGCCAAAGTTGTGCAGAACCTTGCAAACTTCTCAAAGTCAGTTTGTTTGTAAATCTCTTTTACCTTCATTGCTTGTTTTGCTGTATAGTGAGAAACTCGCCTTAAGCACTCATGCCATCAAACCAAATAAATAAATTAAGAATATTGGGAAAGTGGTCACCATGATGTTTTGCCTTAGTGGTTTGAATTGCTTTGGGTTGGTTACACCATGTCTACACCGGATGTAAGCAACTCGACATAATGTGATTGATCGTATTGAGTGATCGTTTAGTTTAGTTTAATTGTCTTGCTCAAGTGCACAATGATTGTAGGGAACCACTTAAATATTCCAGTTTTATTAGTTAAATTTATTTAGACCTTTCAACTGTCAGTCCAGATCAGTAACTATTCAGCTATAACCAACTGTGAAGCTGCTGCTGATGAGTTGTTCTCATCATCTTCATTAATAACACCTTCATGTTCAAAGTTCCTGTATATCTAACATTATGTCCTCACCTATTCTTTACCACAGGTTTGGCCGTAAGGAGGAGTACATGTGCTATATGAATGAGTTTTTAGAGATGGAGTGGGGATCAATGCAGCAGTTCCTCTATGAGATCTCCAATTTAGATAGTGTGAGCAATGCAGGTGGTTTCGAGGGCTATATTGACCTAGGACGGGAGCTGTCAATCTTGCACAGCCTCCTATGGGAAGTCATGGCACAACTAAGTAAGGTAGATGATATTAGATGACACAGTAGATTATTGGGCCTCATTTACTAATAATTGTGTAAAAAGTATTTATGTATACATGTGTATTATTAGTGAATGAGGCCTTTTACGATTATTAACATACTCGTTTTTGATTGGTCATCTGTTTTGTCTCTTGGTCTCTCTGAATTTATTTGTTTCCAAAAGGATGCTATCATTAAACTAGGACCATTACCTCGCCTACTAAATGACATCAGCATGGCTCTCCGTAACCCTCATCTCCAAAGACAGCCCAGTCATCAGACAGACAGACAGCCTCCAGAGAGACAGACAGAAAGATTGCTCTCCAGGCCCAGCTTCAACAGGGGCGTCTCATCAGAGTTCCAGAACCTCATGATGAGAGACCTCAACAGGTAGCCATTTTTTATTACGTTAAGTTACATGCTTACCTTCTATAGCTCTTTTCTGCTGAAGCTGCAATATCTGGATTACAATAGAACTTCGTTTTTTACACCCTAATGGCCCATTCACACCAAAGACAATAACACTAACTTTCTAAGTAAGTTTTAAAAAGTCAACACCACAACTACAGCGATACAGAGAACCGGTATTGGGATCACTGTCAGAAAGATTTTTCCTGCTGATGATAAAACGATAAAACTTTGATAACTATTGATAAAACTACAATGATAACTATTATGCAGTGGACAATTTATATCAAAATTAGTAAGATGTGAATTATATTAGTGTCTACAGCAAAAAAATATATAAGATTCTTTATTCTAAAACAGTGTGCACACTTGTCCTTGTGTGCCATTTGTCTCTCTCCATGATTTTGTTAGGTGTTTCTAGTTCTAAACGCCATAGAAACGGTTATTAACAGCACCCCAATTGATGAGGGGCGGGTGACGTCAGTTCCACTAACTTCAATACCATTGGTAGTTATTCCCAAAATTTGCTCCTAATTTGCATAAAGTTGAACACTTAACTTTGTTGTGTCGCTGGACATGCCCACATCCAGCCAATCGTTACTGTCGCTCATGCTACTGGAAGTAGCCAAGCTTCTATGCCAAGACTATGTCGCTTTGCTGCTGCTTGTCGCTGGCGGTGTGCATGCAGATTAAGTTTGCGCACTGCAGTTTCACATTTTACATGAGTAAGACAATTTAAATTGAAATGGATTTGAATTGTTTATTATTTTAGTTATTGTCCGTTGGTGTTAGGGCTAATAGTTATTGTTATGGTTTTCTTTATAGTTATTGTCTGTTTGTGTGGATGCTAAGAGTGATCATTATAGAAGTTATTGTTCTTTGTTGAGGATGTTAAAAGTTATCATTACAGTTATTGTTCTGCATCGTTACCATTATAGTATTCATTATAATTACTGTTGGTTTGGACGCTATTAATTATCGTTATAGTTCATCATTTGTTGATGTGAATGCTGTGTGAATCGTTGTGGATATATTTTACTATTTTAATTTTTCCAAATATAGTTCAATAGAGATCACTCGCCTGCCCTCTCCTACCTCTGCTATGTCCAGCGGAGGTGCTCCTCCATCCCGGGCTGGAATGGGGGGGTTCACGGATCGAGATCATCCTCACAGAGCCTCATCTAAAGATGTTTTCTATGTCGCCCGCCCCCCCTTGGCCCGGTCTAGTCCTGCATACTGTACTAGCAGCTCTGATATTACTGATCCAGACCCAAAGGTAAGTCTCGAATGGTTCTGTTTGGGTTTGGGGGGTTCTGCTTAAATTTCAGTCCCTTTAATTTAGTATTCTTTCGTGACTGTGGTCAGTGTATTTGGTACGAATTCTCATTTGAATAACAGCTCGCTCCCTAGCACACGTTTCGCCACCTCTTCGGAGGGTCTTTGGGTTCGCTTTGATCCCGGGGGAGAAGAACCTGCTTACTGCATGGTCAAATGCCACGCAAGCATGTCGAAAGAGAGCTGCAGAATGATGTGGGTGCCGGCAATACATACAAATGAGATTCTTTAAGTTAATCTTGCAACATCATTTGGGTTTCAGGATCATGACATACAAACATTATAGCAATAGTTCACCCAAAATGAAAAATGTATGTGCTGGTGTGTTGTGAATCTTTAGATCTTTCTGATTCCTTTCTGTCTGACGTTTATAGATATTGCCCAGAAAGCAATATGAAAGTACCACAGATATAATAAGTGACTTGTGTGCAATTTTAGAAGTTTTAGAAGAACCTTTGCAAATGTGTGGCTGCTATAAACCCGTTGGATTGAAAAGATTTATTCGTAACAGCATTGATAAAATAATGCCAGCATTTTTATTTTTGGGTGAACCATTTATTTACACGTCAAATGAATAAACACATCTCTATATACTTACATGCTGTCGATCCACGTGTAACCCCCCGCGGCCGCAGCGAACGGCAGGTAGCTGCAGCTTTCCCCCCGTAGACGTTAGGTGTTAATAAAAACGTTTCTATGATGGACCTCCAGGACTCAAGAATGAACAGCGTCTCTAACCTGCAGTCTATGGGGGACATGCTCAACTCTTCCCAGGCCTCGATTGCCGGCCTTGGCAGCTACGGTGGACTCGCGGGCTTGGGAGGAGGCCTCGGAGGTCAGCTGCGCGCCGGAGAGCGGATGTCCGCCGGGTCTGGGGCCTCCAGCATGTCCGGGGGTCTGAGATTAAGCCAGATGGGAACCACCAGCGATTCGCTGCAGCAGCAACAGCAGGCCGCCGCTCTCCGTTACCCCCTCTCCTTCCAGAACCCCCTGTTCCACCTCGCCGCTGACGGGCCGCAGCTTCATCACCAGCACAGTCGAGCTCAGCCGCCGCCTCCTCTGCTGTTGGCCCCTGAACCGGACTCCTCTCACCCAACTTACATCCCGCAGTTCGCCCACGGCGGCTTCTCCCGAAGCGAGGACCTGTCCACCCTCAGACCTGGACCTAACCTGGGTCAGCCGAGCATAATTCACTCTCACAGCTACAGCGACGACTACAGCCGACATAACCAGAGCGACTACGGGCGACGGCAACTCTCGATGCACATGCAGGTAATGCTTGATCTTTTTACTGGCTTTTGAAAAACTCACCATCATCTATGTCTGTCCAGCACACAGTTTCAAATCAGATGATCAGTGATGGTTGTTGTAATATAAGCATGTGTGTCACGATCAGGATCAGCAGCAGATGACAGGCATGACATCACAGACCGGCACGTCTCATTCGTCACTCGCCACGCCTCCTACCACCGTTCAGCCTGCTCGTCAGAGCTCCATGGCACCTCCCGCGCAGCGAATGAAATCGCAACCCTCGCATCAGCTTTCCGTGAGTTCTGCGGCCGCCGCCCCTGTGGCCAAGACCAGACCACAAAGCGGGAACCTGCTGCAGTCCCCGGAGTCCAGCTTCGGTGGCCGGCAGCAGGGTCCCCGACAGCAGCTGTCGGTCAAAGACAGCACTCCCCCTGGCCTGCCGCATCAGCAGAGCTCCACCAGAGAAAGTCAGGGGTCACAGGGCTCTCAGGGTGGAACTCCGCAGTCCACACAGCAATCAAAATCACATCAGGATCGGCAGCAGGTGCAGCAACAGCATCTTCTCAAGCCCACCATGAGCAAACAGGTGACTGACCTGATTCCTCATTCCTTCCATGAATCATTTAGTGTGTGCATGATTCCTGTGTCTGGTATATACTAATTAGAGCATTAGTTAAAAATGTAGTAATTTTTCTGCATTCTGTGAGGGTTAGGAGTTATGGAAAAGCCTTTCTGTGAAATATTACATTTTAAAGAAGTGCCTCAAACGTCTGTCTGTTTCCATATTTGATATTTTACACTTCCACTTCAGGGTTCTGGCCAGTCTCCGTCCACCCTCAACCCCCCGACCCCTGCCTCTGAGCGGACGGTCGCCTGGGTGTCCAACATGCCCCATCTTTCTGCTGACATCGAGAGTTCCCGTATCGACAGAGAAGAATTTAAGCTGAAGGAGTATTCTAAGAGCATGGATGAGTCACGTCTGGACAGGGTGTGTTACTCTGTTACTCTACTAACTATACCAACGACAGAGTATCTGCTCTATCTATCTGATCTAAAACATAAATTTTCCCAACAATAGATGTTGTGCTTTAAATGATACACAGCTTTAAATTTATATATGAGTGCTTCACCCAACTATTCTGTGTATGACTGTGCTTTATCATTAACAAGTCACATCTGAAGGGGTTGCCTTACAAGTACAGCTTTTTTCTTTATGGTGATACAATGAGTTCATAGTGTTCATGGCTGTCAAGCTCCTCAAAGTGCAAAAATATTTACTGTAAAAACACTAGTCCTTACGGCCTTTTGATGGCATACAGTAGCATTGCGTTCTTTCTTTTATGCTTATTTGTGTTTTCTGAGTATTTGGGATTTGGAATAATGTTACAGTTTTCATAATATCATAAGATGAAATGTTCTTTTAAGTGCTTATAGGCTTACTGTGGTACAGAGTACATTTAGCCCCTCTGTTGACCGAGTGAACTTACAGTATGCCTCTCAGAAAAGCAACTACGCACATGTCAAGGAAATGCATATCGAGTCTTTCACCCCTACAACAGATGGTGCTGACAGCCTGCATTATGCATTATTTTAAATATCAAATGAGAATGAACAGCTTTTGAAAGTAAACAGACTTTAGCAGAGAACAGCATGAGTTTCTGGTCAGTATGTCCCAGTTGATCTTGACCCTCTGTTTCTCCTCTGGAAGTTTATGTAGATGACTTGGAGGTGACGCACAGCCTGTTTTTTTATTATAAATGTTCTGACAATGTCTTCCCATCTACAGAATCTGCCTTTGATATCAGTGAAGAACTGCTAATAAATCAGCAAATTTAAATACACAAACTTTCTTAAAAGAGGATGTTAGAATACAGCAGGCTCTGTCTATAGGCTACATTTTATATCATCTTACGAAACAATTGCAGGTAAATTTAACCTAATAACTATCACTGCACATATTGAGGATACGCATGAAAATGCACTGAACTAAAATAAAATATTTTACATATTTGATTTTTTAAAAATGTAATCTTTTTATTTTTTAACTTTTTTTAGTTTATGTTTATTGTTATGAAAATTTGTCAAATATTTATACCTTTCCATCAATATATAGTTTGTCATTAGAATTCAGCTATTAAATATTAAAGTAATTAGTGAAATAAGTGTTCCACATCTGAAACAAGTTCAAGTTCAAGTTTATTTGTATAGCACTTAACAATGTAGCACTGTTTCAAAGCAGCTTAACATAATAAACATAATGACAAGCAGGAAAATATAAATGCTAATTTAATAACTAATATCAGTAATATCTAATAAACAGTGACAGTTAACAGGTTAATTTATGAATGTATTTTTTGGCAACCTAGAAATAAGCATTGTAGTATTATTTATATCTAAAGCTCACTTACAATAATTTTAGATCATTAGCTGTGACGTTAGGTGACATTGACTAACTGAACTGGGAAGCGAGGCAGGTTTCTGACAAACATCTTCAATAACGTGCCCGCCATCCTCATCTCCTCTGTGAACGCAGGTGCGAGAGTACGAGGAGGAGATCAACTCTCTGAAGGAGCGTTTGATGATGTCACACCGCAAGCTGGAGGAGTATGAGAGGAGGCTGTTAACTCAGGAACAGCAGACCAATAAGATCCTGCTGCAGTATCAGAGCCGCCTGGATGAAAGTGAGAGACGCTTGAGACAGCAGCAGATGGAGAAAGACAGCCAGATTAAAGGAATTATTAACAGGTAATACCCGAAGGAAGCTGGTTAAAACCAGGGGCAGTGGTCACACACTCACACACAGGAGAGTAACACACCTTGTTATTGTGTGCTTGTGATTCAGTGAAGTTAAATATTTTGAATTACTTTGGGTTTATGATTTAGGTTTATTATAAAACACTGGATTAAAATAAAGTATTTTTATACTATCTTATCAGATGTTCATCCAATATAATTCTATTCCATGTAGGACTATTAGTTGAGATATGGTCATCTCAGTCTTATAACATGGACATTTCTGTCTTAATTTGTTGTTTGTTATCTTTTAATGTTTTCTCATTTGGTTTCCTTGTGGCTTCATGTGTCTTCGTAAACAGGGTTTGTCTATCAGATCTTTTAAGAAACCCATCTTCCAATATGCTTAAATGATATCACCTCACCCATTGGTTGGTTAAATGATGATGTAATCTCCTGTAATGCTGCTGCGAGCACATACAGTACATACAGCATATTTTGTGTCACAGAGTTGCTATTTCAATTCAGTTCTAGGAATGAAGACATGCAGTGAAGACATTCAGGTGGCAAGTTGCCTTCAAGTCTTTCTTCCTTGACATGTATTAGCACAAACCGTATTTGTATGATTTCAGGTGAATGTTTGTAATTGGCAATAGTATTTTTTTGGTAGTTTTTGGTATAAAGGTGTTGTTCTAAGTTTTGCCTTCAAAGAATACTAAGCCCTTTGAGACAAAGTTTTGCTTGAGCTTAAAAAATGCTTCATGAAGAGTTTTTTGTCTCTGTGCACTTTGCATGGCGTTTAGAAAGAACACAACTGAAATAACTGTCCAAATGAAATTTCTGTCATTATCTACTTGCCCTTTATGTTGTAAAATGTCTGTGATGGTCTGCGTTTGTTTTTATTTCCACACAATCATAATAACTTTATTAATTTGTATAGAAAAGTAGCATGTTACTTACTGGTATTGCATTAAAGTTTCTGAAAAATGCGTGTGACATTAGGGTAAATAAACTGTTGACAGATTATTTCATTTTGTTGGATAAACAGATATCAGCGTAGGTGCGATAGTGTTTTTTTAACAAGCCTTTACTTAGACTTTACTTGTTTGTAGGAACTGTAGCACAACATCAGGAAATCATGAGATCCTCTCTATATTTTAGTGCTATTTTTTCCAGAACTTGTGTCCTGTTTAGAGGTTTTGCTGCAAATCTTTCACTGTGTGATAAAAGCGTCTTACACATCAGAATAGATTATACTTCTGACGTTATGTTACTCCATATCTCTATGTACTATCACAAAAACAGCTGTCTCACATTTCTCACCCTTTATGTTTAAATTTCACATTGTGGGCTGATCATTTGCAATTACAGACTGTAGCGTGCAATAAAATTATCTTATATTCAAATCTAGTGCTGGACCTGTCAAGAATATATCAAGGTCACCTTTCAAATATCAAAAGAAAAAGTTTATGTTTTGCATAGAGGCAATAAAGCGTGGTTTTGAGATGTGACAGTACTTTCATGACAGGTAACCAAATTTTCTGTGTATAGCCTTTACTCTGATTTCTTTTTTTGAAAAATTTATTTTAGTTAATGATTATTTTATTACTGATTAAAACACATATTAACCTTTAATCATTAATAACATATTACAAGAAACAACACAGTGTTTTTGTTACATGTATAATGTACAGTATGAAACACTAAACATAAGGTAAGTAATACAGGAACGTGAGATACTTGAATATTTCTTTCTGTGGTGCTGTTTGTGAAATAAATGCAGAGATTTTAAATATAAATCAATAAATGCAGAATTAATTTAGAATTGAAACTGAATATTTTTTGTAATGTGATTATGATATAAAGTGATCTTGAAGGATATGAAATGTTTGCACTGAAATGCTGAAAATCTTTTGTAGTTTTTTTCCTTGTTTTTAGTTGACATATAATATACAATATAGATGTATGAGTGTTTAATAATTGCATTTATATTGTTATAAAAGCAGAACAAAGTAAAAGAAACCTAATGCATATGTTATTTAAAATATTTATCAAGGAATATAGAGCACAGATAGATTATATATTCACATATATGTATATTACATTATATATTTACCTCTTGTAGCCAAACTGTGCAATAAATATGCCTTTTAACTGCATAGCCATGAGAAATAACACAATGACGGTTTACTGTCCTGTTTTAATATATTTTCCCCCCTGCACAGTTTCTGTCTGCCTGCTAATTAACTATTATAATACCTGCAATAAATATGAATTGTTTCTGTCATTTTGGAAGTTTATCATTGTTAAACATCTCAAAAATTTATCTCAACTAAATTGATCTCTGTTTTTTGTTTGTATGTTTTTACTTTTGCATTTCAGTTTTGTACAATCAACATGTACCTTATTAATGGAATAGTGGAATATTAATGGAATAAAATATCAAATCACATTGTTTTCAACCCAAACTGTGGAATTCATTTATTTACACATAATGTAGAAGTTTTTCTGCAATAAATAAGTTAAATGTGGCTTGTTAACATGCCATTCATGACTCTTTATAACTAGCTGACTCTATTAAATTAAACAGGAGTTTGAGGTCCCATGTGTTCATATTGAAACCAGACAACCTCATTTAATGACATCTGTATGATTCCCATATGCTGCTGTGTGTTTCATGTACCGTGTCCCCAGATATGTCTAAAGTCATACTGTATGTACGTCAAGCCAAACACTATAAAACATATCTTTCCTTACAAAGTCAATGACACAATACTGGTAAAAGGCCCATTAAAGCACTTCGATGGCAGCTGGTTGTGCCAAAAAAAGTATTTGATCGGTTATCCAAATTGATGGGGAGGTGGGGAGAAAATATTTTGTGGACAAAAGAAACATCCCAGTTTTTGTTCAAATGAAGCGTGACTTTGATGCAGGCTGGCGGCCGCTTCAATAGCATGTCATTGCAAAAATAAGCTGCCATCACAGTGGCCAACATCAAACGTCATTATAAGCTTTTCAATATGCCCCATTTTCAGTTGTCAGCTCACGTATTCCCTTGGGATGATGGAAATATGTCATTTATATGACTATTCTGTTATACGCTTGCAAGATTTGACTAAAGCAATGAAACACGTAGTAAAAATACTATGGTTATTCCGCACACACAGACAGTAGTGGACATAATGGTTTCTGACTTTAATTTTCATTTCAGTTATCTCTGACCTGTCTTACTCATAAAGTTTTTGGCTTGTCTCTCTGCAGGCTCATGGCTGTGGAAGATGAGTTGAGGGTAGGGGTGGTGCCTGAGCACAAACCCAGGATGTTCCCAGATCAGGTCTGTTGTCATTTCCCATCTCTAAATATCTTCTTTACTGTGATCAGTTTTGTCTATTGTATGTTCGTCTGTTATATGGTGGAATATATCTTACTGTGTTTTGCTTTGCCTGTCTGAATGCTACAGAGCTGATAATTTTGTGTTGAACAGCACTTTTGGGTCTAATGCTGGAAGATTTTCTCCACTAGAGGAATAAAAGCACAAGCTAATACAAGGACTATACCAAAGAAACAGACTTTAAGAACTTGTAAGGTATTGATGAACCATAATTCTTAATGTGGATATGAGAAAAAATATTAAGATGAAAAATATGATGTGGCCGTTTAAATGGAGTTTAAGTTGACATCTCTTCAGATAGTCTTGGAAAGAGACATCTGAGAATCACTGAGGCCTTTTTGCTCGAGAGAAAAATCTAATTAAAATAAAAAAGAAAATTATATTTTATATTACAAGGTTATATTATATCATAATAAAATAATAATAAAATATATATTACAATTATAATAACATATTTTAAAGTATGTGTTTTTTATTTGATCTCATAGCTGTTTTTAAATGTATGAAAAAATTTAGAAGTTAAAGTGGGATTGAAGAAGTTGAAATACTGCAGGCTTGATGTTTTCATGCATTCATGCTGCATTTCTAGACTGCTTTTTCTCAGCAACTTTTAACCTCTGGTGGAGCAAAATGTCTTTAAGCTTATAAAACTTCATATAATTCTTCTGTCATTGTTTGCTTTATTTTGATCAAATCAATAATCCTCTGTCTGATAAGATAAAAGGCAGGTGTTAGATGTACGGGAAATGGCCCAGTGGACAGAACCTCATTTCTTACAGACATTCAAATGTAAACATCTCAGATGTGATGATGAGGCTCACCGGGAAATTAAACTTTGCAGGTGGATTAGCTATTATCATTGGAACCTCAAAATATGTTTTCATCACATTTGATTTTGACTGACTTTACACAGTAAGATATTATTTTATCAGTGAAATAACTATTTTGAATACCTTTTTATTGGCGTAATACTTCTTAATTGTGAGATTTGTGGAAACTGCACTAAGAGTGCCCAGTCCACTGCTATCTTGACATCAAATCCATTATAAAATAAAGCAAACTGCCACAAGATGATTAAAGTAATATACAGCTTTTTATTTCTATTTACGGAGAATTTTGCTTATTAATGATTTCTGGATGAGAAGTTTGTGTTTGTAAAGTGCTCTGATCTTAAATTGTCCCATACTTTTTATGTGTCTGTTCTTTCATAAAGTTTATGCTTATGTGCTTTGCAGACATTCACACACTGTGTATTGTTTTTGTTTTGCAGTTTACCATGTGTTAGATTGTACATTGAACCAATAGCATGACCTTATAGAGAAGAGAAAGGAATGCTTATTAAAGGGGTCATATTACGCCTTTTGCACAGTCCTTATGGTGCATTTGAGGTGTAGTAGAAGTAGTTTTCATGTTTAATTGTTAAAAA
Source organism: Beaufortia kweichowensis (assembly GCA_019155185.1). Taxonomy (NCBI): domain Eukaryota; kingdom Metazoa; phylum Chordata; class Actinopteri; order Cypriniformes; family Gastromyzontidae; genus Beaufortia; species Beaufortia kweichowensis. The sequence goes on from CM032800.1 coordinate 15,579,273, forward strand.
AAAACATTATTTTTCTCAAATTTTACATTATTGCAGTCCCAGTCTCCTGAGCTCTAAACAATAAACTTTAAGCTTTGTAACTTTCCAGATCTTCTTTATACTCAAACTGCAACTTTACACACTAACTATAGTTGAGCAACGCATAAACAAGTGACAACGCATAATATGACCACTTTAATTAATGTTGGACATTGCTTTATAGATGCATGTTGGCTGCAAATTCACAATATATAAATAATCATAGTATGGGTGCTGAGAGCAGAAAACTAATGATTCAAAGATTTTTTTTAATGACTTAATCATTTTTATAGTGAGGTTTGTAACCTGTACTTTTAAATGTTTGTCTGGGAGTGTTTGTGAGTGTATTTTGTCTTTGTTTGTGTGTGTGTGTCCGCATGCATGCTGATCTTGTCTCACGGACACAAACCCACCCCGCCTGCTGGGATTGGTGCACAACCCCACAGACCCACATTCTCACATACACACAAACCTCTGCTCTCCTTTCTCCTTTTCTCCGCTCCTTTCTGCTCGTCTCTTCTTTCTCTTTTCCTGTGTTTGATGAGATATGGTGATTTCTCCTATAGGGGAGGCGGCAGTCCATCCTAGTGCAGCCCCGCCTTGCACCTGCTCCCCTCCGAATGCACAGGTAATGACTCACCTGACCCGCCCACTTCATGCCTGTCTTCTCCAACATCCACTGTATGTACACTAGATTTCTCTCCACACACCAGCACTAAGTCATATGCACCTGCCTTCAGGTCATGAAGCATAAAATACACTAGACAAATACAAGTATGATGTTGGTTTGACAACAACAAGCCTCGAAAGTGTGTAGGTTATTTTAGGGCTTGTGTAGTTTAAAGAGCAGGTAACATTTTCTAGGTAACATTTTTTCAGAATGTGTATTTAATATTACCTCACTTTTCAATGATTTCTTAACAATTTCCTCCAAAGCAGTTTTGAGCTTCAGGTCTGTAAACCACTCCCTAATCTGCTGTGATTAAGCAGGTCTTTCCCATGTTTAATTCGCGGGCAGACGGGACATGTGTTATCCAGTGATCAAGATAGGTAACAGGCCAAAGATTCAAACAAAAATCATAACTCGTTAAGCCAGTCGACTTTTTCTTTTGGGAGACAATATCTTTACTTATATCTTTACTCTACTTGCACTTTTTTGATTAACAACTTTGCAGACCATTTACATTTAAGGATAGCTACGTTACAAACTGCAATAGATATAATTTTCGAAAATCCATGTCACCTGCTCTTTAAACACTTGCACAGTTGGGACGTTTTCAGTTTATTTAGGGTTGGTCGTGTGTAGTTTGATGAAGTTAGGTGTTTTACTGGTTGTTAGGCAGTTAAGTGTTGCTAAGGGGTTGTGGGTACAGACCTACATTCCATTCAACCTTAAGTGGACTGCGAAGTGAACTTAACAGGGTATTCCGCCATCTTAAGTGACATTCAATTTTAAAGGGAGAGAATATGTTTGGTTCGAAGGGCACTGCGAACCGAATAGAAAATAAGGGGACATCGATACATCACTTTGCTGGAAGTGGAGGTGGAAAATCACCCAACTGTGCGTGCCGCATCATCACCATTCGGTCACGAGTATTTTTACGTTGTTTGCTTCAGGTGTGTTAACAGCTGTTTGTGGGAAATAAAGCACAGGAGGCAGCTACTGTGCAATTATTATTACCATAGATTAAGAACATGTACACATAGTAAACCAAATGTATAAAATTTATATTCACAAGTTATAGTCAATTAAAAGCTGCTAAATCAAGAATATAGCCTACAAGCATGTACTAAACAAACACGTTTTAATTATATTTATTAAGAACATCGTTTGGTATACGTATATTATATTGTATGTATTTTAAATTTTAACGTACAATGACAATATTTTTATGTGTATAATAATCTGCACCACCCTGTTTTAGTCTTTTTCAATGACGTTTTGAGGCCGTTCCAAATGAGCGAATATTATTAGCGAAGTCCACTTCAATGGATATCCCATGCTCAGGGAGTAGGGAGCAGTGTACACTGTGTAGGAACCCGAATGGAACGCAGCCAAGGATTTTGAAAAACAGTACTATGTGGTCATGCCAACATAATAAATAGATGATGAGTGATTGGACCTCCAGTTCTGTTTATGTACAACAAGACATCCTGACAAACTGTCCTAATCCACAATGTCTGTCATTCACCTTAAATTATCTTAAATGTGACACAGCACACAGATTTAAGATAATTTAGCAACATGGACACTGACAGTGTTAAACACATTTTAAAATCATCAGTATGTGGCATGAGAAACTAGCCAAAATAAATGCAAAACACAGTGTTGGGGAATGTTGTTATGGCTAATTAAAGCAACTAATTGTCTTGTTGTACTGTTACCTATATAGAGACACTTATGCAAAAGTGACACATTTGCATTTATAGCCCATGTAAATAAATATGAATACAAAATGTAAGTATAAGAATGTTTATTTTATATTCTATTGACATTTTATATTTATATAAGAACATTTATTTTATATAATTATTTAGAAAATAACATGCAAGTAATATCCTTTTACTTAATACAATCTGATTTACAAAATGTATGTTACTTGTAGCCAGCACTTGCAGCCGCTGCAGCAAAAAATAATTTAACATAACATAATTTAACAAACTAAACTGATTTGATTGATTATTTTGATTATTGATTGCTGCCACATACTGATAAAAGCAGGTGTTTTGGAATGTGTATGTTGAATTGTTTTGCAGGAGGTACCAACTCACATCTGTGCAAAATGTCAGAATTTTTAGCAAATTGTGACATATAGCCAAACATAGTGAAACATACAGAACATCACACACAGGACATGTGACTTAGTGCAAGATGAAGGATTGCTTATCAACATGTTCATTCTACCGGCATCATCTAACCCACCATCACACTCCCAAACAGATGATGAGAATTCTGACATGGGTCAGGGGTCAGTTATCAGCGTGCATGAGAACCTGAGGGTATGTGTGTGTTTGAGTGAGATCGTATGTGTGTGTCTCTGCCTCTGTTGCGATGTTTAAAGCGCTTCTGGTGAGTTTTAAGTATTTTTATAGGTATTTGTATATTGAGTGTGGTGTGCTGTAGTGTTGCCTAGGATTTTAATGTTATTAGTTGTGTTAATTACCAGTGTTTTACATTGTCCTTTTTGTGGGTAAATGAAGCCATCTGAATTTCATGTAACATAAAACAAAGATGATTAATGATGAACGGTGTACAATATGTGTGTGATGTTGTCCAGCATATTTTTGAATGAGCATCTATGCCCCAGAGTATAAGGTATTACTCCAGACTGAGCTTAGGAAGGATTCTGGGTCAGAAGAACTTGTTAAACATTAGAACATAATAGCTATTTCTAGTAGCTCAATTACCAGACAAACCAATTCAACCTGTACTTCGATTTGACCATCCAAAAAATGAGAGATTTAAACAATGGTTCCAGACATGAGTGACAATAACTCAACTTGAATTCAGTTCTGACAGAGATGCACCCTTTGCTCCTGTTGTCGTCATCACCTGTCTTTCTGTTTAGTGTTGCAGTTAGTTCCAAACCTCAGTTTCCAAACATTAATTTCATATTCATGAGCAAATACTAGGTTCTGATTGAGAAGAGAAACAAAATTGCACCCAAGCTGAGTCAGACTGGTTTATGTTAGCCGCTTCGCTAATGTAACAGTCTGGAACCAATGCAAACTCATTGATGTTCAAAGCTTAGCGTGTAAATATGTAAAAAAAATGTATTTATAAAACAACAGGTGAGTATGTTAAGTATGGTAAAACATATTGGCAAGTACAAATGCTGTTTTGTAAAACTTCTTACTGCATTATAGCTTATTAGTTTTAAGGCTGTTTAACTCAGATGTTCCTCCCTTACTGCCCCAATACAGACGTCACTGAAAAAAACCACTCATGATGAGAAAGAGTCTGAACATGATTTAGATATAAAATGAGCCCAGGCTGCACTGAACTGCACTGTCTGCACTGCACTGTCTAGGTAAGATTAGATGATAAGACCAAAAGAATTAACTTTGTCACCACTATTTGTGAATATGAGCCCAGGTGTTTTCACACTAGAGGTGACTGTGCGGACTGTCAGAGTTGAGTTTGTTTAGTTTCTGTAAGTCCAATTCTGCTTAAAAACATTAGTCTAAGGCAGTGTATCTCAGACTTACACAATGTATACGCTCTCTCTATGGACACACTATATTGACTATATCAGGTATACTATTTAATATATAATTTATTGTACAACATTATATATACTATATTCATTTTAAAATAATTTCACACCCTTATAAAACAACTTGTTAACAAATGATAGAATGATTTTACAGTCACCTGGCGTATCCTAGTGTGGTAACCAATGCTCTAGGTTATACTTCATATAGAGGTTTTCTTCCTTCACAAGCTTATAAAGAACATGACTGTACATGCATCCACAACAAATGTATGTCATACTTTAGACATTTAGAAAATTTTACAACTTCTAAATTTTACAACCACATTTACAACAGAAGTGCTAACAGTGAGCGTGTAAACTTTTTTTTGCATTTACATGCAAATAATTTCGCAGAAATAATTGTCAGGTTTCCTACAGGCAGTAACGTCACCATACTATAGTCTCCCCAGTAATTCAAAATGCTGGTGAGAAATCTGTCAGCGGTTTCTACATCAACTGCATTAGTTTACAGCAGACTTTTTTGTATTAATGTTACACACCTCTTACACAGTCAGACATGCACACATGGTCAACACTGCAAGACGCTTACATGAAATTGGACTAATGGTCAAAACTCTACCTGTGTTGATTAGATTTTGCTTAAGCCAGGTATGACTTTTTCCAGATAAATGAAAACTGATCACCTTCCATGTTATCAGATATTAAGCATAACTGAAGTAAGACTGTGCATGTAAACACATTCATTGACTTTACCGATCGGTCTGTGGTGAAAATCACACTGACTTATGGTTTCTACAGACTTACCATTAACCTCAGAGATCATGGTAGATCAATGTTGAAAGATTAATATGTACAAAATCAATAACATTTGCTATATAAAGATTATATACAAGATGTACTGTATTATGTTACAGTGTTACATGTTGTCATTGCTGCATCCTTGGCATCTTTTAAAGTTCATCCACAGCACAAAGATGCAGTGTAGTTCTGTGCATTTTTTGTTTTTAGTGTATAACCTTAATTATTGCTATTTTGTCTATTTTTTCTTGTAAATTTGTAATTAGATAAAGTGGTAAACAGTGAAAAGGGAGACCTGTGAAGAAACTGAACTTGAGTTTGTACTGACCAATGAAGGTACCTGAAAGTCTAAATAGTGGGACTGACTATATATAAATATGACATTATTTATTTATCTGATGTAGAACATTTTCAAAATTTTACATTAAAAAGGATGCAATGAATAAAAGTGCAAGCAGGAGTTCTACAACTTCTTTAAGAATTAAGTTTCCTCTTTAAAATAAATGAAATGTAACTCTGGTTAGTATATTTAATAGTAGAATCTTACAGAATGTAAACACATGATTTGTTCCATACAGTCAAGTCCACAATTAAACTCTATCTCCAGATTGACATAATGTCTGGCACATTTTGATTTACAAATGCCATAACAGTCAAAGATTAGCTTTCCCCACATCTTGTTATTTTTACAGTTGATCACAAGGTTACATCAGTGGCATGATTGCATGTTCAGTAGATTTTTTTACTGTACAGACACTGCTGTGCTAACTGTTGTTTTTTGAAGAAGCCATATGGAATCACATTTCTTTTTATTTAGACCTCAGGGAAAAAATAAATAGTAAACAATATAACCCCTTTAATGATCTCTTCATCTTTTTAAGCACATTATAGGAAATGTATGAGAAAAATAACAATAAGTAGGACTTTAATGACTCTGTATCACATTGTTTTTTGACCACGGCATTGGCGCTGTGCAATTTAGCTTTACAGGAGTATAACAGGCAGCTCGATAAACCCAATGCCTTTTTCTTTCTGTGTGTCCTTCCATCTGAATGTATCTGTGGATGTTTCTCATTCCTCTGCTGTGCAACTCACACTCCTATTTTATTCCTCCTTTACTACTCCTCCAAATCCCTCGCCATCTCTATTCTCTCACCATTTTTTTCCTGTTCTGATCTTCTTGCCATGGGAACTCCTCTCTTCTGTCTCTACCATGTCCCATTGACTGACATTTGATTTTTGCTAATTTTCCATCCCTTCATCCCTGTTCGTTTTTCCTTCGCCTGCCCTCTCTCCTCTCCTCTCCTTTCCTCTTTTTCTCTCTTTCTGTCTTGCTAGGAAAAGCAGCTTTCCTCCTTGGGTTCAGCAGACACCTGTGTGAGTTTTGGAGGAGAAATGACCAGTGTTCCTGGCTTTGGAGTCTCCCCCTTGGAAAATTCCTTCACCCAGTCCCCACAAAACGGAGTCTTGTCCTTCCTCGTTAACTCCGCCTAAATGGAGAGCTCCGTGGCAACCAAAAAGCCACCCCAGTGACAGCCGCTATGGCAACTGGGACCACAGCAACAGCATCCAGGGAAATGACCAAGATTGGAGGGGGAGCAGGTCAATAACAACACTGACCAAGAAAAGAAGTCACATTTTTGTTTTCCATAAGGAAAAAGACTTTGTACAGTATACTATGGACAATGGGAGGCAGGAGACATTGCTTGCACCATCCAAATTGAAAGGGCTCTCCATCGGATCTGATATTATCTAATATCATGTTTTCTTTGGATCAAATGTCAAAAGCCCCTGTCACATACCTCCACCACCCCAGGTCATTGGAATCTTCATTGAAATAAAGTGGTTAAATTCCAAGAGTCTGGGAATGACCCTGGGAATGGTGGGAGAAAAACCATACAAATTGTACAAAGACCTAAATTTAACCTGTGCCAGCTTTGTCTTGGAGACTTTGTTATGTCGCCTGGCTTCCTTAGTGCCTTTCTGTATCTTCTGACAGGGTTTTCAAATGAACATGAACAATTTGAGAAATGGTTGTGTTGATGCCTCTCTTTTTTTGAGATTGATCATTTAAAGTTGATGTTTTCCTCACTGTAATGTTTGGGAATTCAACCCTGGAGGAAACAACCCTGTGTTGTTGTGGACATTGTGACGGTTGTGCAAAGTGCTTGTGGTTTAAAATAGGCTGAACTTGTGCAATGTTTTCTCTTCTCAAACTCAGAACCTATGTGTATTTAACTGGTGCTATGAAATCTCAAAGCATTGCTCTGTGTCACATAACCGCCTTCCATACTACCATCATCCTCTAACTGTCCATATTTGTCGATGTCTTCCCTTTCATTTCCCTGCTGACCATTTCTCAATCCAATGTGTGTGCTTGTGATCTTGTTAAAAGCGTGAGGTGAGCGTGAGGTGATCTCTGTCAGGAGAAACACTTTTGTCTTTTTACCAAAACGAGATGCTAGGCCAGAACACAGCTGCTTAACCTTTACACAGACGTGTTTATCATTCAAAGAGAGCTGGTATTTAAAGCAAATAAGCAGCACATTGTATGTGCTTTATGTTTTATTTTAGTTTTTAGACAAGTTTAAAGTCAACATGAAATGCATTTTACTTTCCTTATGATATTCAACTACGTAAAAAACTTTATTTCATCCACAGGGTACTGATGGGATTCTGAAAAGTAAGAATTGCATACTACAGTACAATGTCTCAAGGATGGAGGGGAGGAGTTTGTTACATCAGCTGAATGAGAAATTGTTTCCTTTTCAGATAAAAAAAATACTACCTTTGGATTACAAAGACACTTTTTCAGAATACCGTATTGCATAAATAAAAGGTAAGCGGGAGATAAAATGTAGATTTCATGTTGACTTTAAAGGTTCTCAAAGTAGCTCATATATTTTTGAAGTAGCTCTTCTTGGCATTTAAACATCTAAAATAATCAGATCGTATGTACTGTACAGAAATAACGCTAGCTATAATTCCTCATTTTATAACCACTGCCATCTGATACTGATTGTATTCCTCATTGTTCACTACAGTTTTGGTTTTATTCTTATTTACTTTATATAAGATTAATTAGTTAATTGCCATGAAGGCATTCACATGGCTTAGCTGATAGATTTCAAATCATTTATTTGTAATTAAATCCATTGCTGTGGTTTGGCTGATGTAAACACTAGCCTTTATGTGAAGTTTTATACGTAACAAAGCTACATTAATACAGCAGACCTAGATGAAAGCGCTTGTCAATATTTTAAATAGTAACTGCACAATAAAAATACTGAGCTGTACTGTAATATTTTATCCATTGAAAAGGCACGGGAGGAGAATGGACTGATTGCCATTTTAACTTCTAAGAGCTTAGAGGGCTATATTTACGTCACTTCTGCTCGGTTTAGTAATAAAACAGGCAACTTGTTTATGTCCCAAAAAGCAGTTGAGAAAAATGGGATAACAGGGTTATCGGTTGAAATGTGCCATGAAATGAATATACCTCATATGTTGAATCGAACGACTCAGGTAAACTATCAATTGCCTCACAGTTTAATGCAAACTGAAAAGACAAAAGAGCATTTTAAGTTAAACTGCCTGTTGGTAGTTGGTCCATTTCTTCTCCAAGATAAATTGGTTAGCAGCTCATCAAGAACCTCTTTGTATCCCCTTCATCTCCAGCCAATCACAAAGCTTCGTGGAGGACAATCTGGAACCTAATTGGAGGCCTCACCTAGGACACTCGTCCGGTTGGTCAGGTTTTAATTCAAGAGCGCTGTCGCGAGATTCGGTTGGTTGACGGAGGGCAAATTGAGGCTTTGACTCTGTTTTTGTTGCTGACAGTGCCAAAGCCAATCCAAAGAAAATATAGGTTCCCTACCTCCGTTGTGGCCTCTCTCCATGAATATATTTGACAGTGTTTGGATGCTTAAAGTTCTTCTGTGCCTCACAATGGCTGGTACGTGCACACGAGAATGATTTTCTGTGGTAGCTGAACAGTTCAGTGTTTCACTGAGAGAGCTGGAGGAGTTGCGTGGATCAGATCAATCTCAAAGGTGCTGTTTTTAAGCTTCTTAATGAACTACATTTAGGATATTGTACAATCTTCTCATTATGATCTCCATACGTCACATCAGCTCTGCTTGTCACGCCTGTGTGTCAATCATGTCTTTCAGTTTGTGATAATTGAATATGCACAGCCTTTTTTCCAAGAGACGCTGAGCTGAAGTTTCACTTTCAGCGAATTTAATAAAGGCTGGAAATATCCAAACTTTGTTTCCTGTCTGTAATATGGCAGGGTTTTACTTCTGGAATGGACCTCACCAGTTGATGAGATCATCATTATTTACATGCTGGTAATGTTAGACAGACTGGAAAGTCTGTATGAATCCTTTTCAATCAATGAGTTTATGTGACAATCTCTTTGCAAAGAATTTTAATTGAATTATGAGGAAATGTTACCTGCTCTCCCTCCTCAACCGTCCAAACTTTGCTACATCCTGGATACTCAACCACTCCTCTGTCTGTGAAGGAATGACGAAAACATTTACATTATTTTTTTCTTTTTCAACCTTTGCTGTGGAGTTCTTGTTTTATGAACACTGTTCGGTTCCTCATATTTAGAAACTTATCAGTCACAGGTTTGTAGGCTTGTGGGTAGTTGCACCAGAGCAAGGCCAAGTTGCTATTTTAAATGTAATTTTATTTTCTTGTTTGGATGAGATTGTCTGCTTCCTTTATCACTAGACAAAAATCTAAACTTTGAGAGTTTAATGCAGGTTGAATATTGTTGTGGGTGACTGTGTTTATACAGTGTGTGTACAGTCTTTATGTAAATACTGGATGTATGGTTATATATAATGTATTTGTATATATGGTATGTTTGTATATGCCGTGTACAGAATGTTCTTTAAATTGGTTTCACCAATTTGCTTTTTTCTTAATATTTGTTAAGATTGAACAAGCGTAAGGGAACTTTCTGAAAGTGAGATATTTACAGTGGCAACTCGCTGGCAAGAGTCTTTAAAAGCACTTTTTACGCTCAGGCTGGTTGTAGACCGTCTAAAAGCTATGATGCATTGCCATGCGTCAGCCACAGGTTTTGCCAGTCTATAGCTTGCACTCATTTTCACATTGATTGAGGTTTTTTGTACCAAGCTCTGGGTGACCAAGCAATGGTTGTACATAAATCTATAAGGATAAATACTTACTGTATGTATGCTTATATCAACTTTTTCAAACATTTGTCATCTGTGAAACTTACATTTCCATTTGCTTTTAATTTCAACAGTGCTGTGTGTCGGATGAGGTATATGGATTGTTGTATAAAGTCAATAATTTTTCCAAATGTTCCCATTTACTAGCATTTTATATGGCCCTAATGCTTTATTCGCTCATTACTTGCCTAGCAACTCTTCCATGCAGGTAATTGCTTTTTGTTCCCTGTAAATGAATGGAGTTCACATAATGTGCCTCTTTGTAATAAACTTCAGTTGATCTTTGTCAGCCATAAGCCAATCACATTCATCTTTCTTGACAAGCCATAAGCCCCGCCCCTAAAATTTTGGTTCTTGAAAAGGGCAGACACCTGGGAATTTATTTCGTTTTGTGTATATATATATATATATATATATATATATATATATATATATATATATATATATATATATATATATATATATATATATACACACACATATATATTAATAGAAAGAGTGGTATGTCAGGGTGTATTGCCAATGTTTTTGGATTTGTTATGAATGTTGATATTCTGGTTATTGGATTATGATTATTATTATGATTATTCTTATTGTAATAATGATATAATGACTGCTGTTATCATTTCATTCTTTGGTTTATTCAATGCTGTTGAAGACTTTCATTTCTTTTTGAATAAATCGGAATTTATATTTTTTGGGTGGGCTAATTATAGAAATGAAATCAATTAAACCGATAAATAAACAAATAATTTAATTCTTATTGAATTAATTTGTCTTATTGTATCTGTTTTTTACCTCTCTGTCAGTCTATATACTGTATATATAAAACAAAACAAAGCTGCAGCTGTTTCAAAAGTTGATTCGGACGTTCCACTCTCTTTAAGTTTTGATATTGAGGGTTTTTAAGAGATATATCACATAGAAATGTATAGTATCTGTGATTATTACTCAAGTCATCATTTGGTTGTTTTAAACCTGTCAAATTGTATTACTTTAGAACAGAAAATGAAAGCACAAATGTTTTTAGTATTTAGTATTGCAGTTCTCTGTTACTGTTTTGCATCAGTATACCAAGGCAAATTCCTCATGCAAACCCATATCTTGGAAAAAAGATGAATTTAATTCTATAATAAATAAGGAAATGTAATCATATAATATAAAGTAAATCTTAATTTATTGTTTGAAAGAAATCCTATAATAATAATTATTCAAATTTTATAGTAATAACATTGTGTTTGACATACTCCCTGTTTATCATGGTTTTTGGCACTCTTCTGTTGTGTTGTGGCATACACAAAAAGCGAATTACAATTACAATTTGATTACTCGCATGAGTAGATTACATACAAAGTCAATGCAAAGGTGCGAATTCGCACCCGGCGACGTGCGATACTCACCTCAAACGCCCATTTCTGCCTAAGCCAAAAGCTTAGGCAGCTGCCCTGTCTGGCTGTTTTTCTGTTTTCCATTTTCTTTTAATTTCGAACCGAATATGGAAAGACTGGATGACACCATGATTGCTAAAACATGGGGCTTACAACGCCAAGGTTATGGGTTTGATAGGATGGGTTTGAAGAATCCCAAGATTTTATTTTGTGTTTTATTATGCATATGTCACGATTCCACTCTGCACCTCCCTCTGGACTCAATTACCCACACTCCTTTGCACCCCGCTCACCTGTTCCCCATCACTTGCACTCAACCCCATTCATTTGTACCGTCTGTTTTGTTATTATGTTAGTTTAATTGTTGGTATTATTTAAGCCCTGCCTTTTGTTCTGTTTGTTCTGCCCCCGAGAGTTCTGCCGCGGCCAAGATGGCCGCTCCCCAGTGTTCTGCCGCGGCCAAGATGGCCGCTTCCCAGTGTTCTGCCGCGGCCAAGATGGACGCTTCCCAGTGTTCTGCCGCGGCCAAGATGGTCGCTCCCCAGTGTTCTGCCGCGGCCAAGATGGCCGCTCCCCAGTGTTCTGCCGTGGCCAAGATGGCCGCTCCCGAGGGTTCTGCCGCGGCCAGGATTGCTGCTCCCGAGAGTCCTGTCTTCCGCCAGCTCAAGATGGCCGCCCAGAGAGTCCTGTCTTCCGCCAGCTCAAGATGGCCGCCCAGAGCCCCATGTCCCAGCCAAGATGGCTGACCCAGAGCCCCATGTCCCGGCCAAGATGGCCGACCCAGAGCCCCATGTCCCGGCCAAGATGGCCGACCCAGAGCCCCATGTCCCGGCCAAGATGGCCGACCCAGAGCCCCATGTCCCGGCCAAGATGGCCGATCGAGAGTTCCCAGACTCCGCCCTAGAGTTCCCAGACTCCGCCCTAGAGTTCCCACACTCCGCCCTAGAGTTCCCAGACACCGCCCTAGCGTTCTCAGCCCCCGCTAATGTGGTCGCCCCCTCCAAATATTTTCTCATGTCATCTCAAGAGATCTCTACCCTATATCCCCTTAGTTCAGTGACTACTAGCAAGCTTAGTTCTCTACCTGTGGGAGTGTCTAGTCAGCCCTCAAGTGACACCAGTGTGTCTTTGTCCAGCGCTCCAAGTCAGTGAAGTACAATGTTTGCAACTTCTAGTTATGTCCCAGTGCAGACAGGAAGTAGCGATGGGGATCTCTCTTTTCCCAAGCCTCAGGGTACCTTTGCTCAGTTTGCTCCTGCTACAGAGTATGTAAATGTTGTAGTAACTTCACCCCAAGATGTTTTTACCCAATCTGGGAGCAATCAGGGTTTATATAGACCAGTTGCTCTAGTTGTTGCGTCACCCCAAATGGGACCTTCCAGTCAGTTTGCATCCTCCCAGAGAGGAAGTAGTGCTTATAGTGGTACCCTTGCCCAATCTCAAGTCGGCTCTAGAAAACGTGTTTTTGAAGACTCTAGTAATTTCCGTGGCCCTGTCCAGTCTCAAGGCACCTTTAGCCAGTTTGCTCCTGAATCTCCTTCCAAGTTTAGTTCCTCACAGCTAGTTTCTAGTCAGTCCACAAGTGATCCAGGTTTATTTAGCCAGTACTCTCCAGCTACACTGATTGGGCCTCAAATGGGCACATCAGCTCAATGTATGTCCTCTCAGGGAAAAGGGAGTGCTTGCAGTGGTTATTTGTCCCAGCCTCAGTCTGGTTCTAGTAAACTCTCATTTGAGTCTTTCAAACCCATCTCACCTCAGGCTGTTTTCACACAGCAAACTAGTGTTGCAAGCTCTCCGGGCAGTTCTAGCACTACTTTAGCAGGCGTTAGTCGCTTTGCCTCTCAGGCCAAGAGTAGCTCTTACAGTGGGTCTTCACAAAAACTTAGTGCTTCCAGTCAGCCTGCCAGCAGGTCTCGTATACATGGAAAGCTTTTGTCTTCGGCTGGAAGCCAGCATGCAGCAGCTCTGGGCAGTTCTAGACCACCAGTGACAGGAAGTTCTAGTCAGTTGGTTTCTGCACAAGGAGGTAATGGAACTCTTGGTGATTTGTCCCTACAGTCTCAAAGTATCTCAAGTCAGTATACCCCTGCATATTCTACTCTTGTTTCCTTGCCTGCAGCTGTTTCTAGCCAGCCCACTGGCAGTAAGGCGTCTCAGAATTTGTATGCTTCTGGCTCCCAAGGGGGCTTTAGTCAGTTAGCCATTTCTTATACCTCTGGTCTGGCACAGGGTACAAGTGGTCTTCCTAGCACTTCATATATGCAGTCTCAACTCAGCCCCAGTCGACTTAACCTTGGTTCTTCTCAGTTGAGCGCAGTGGCCTCACCCCAGACTAGTCGTTATAGTCAAGCAGCTGAAATTCTGTCCCAAGGCCAAATTCCTCAAACATGGCATCCTTCCGTCTCTAGTTTGTGTCTAGGTAGTCAGACCCCTGGTGCAGCTGTATCTCAAAGCAGGTTTTCCCCTCAAAGTGCCCCAGCTCCTAGTAATCTCTCCACTTTGGGCCGTCCGGGTCTGTTTGCTCCTAGGGAACCATCTCCAAGGTCATCTGTCTCTAGTTTGTTCCTAGGTAGTCACTCCTCTGGGCCCCCAGTTCCTGTCTCCTCTGGGCCCTCAGTTCCCGTCTCCTCTGGGCCCCCAGTTCCCGTCTCCTCTGGGCCCCCAGTTCCCGTCTCCTCTGGGCCCCCAGTTCCCGTCTCCTCTGGGCCCCCAGTTCCCGTCTCCTCTGGGCCCCCAGTTCCCGTCTCCTCTGGGCCCCCAGTTCCCGTCTCCTCTGGGCCCCCCAGTTCCCGTCTCCTCTGGGCCCCCAGTTCCCGTCTCCTCTGGGCCCCAGTTCCCGTCTCCTCTGAGCCCCCCAGTTCCCCAGCCTCTGAGCCCCCAGTTCCCGGCCTCTGAGCCCCCAGTTTCAGCCTCTGAGCCCCCCAGTTCAGCCTCTGAGCCCCAGTTTCAGCCTCTGGGCCCCAGTTCCTGGGCCTCCCTCTGGGCCCCCAGTTCCCGTCTCCTCTGGGCCCCCAGTTCCCGTCTCCTCTGGCCCCCAGTTCCCGGCGCCTCTGAGCCCCCAGTTCCCGGAGCCTCAGAGCGGCCGCAGCCTGTCCCAGAGCGCCCGCATCCAGAGCCAGAGCCCGAGCCTCCAGAGCCAGAGCCTCCAGAGCCCGAGCCTACAGAGCCAGAGCCCGAGCCTTTTGTTAGTCAGCCGTGCATACTATTGTCTGCCTGTATTCCTCCTCTGAAGTGAGGTCTGTTTCTGTACCTGTATTCCCACTGATGAAGTTCAGTAAAAGATTTGAAACTGATATTCTTGTGTTCTGCCTCGTCTGATGCACGGTAACAGCATATTCCTGTCAATAAAATGTTATTAAATTAGTTGAGAATTAAATTTTTAGGCCAATATTCTAAAATATATTATTTGGAGAGGATTGGGTATCTGCCAAAATGGAAAAATGTTGTTTTAAATAAATATTAAACCAAGGCAATGAAATGATAAATTAAAAACGATTTGTTTTTTCCGTTTTCAGTTTTTGGAATGTAATGATAACGGATATGGAATGATGAGAAGATACCCAGATTTTTAGGGATTTGTTGTTTGGTTTCTATAACACAATTAAGCAAAAGGATTATCTTTTATTGCTGCTTCCTAAGAATTACATTTATCGTAGTAAATTAAATAATCAAAAGTCATTATTAGTTGTTTTTGAAAAAGAAAGTTGGCAATACTTTCGTTCTTTCTTACATCCAGAATATTTAAATCCCAAAGATACTTTAATATTCTGTTTTCATGCTTCTCTTTATATATGAACGTTTAAACATGTTCTTTAAACAATAATTGCAAAAAATTGCATGGCACTATTTGACGAAACATATATATATATATATATATATATATATATATATATATATATATATATATATATAGGGGTCATCATTATGCCACAGGCTTCTCTGCAGTGGACAGAGTGAGAGCTGTGAACCTGCAAATCCATATGTTATCTGATATGAATTCTCTGGAAATGTGCCGGATGTTGCTCATCCTGGACGTCAAGCAAATTTGTGAATTGTCATGCATTAGTCATGCTCCCTATTTTTCTAATAAATTCCTAAATAATTAATATTCCTCCTGTTTCTCCAGTCCTGTGTCAGACCATTAAACAATGTTTTGTTATGCTTGTGGTTAGAGCATCTTGTCTTGTTTATTTGTGTAAGCTTTTTACCTCTGTCCAGTTTGTCTGGTCTCCAGAGCCGTTGCTGTTCCCCGGTACCTTCCTCACTCCTGTGTCTGCATGGCCTCAGCTGTGTACTAGGTGATCTGCGTGCACAGCCTGCTGTCCTCGGCACTCCGCTCGGTGCTTAACCCGTCCCGGGACTAGAAGCTGAACAGTGCCAGCCGCTGTTACCTTCTTGCCTGCCTTTGCCCCTTATTGATAAAAGACTTGTGTTTTGATGCCGCAAATTGAATCCCGTCTTGTTTTTCCTTGAAACTATCATTGTATTTGCTGTACTTAATCTATTATTATATGTTATAATTATATCAATAATAATTATTATTATTGTAATATATCACTAATATACTTATACATCATATTGAATATGCATAGCAGGCTTCAGAATAATACAGACAATTAAAGTCCAAGCTTCACATGAACAAGACATTTTTCGTCTGAGAGAAATAGAGTAGTTGCCACAAGTAATATGGCAGCGCCTGTGACGTATGATCCAGTGCCAATGTGATAGACTAAAGCAGGGGTTCCCAAACGTTTTCATTCAGGACCATTCAGGGCTATCGTACAACCCATTAAAATACTTACATGAAAATACTGGTAAGAAAACATTCTAGTTTAGCAGAGTTTAGTTTTTATTTTACCTGTTGTTGTATGAATAAAGTATATAGTTAATTGCAAAACCAACACCACACTTAAGGTAGAATTTTAAACCATTGTAATGCTAGTCATTAATTGCACTTTTTGTGCCATTCACCACAACAGCCAAGAGGCTTTGTGCGACCCACCTTATCCTGCTGTGCGACCCACCAGTGGGTCCTGACCCACAGTTTGAAAACCCCAGGACTATAGTATTGGTTATTCAGTTAATGAATAGGGATGGAGGTTTATTATCATACAGAGGTAACCTGAGACGTCACCTTTTTGAGGGAACTCATGCTGCATCGTAGAAATATTGCTGTGAGCACAGGTCAGACAAAGCACAGATGTAGCTTAATCCAGGTACAGAAAAGAAAGAATATAAGCAGAGAGGAATCCTGACGCACCACAGATATCCTGAATTAAAGCCCCAGGCCACAGAACCCTAGGCTGCCACACCCCAAGTAGAGGGAGCTTTGACAGACATCGGTGAAGGCAGTCCAGAGATCACAACAACAAGCGAGATAAGTGAGCCAAAGCAAACAAAGTGATGCACAGACCTCCTCAACATCTGTGGACATAAAGCATTCAGTGCTCGCACTGGACACGTTGGTAGGTACGTTAGGCGCATGACCGGGCCTCGGATACAGAAACCCAACCATCCCTGGTGCAAATACCAGGCAGGAAAGTGAAGCCGTGAAGCTGAGGGCCACCACTCTCCACAGAGAAGAGAAGCCAATAGAAATACAGTCATATGTGCCAGAAACTTGACTGGAATAGTCTCATTAGTCTACTTTTAAATCCTTGACCTTTATCTTTCAATACTTGTAAAGCTGCTTTGGTACAATGAACTTTGTGAAAATGTGCTATACAAATAAAATTGAATTGAACTGAACAGGGCCAAGGAGAGACTGACCATAATAATGGCCAGATCCCAAGCTGGGACTCTGTGCGGCCTAAAGGAGCAGGGTAAACCGGTATAGCCGCCACCTAAAACCCATCTAAGAGCAAATTAGCCTGTAAAACTCCAAAACGGTCGGTCAGTTAACTGTGCAGATGCTCACAAAGCATGGTCTCAACAACCTTGGTCAAGAGACCTGTGTTTATGAACCTGCCCTCCTTAGAGGACAGATAACCACAGTTTACCCTGCATGAAGGAGAACCACCACCTTGGGGTGAAGTCTCCATTTCCCTGGTCCCAGCCCCTGTCTTAGCAGGATGTTTGCTCCCTGATACAGATGTCCTGAATGTACATAGCTCTCAATGAGAGAAGCTTGTCCTGTGCCCAAAGGAGGATCTGGTGAGCTAGCTTGTAGAGTGGCCACCAACACAGGCCTCCTTGGTGATGTATATAAGACTTGTCTTTGTGGACATCACATGATGGCCCCTGAGAAACATTACAACACTAGAAGACTGCTAGCATCTCTAGGCAGTTAAGTGCCACCTGATATGGCGCCCCCTCCAAAGACCTTTAGCGGAGCAGCCTTACATCTCTGATCCCAAGGCCGTGAGTTAAGCATCTGTTGTTAGAATCACATGACAACACTGGGCTCCCAGCATCGAGTAAGGACAGCTGTTACGTATGTATGTATGTATGTATGTATTTAATCACATTAAATATGTATGTATTTGCCATTTTGGTGGTTATTCAGACTGGGGGTATGCTTCAGTTCACCTGCGGCTGATCTGGTAATTGGTTCGGTGCGCTGTGTTCTTAATTTCAGCGTTTAAAGCCACCTCGAACCCCTAATGCCACTGAAGATTAGGGAAGTAAAGTCAATGTTTAAATGGGGTAAATAAATGTGTGGGATCACTTTTTTGTTACAAATTTTGTAAATTTAAATAGGTAACTGTATCATTTTTAATTTGTAGCACTTGTGGTAATTTCATATAGCGTTTAATTTAGTTATTAATTTAGTCAAATTTAGTTATTGTTCTTCCAAGTAAATCGAGATTTCTTTTTTCTCATACAAATGATTTAATTATTTAATTATTTACAAATATTATGTGTGAAAATTCTGTGTTTGTAACCGTTATTTCACTATTTTTGTAAGTATGATTTAGCTGCATTGAAATGGCATCAGTAGTGGACACATTTTAGGAGTCACTGTTTGAAGAACTGCTTTTATCATTCACAAAAGAGTAGTTATGGCAAATTACAAAGTCATAAAAAATCAAAATAGCTCCTAGGTATAAGACTTTGAGGGGAACTTTGCTAAATGTCCTTAAAGGCTGTCTGCCTGAGTTGGGCATTTTAGAAATGCTCTTATATAATGCCAGTGTTGTGGATGAAGTGGTTGATCAATCAGTAAGTGCAAACGCTCAGAGGCAAGACTCACAATTTCCACAGATCTGGGCAAGGTAAAACACTGTGCGTCCAGCCAGAGACAGAAGGTCTCTCCCCACTGGAATCTGCCTAGGGAGACTGTCGAGGAGAGAAACCAAGTCAGAGAACCAAACTTGAGATGGCCAATGCAGGGCCAACAACTGTGATTGGGAAAGGCAGTGAGGTGGTGTCAAGTAATGAAGTACAAATACTTTGTTACCTTACTTAAGTAGAAATTTTGGGTATCTATACTTTACTGGAGTAATTATTTTTCAGCCGGTGAGCCGGTCAGCATGGTTGGATGCAAAAACAACTCCTTTCTAATGCGCTGCAAACTCTGCACACCCAAATACCACGAGCTAATGGCTTTAGCTAATGGCATCCCAAATTTTTCAACATTAATATTTTAATATAACATTATAGTCATTATGGCCTTTAGAAAAATGTTTTTTTGAGGAGCTGGGGTAGTGCACAATAGGACCCTGTGGTGCAGCCTAAGCTTTTGTCCTTAATGGCATTTTTTCCCTTACATTACTTTTACTTTTGTACTTTAAGTAGTTTTGAAACCAGTACTTTTACACTTTTACTTGAGTAAAAAGCTTGAGTTGATACTTCAACTTATACAGTCTTTTTAAACCCTAGTATCTATACTTCTACCTGAGTAATGAATGTGAATACTTTTGACAGCAGTGCTGAGTTTCCACTTATTGTTCCATTTGCTTGGAGCACGACATAGTGGGCAACCCCGTTCATTACGCAGTAACCACTACGACCTGTCTGGCCGAAGTTTCCATGCTGCCAGATTGTCTACCAGGGGAACCAGCCTCTCAAGACTGGCTTTTGATTAACTTCAAACCGTAAACCAGTGCCCTGAAACACATTGGCTCCCTGTTTATCTTAATTAAATTTGCAGAAGACACTGGACTGAATCTAGCTGACTTTTCCGGATGCGCATTTGTAGCTTCCTGGTTACGTCAGCCGTCTCTGTCATATCCTCTCCCCATTGAACTGATTTGACACACGGAATCACACAAAGGCGTTTCCATAGTGACATTTCTACGATGCAGCGTTGAGTTACCTCGAAATGAAATAGTTTCTCCTTAAATATGAATGCAATGAAAATCCTAGCCTTGACCATACCAAAACTACATTTGTAGTTAGCCTTCCAGCTTACATTAGATCCTCCAAACCTTGTCAATTTTTAAATCCTCCTTGAAAACTTATCTTTTCTCAGTGGTCTTCAATATTCCGTGATTCATCAGCTTTTCATATTTTCCATTTTAAGTTTTTATTCCTTAGGTTTTCCGTTTTTATCATATTTTTACTGTCTTTTTATTGTTTAAAAGTTATGTGTTTTTATTGTCTGTTTTCTTCTGCTTTTGTAAAGCACTTTGGTCAACACCAGTTGTTTTTAAATGTGCTATATAAATAAACTTGTATAGTATTATTGTATTGTATTGAAAATTTTTATATTTCAAAGACACTATACCAGTTGTATTCAAAATATATAAAAAATAATGTAACATATCCCCCAGCTAGATTGGTCTTTAATATTTGGAGAGTTAAATTGGTGTAAGGCTTGGAGAATAATAGATACATTTATTAATAAAAAGGAAAGGAAGTTTCATACAAAATAATCCACATAAAATTTCAATAACAGAAAACTTAATGTAGTTAAACTGTGTGGGTTTGCTATAATAATCTACATAAATGATCAGCAGGGACTCTAAAGCTGAAATAGCAGCTGTAGCATATATATGTGTGTGTGTGTGTGTGTGTGTGTGTGTGTGTGTGTGTGTGTGTGTGTGTGTGTGTGTGTGTGTGTATTTAAATAAATATGTATTTATTTATTTATTTGTATAATTTCAATTACTATGTGTATTGATATTTCTCTTACACTATATTGCACTATATTTCTCTTGTTATTAAACATGATAGCAATAAATAAAGCCAATGCAATAGGCTTGGCAGAGAGCTACTCGACCAAGACCGTGACCTTGTAAGTCTCGCGATAAAAGAGACATACCTGGTCTCTACACATTTGGGCGGGTCGGTACTCGCGATACCGACTCCGTCAACTCTCGCGATATTTGCAGCGGTTGCTAAACCGTGCGCAGTGGGAGGGGGAAAAATGGCCGCTCGCGGAGCGATGCTCTCAACGATGAACGACAACAACAGCAACACAACCCCGTCGAAATGTGACAGCTGACCCGAACCGACAGCAGCAGCACACACCGGCGGATGGGTATCGAGGCCGGTAGCGGGGGAGGACAGGAACGACAGTGTCTGTGTTTAAGTTGTAATCTGAAGGAAAGAGGTGAGTTAGCTAACCCGCTAACGTTAGCGGCGCGTTAAACTGGAGCGGAACGAACCAGAACAAAACAGACGAAAGCAGAGCAGTACAGCCGCTTTATCACTGCGAGAATGAGTGGACCGGGTCAGGACAGCGAACCTGAGGCCAAAGTGCTTCATATTAAACGTCTGTACAGGTAAGAAGTATGACGACAGGCCGACACTAGGGAACATCTTTACATTTTACATAATTCTGTTTGAAAACACTCGTTTGGAAAGGTAAAATGTCTCGTTTCAGACTTTTCTTAGGATATGAGATCACTGTCATCGGCGTGTTCATCAGAAATTAATCTAGCTTTAACAGATGGCTTAACTGGAAGTTCATCTAGATCAGATCTAAGGAAGAGCTGAAATGACACTCAAATGTTTGCGTTTACACAATCATAAAAAGTATTTTATTAAAGCTACATGTAACCAGGATGCGTAGTTTTATCTGAAACTTTTATTCGTTGCCTAAGACAAATGAAGTTAGTCTGTTTATGTATTTTGTTTTTTTCATACATAATTTCTTAAAAGTTTATTCTATAGTTTTATTGTAGAAACCAAGGCTTAGGTTTTTTTCTGCTGTCCCAAAACAAAGCAAGTTTGATTTGATCACTCTATTCTTGTGTCAGGAAAGAGTATTTTAAATACAATGGATACAGTTATTAATAATATTTTAAAGGTCACCTATTATGCCCTTTTATACAAGATGTGATGTAACTCTTAAGGGGCATTCACACAGGACGCCATAAGTGGTGGAATCGCTGCGCAAATGCTGCTTTCTGTCGCAGTTTTGTGCTGTCTAGGCAGTGCTGGCGTTTAGTTACTTAATATTTCATATGTTTTCGTTTGGCACGAGTTATGATTTGCCAAAAGTAATCACCTGTTAGGTCCTGTTATAAAGAATTTGTGGAAAATAAGATTTTACTGATATGAAGATTAATGAGTCATACAGCTCAGGGAATTCAACATTTCAACATTTGTATCATACACATTACAAGCTGCTTTGGTATAATGAACTTTGTGAGAAAGCGCTATACAAATAAAATTAAATTGAATTCAATAAGTCGTTAAATAATGTACAACACAATCCAATGTGCTGCTACATCACGCTCGGAATGCGCATGTGCAGTATTTGAAAGCAAGCGACTACTTGGATAACATACTCGATAGTATGATTTTGCTTATCGTCAAAACAACAATATCAATAATATCGCACAGGGTATATCTTGCACACCCCTAACGTGCGCTTTATTTTACTGACAAATGTCAAGAGTGTGTTATTGTTACTTGAAATCATGTTAATATTAATGTGCGAACGCAAAACTTTTTGCACGATTTCCTTTGCTCTAGAAAAGAAGTGGACAGGCCCTCTCTGATGCTCATTCCGCGCTGCTCACTTTAGGAATTCTCTCTGCTTACGCTCAGATTCACCAAGGCACTGGACGTGCCCTGCGCGCACACACAAAATACTGTAAATGGTAGATTATAAGGCTATATATTTTATGCTAGTGTATGGTATTTCTAAAGTGTAAAAAAAAAAGAAAAAAACAAACGATGTATACCGAATCTAACAGAAAACCGTGACCACAGAGCTGTGATACAAACTGAACCGAGGATTCGTTCCACCCCTATAACCGACCAATTAAAATTGATTCGACCAAGCCTGTTCACATTGACTAAAGTTTAGTCGAGTATTTGGGGGCAGTCCTATTATTTTTGACCCCTGGACCCCTTGATCTTTGTAAGTTTTTGTAAGTTTTGAATGCTGAATAGTATATTGTGATTGTGTGTGTGTTTGACAGTTTCATAATTTTTTTTGGTCTGTTGTTGAAGGGCTGTGGTGGAAACAGTGCACAAGTTGGATAGTATAATCAGCAGCAAGTCCTCATATCGGGAGGTCTTCAAACCTGAAAACATCAGCTTAAGGAACAAGTAAGCATAGTTTTACTTTCTGCCACCCTTATCCCTGCTGAAAAAACAATAGAAACCTTTTCAGAATTTGTAATAGTTTTAATGGTTATAATGGGAATCTTGTTGGTTTTGCTTGATGGAAACCTATAGAAACCAATAAATCCTAATGGAATCCTAATAGAATATGCCCAAAACACACTACGTAATGGAAACCATTTTGTTATTTTTTAATGGTTAATGTCTGATGGTTTGTTATGGAAACCATTAGGATTTCTGTAATGGTTTCTATTGTTTTTTTCATGTATGCCACATATGAATTTATAGCCCTCTTTTAACTTGCAGCTTCTTAAAAAATTTATTGATTTGTTTTCCCTCCAACAGATTGCGTGAACTTTGTGTAAAGCTGATGTTCCTGCATCCTGTAGACTATGGGCGCAAGGCAGAGGAACTGCTGTGGAGAAAGGTCTACTACGAGGTCATTCAGGTCATCAAGACCAACAAGAAGGTACTTTTGCCTCATGTCCCATAACAGAGAGTTGCTGTTTTATTTTAAGTCATGATTAAATGCTTTACCATCTCCGTAGCATATCCACAGTCGCAGCGCTCTGGAGTGTGCCTACAGGACACATCTAATCGCTGGGGTGGGATTCTTTCAACACCTGCTGCTCTACATCCAGTCACACTATCAGCTAGAGCTACAGGACTGCATTGACTGGACACATGTCACTGACCCGCTTATTGGTGAGACATACTTTCTATATTCCTATTACAGGGTTCTTTGATAGAATCAGACTGAGCTTCAGGTTGACGTTAATGACTTATTGTTTCATTTGTTAATTGCTCTTTCTTTTTAATGACTAGTTCGAAAGAAACCGGTGTCAGCCACCCCTAAAGAGATGGAGTGGGCTCAGATGGCTTGCCACAGATGCCTTGTGTACTTGGGTGATCTCGGTAAGTGCGTTCTCATTTGACTTAATAAAATCAAAACGTTTTTGCAATCCCTAAGCTGTGCATTGACATTTCATGTTATTGGAATTAAAAGCTTTATGCTAATTTTTTTACCATACATAGCACGGTACCAGAACGAACTGGCGGGAGTGGAAGCGGAGCAGCTGGCTGAACGTTTTTATCACCAGGCCCTGTCTGTCGCACCTCATGTCGGTAAGAGATTAATCTCTTCTCACATCCTCCAGACACATTTTCCTGGCTGAACAGCATTGCGTTTTTAATAATATGTATTAAACAGTGAATATTAAATATGTGAAAAAGTGAAAAAAAATTAAGTTCTTGAGTAGAAAATTTTTTTTCTTTTACAGGAATGCCATTTAATCAGTTAGGTACACTGGCTGGAAGTAAATTTTATAACGTCGAGGCTACTTACTACTACCTGCGCTGGTAAGGGAAAAATACTTCACTTCACTTGAGGCTCTATTTTTGATCATATTCTGAAAAAGAGGTAAACAAATAAAAATGTCTGCAGCTCTCAAACTCTATAGTCTATATTCATAATTCTGTTTTTTAAAAACTAGACACTTTTGTTGCTCAAGAGCCATAACGAAATGTAGTATAGGAACAGTGTAAAACAAGGTAAAATTTACATGAAAATGTAATATGCATTTGTGTGATGAAGGTATAGCTAGCTAGCAAAATGTAGGCTGTAGTAACAAACTGTGACAGTAATTCGCAAATAAGCAGGCAAACAACTTGATGCTAATATGCTGTAGTTCAGGGGTCTCCAACCATTTTTTAGTTGAGAGCTACTTTTTAAAAAATGAAAGTGGTTGTGAGCTACTCACGTCACACAACGCTTAAAACTCTATAGTTTAAGCTCTATAAGCATGATGACGTTACTGAGTGAAACTTTGACGTGATAACGTTACGTCGTTTTTTTTAAATGTTGGTTAATATTGTAAAATTCATAAATAATAAGACAATAAAAGATAAATAATATTAAATAAAGAAATAAAATGAAATAAAATAAAAATAATACATTTGTATTGGAGCGTTGGGGCGCTTTCATTCTGATTTGATGTAATGTTTTGGCGAGCTACTAGCAATCAAGCCACGAGCTACCGGTAGCTTGCGAGCTACGTGTTGGAGACCCCTGCTGTAGTTATTATTGTGGTAGGGGTGGGGCAATGCTCGGTGTCTACAGTGTGTCATCGACAGTGTGCCACTGTTTCAGCCCTGTGAACATTTTTAAAATTTTCTTTACACTGACTTTAAATTTATCTAGCATAGCAATGCCCGTCCGCTGCACACTTTATGCAGATTGGTGAGGGCGCATGAGCACGTGACATTTATGCATGTGTATTCTGCAAATTTAGCCTATGTTAACAACGCAAACTGTGAATCACATTGTTACCTAAACAGAGGCTGTGCACTGTGCCAAAGAATATAGCCAAAATCGTGGCCTCTCTTAGGTGTGTGGGGTGATTTTGTTAGACTATTTCGCAGTTATAAATCAGAACTGACAACAGAAAATATGTAAATGAGAATGGCTTTTTTGGGCAATACAGAACTTTCAGAGAGTAAAAGCAAAACAGGTCTGAGGTTGCAACTCAAACACTACGTGATGACGTCACAGATATGTTAATTAGCTTGTCCAGTGCCACAACAAAATCATGTTGTTTTTTTTAAAGAGCACTGGAGGAATTTTAATCTTTGCTGGACTCTAATTGGCTGCTTTTTATTCATTATAAGGTCCTAGTAATCCATTTAAAAAATATTTTTTTAAGTAAGGTTAATGTTTTCTAATTAGTTAGAATTAATTATTTTTTTTGTCTACGAATGTAATTTTGAACTTTGAAATATACACCTTCAAATAGGGTTGGGCCGCTAGACGATGTCGTCGTCCTTCGCCGACGGCTGACAGACATCACGATGTTGAGCCGGCATTGTTTTTCCCACCCCCCGCATAAAAACATCACATTAATTAATCACATAATGGTCCCACAAAACGTCTGATTTCAAGTTGGTAGGCATCGCCCAACCCTACCTTCAAATTAAACGATTTTTAAGATCACGAGAAACATTTTTGTTAGTTATAGTCAATTCAAGTGTAGTTTTAAAGTCATTATGGGGAATAAAGCAAAAAAAAATCGCATAACTCATTCATGACGGATCATGGTTATTTGTTGCTCAAACTCAATATGATTGATGTTCAGAAAAGTGAATATGTGTTGAAAACTAGGCATGATCCTGACAGACTGGTTTTCCCTGTTGAACAGTATTCAGTCAGAGACTCCCTTTGATGGGGCTTATGGGAATTTAAAGCGTCTTTTTGACAAGGCAGCCAAGATGTACCATCAGGTGAAGAAACAAGAAGTGAAGAAACTGTCACCGTCACGCCAGAGGTGCGCTTCCTCTCTTTGAAATGAAGAGACGTTTTTTAAAATGTGTTTAATTGAAAAAGTGATGTGCATTTCATTATTGGATCCAGCAGGCATTAGTGACCTTTGCTGGGCTATTCCTGATTTCTCTTGTTCTCTGCAAATAATGAAAAATTTGTTTTTACAAAAATAATACTTCTCTAGAAGAGTAAATCAAAGATTAAAACAAAGATTTTTGTGGTTTTGCTATAGATGCCTCAAACTAGACTTTAATCTCAAGTTTTATCATTTTCCCTTAGAAGTTTTCCATTATGAATCTCTAGAGGTTCACAAAACCCTCAGATAACATCTGTCCTTCAGTATCAGTGTTTAACAAAAGCTTCTTACTTCAGATCTAAAGACATCAAGAGACTGCTAGTGAGCTTCATGTATTTGCAAAGTCTGCTGCAGCCCAAGAACAGGTGAGAGGATCACATTTAGTTGAACTTATGTGTTAACACAAGCATTTCTGCATGCAAAACATACCACACCTGAAACCTAAAAATCGAAGAATACAATGACATGTTGACTGATAACATCTCTTTTTTCAGTCTAATGGAGACGGAGCTGACGTCACTGTGCCAGTCTGTGCTGGAGGACTTTAATCTGGTGCTGTTCTACCTGCCACTTCCTGCTCACAGCAGCCAATCAGTCAGCGAGGAGGAGGAGGAGCATGACTCCATCTGCTCTGTGCTTCCCGACAGCCTCATATTCAAGATGGTGGTGACTTGCCTTATGGTGGTGCATAGTCTAAAGAGAGGTGGTAAATATGAATTGGAATTCATGTCAGACTGAACTGTCAGATCACTGACATGAGTGTCAATACGGCCAAATGAAGGCAGATGGTGAATCATTAGTTCTGACTGGCACGATTCTGTGGTTTGCAGTATTTTAACATAGAAAATCTAATTGCATAGAGTGTGTAATAATGATTTAATAATGTGCAAAATGTATTGCTGATATAAACCCAGAATTTATATTTTAGCCTCAAAGCAATACAGCGCCTCCATTGCCTTCACATTGGCTCTGTTCTCACATCTGGTTAATCATGTCAACATTCGACTGCAAGCTGAACTGGAGGAGGGCGAGAGTGACGTCCCACCCCTGCGCACTGATAACACGGGTACGAATAAGAGCAATGCATCACTGTTTCTCATTTCACTTAAAGGGGACATTGGATGCCCATTTCACACAAGTTGATATTAAATGTCTGCAGCATTCTTCGGTTAAAATTCCTATTTTTTTAAATGTGAAACAACACCTTTTTACCCTGTCAAACACACCTGTTCCAGCACCCAGATTTGGTGTATGGTCCTTTGCTGTGGAGCAGTAGCTCATTATCATTTAAAGCGACACAGAGTCCCAACACAGAAGAGTTGGAGGAAATATACATGTTCTCCGTGTCTGCAGTTCTTTATGCAGCACGTCTTTCTCAGGACGTATGGCACTAAATAAAGATATAGATGATATAGCAGCGAAAGATGATTGACATGAATGTTTCTGAGTGTGTGTGATGTATACAGATCTGTTGTGAAAACGTGCGTTATAGACAGGGTCAAATGTTTTTAATGGTTCTTTAAGTCTCACGGTCCGAAACGAACTGTAAGTGTCGGCTGTCAGCCGAGAATTCTTTCATCATTTACTTGCCCTTATGTCACTGTTGCACAGCAACGGTTTAATTTTCTTGAAAGTCGGTTCAGTGACATGAGATACAACGCGAGAGATGATGATACAATGAGAGATAATGAAATGACTAAACACCGATGCGTTTACTGCCTTTATCAAGCGGGCGTCTCCTCACTCTACACTCGTTGCTGTTTGATCATGTTTTTAAAACGTCATTGTTCAATAAAATTGATTTGGTCTTTTCACTTATTATATGCTTTTTTTTTTGCTATTTTCGGCCAAACATTTGGTGCATCCATCAAATTTATCAATGAATGGACCATTTCTTCAAGTTTTGCATGTTTTGTTAATTTTGCTAAAGTAATGTAAAAGTAATTTCTTAATTTCTGTCAGGAGTTCATTCATGCAAAAATCAAAAACTTATAGTCTTAATGACACACAAACAACTTGCAAATTATTTAAAATAATTTTAAATGGAAATACTGGAAAGAAAACACATTTGTTCTCGTTTAGTATGTAAATAAAATATACAGCTAATTGCAATACCAATACCACACTTAAGGTAAGATATTAAACCATTGTAATCGCAAGTCATTAATTGGGCTTTTTTGTACCATTCACCACAACAGCCAAGAGGCTTTGTGCAACCCACCAGTGTGTCCCGACTCACAGTTTGAAAACGCCTGTTTTAAACAATGCCAGCTATCTTAAAGGACAGCACAGCATTACAGTCTACCTGAGCATGTAATGCCTTAAAATACTGTTTGGCTGGATGGCTCTATAGAATCATGTGACTGCTCAAAAAACAACTTTCACCAATAACCCACATGAGTTTCTTTTTAGATGAGCCTGAGGTCAGAGATCTTAGCAGTGTGGCTCCCTCTGAAGACAGAACCCTGCAGAACGGCTCCCTTGAGGAGGATGAAGAGGAGGAGGATGAGGAAAAAGAAAATGAGGAAGATAAGCCTACAGGAAATGAAAGGACTGTGGAGGTAAAGAAAGGGTTGGAGAAGAGGTCAGCAGAGGAGAAGCAAAAACAGAAGAAGAAGTTCTCGCGTCTTTCCATGCTCCGCCGCAGACGATGCGCTCACAAGGAGGATGAGAGCGACCTGAGTGAAGGCTTTGAGAGTGATGAAGAGGAGGATGAGGAAGATGGCGGGCCAGTTGCCAGTCTGGGAGCCTCCAGGGGCCAGATGAACACTTTAGGCAGGGAAGGGCGAAGAGAACCATTGGCGGTGGACGGCAGCTGGGAAAGCGGTTCGGAAGAAGATGAAGGGGGCACAGCCTTTGATGTTGAGACTGATTCCGACATGAACAGTCAGGAATCTCGTTCAGACTTGGAAGACATGGAAGATGCAGAGAACGTGCCGCAGCATCAGCAACAAGAGGAAGATGAGCAGCCACAACCATCTAGAGAAGAAAATTCAACCCCACCAGTCACCAATGGCCCTCTAGTGTCTAATGATGCAAGCATCAGCAGTAACCTGCAGGCCATGTCATCTCAGCTCTTTCAATCCAAACGCTGCTTCCGGCTTGCCCCCACCTTCAGCAACGTTCTGCTTCGCCCCCCAGCGACCACTAACACCACCCCTGACTGCAACCCCAAACCTTCTGAAGAGGCCACACCCCCTCCAAAAGAAACTTCTACCAGTCCAGGGATTGTTAATGGAACTAATGGTATGTTGCTTAAGATCCATCTCTTTAATGTTTAGTGAAAAAGATCAACATAAAACATATACAACAACAAACGGCATAACTGTAATATTTTTAGCCTACTTGATTCAGATTATTCTTTTTTTAGTATTAATTTGATTCTAAATTACTTATAACTGTGACGCTTTTATTTTTCTGCCTTGCAACCTCTTCTTCTAATATAAATTCATTTTTCATATTCAGATCCTGACTCTGATTCTGAGGCCAGCGAGCACAGCAAGCAGTCGTTTCGCAGTGAGAAAACCCTTTCCGAGAGGCTGGAGATTCTGACCAATCAGGGTCTCATCCCAGTAGTGAAGGTCTTTCTGGATTGGCTGAGAACAAACACTGACATCATTGTGATGTGTGCTCAGGTATGTCAGTCTACGAATTCTAAATCTTAAATCTGTAGTAAAGTAGTAGCTTCCTAACCCGACGTTGTGTGCATACTGAACTGTGATCTTTACAAACAAGAGTTCTCAAAGCTTGTGGAACAGACTCTCAGTCCTGCTTAACCTTCTACCTGATGGCAGCAAGATATTGGAAGCAGGTAAGAGAAATATTTCAAAATGTCCTGTAATTTCTTTTAAAATCACATGCTCAAGGAAGAGCTCTGGTTCTCTTACAGATCTGGTACTAAATAAGGAGGTGATCGAACTCCTGAACGAGTCTGAGCGGCCTGGTTTGATCCAGACACTGCTGTTGCCTGAGGATCTGGCACTCCGCCACCTTCCTGCTCTCAGTTCAGCACATCGACGCCTGAACTTCACTAGCCAGAGACCTTCTCTTAGCCCTTTGGAGGAGGTAACCGTCCCCACATTACATGCCTTTCCACTGTGGTCAGTGGGACACCACACATCATATATTCACATGCAAGAATTGACAGTGTAACATTTGAACTACAGTGCTAACAGCTCGCTGAGTATCCATTGACAAGGCAGATTGGAAACCTCTGAAACATCATGGCAGTTAAGATATTAATTATTAAACGTATAATTCGGTAACACAAAAAATCAACATAACAAACTTAATTATGTTCTCTACCTTGCAAAAATAATAATTTTAACATAGGAATCATTTATTTATTTTAAACAAAGGACTTATTTATCACTTTTTCAGCTAAAAATCTCATAACTTAAATTAAAATATTCAGAAAAAAATATTGGATGGATTACATGTTTTCAAATAACAAAAAATGATGAAAAAAGTCACTGACCGAATATTCATGTAGAGTGTGTGCAGAATTATTAGGTACATTAAACTTTTAAATAAATAAAAAAATTTATGAAGCAAGGACTTTTTTTCTTTTTTTTTTCTTTTTTTTTTGTTTGTACTGCATGTTGACTGTTGAATATTGCTTTGCTTTTATATAACAAAAAAACAGCACAACTTCGTAGAAGAGAAGAATGTTAGGCTAGAGATAGCACAACTACTACAACAAAATGTTAGGCAGAACCAAATGGAAATGATTAATAAGATGAAAACTGTAAAGAAACAATGTCTTTAAACATCACTAACAGCAAAAGCAATAAACAAAACTTCTTAAAGTTCAGTCTTAAAGGCTTTTCAGGAATGGGAGTTATAAAGCGACGTGAATGTGAGACGCAATGACACTCGAGATAAAAAACAATAGATCCCTATGAAGCCCTTCACACTGTGGCCTATGATTCGCGGCATGTGAAAGCGTTGTTTTTTTCCGACCCGTGTGACAATTATTTTCCCTTCGCCCTGCGATGAAACACGCCATCCAATTACACATGCCCGGAGTTGCAAGGCAAGTCATCCTTTCGTGTCCAGTGTGAAGAACAGGCTCTCTGGCGATTCGCATCGCGTTCAATGTGAAAAAGCCTTTAGTCCCTTCACTTGTTCACATAGCATCCTTTTCTTTCCACCATGGCCATCAATCTTCTATCCACAGAATCAGTCAAATTCTTCACTTGCTGATGGTTAATAGACCTTACTGCTAAGATGACTGCATTCCAGAGAGCATCCAAACTTGATAATTGCTTTCCTCCAGAATAAATATGGTGCTAAATACTTTAAAAGTTTATACAGGACTGGTTCTTTGGTCAGATGAATTTTAAAAAAAAATGAGCCTTTTTAGCAGCAAACACTCAATATTGGGTTTGCTGCACACAGGGATAAAAAGTGCCCCATCTATTTTTGCAACACCTTATTTTAATTGAATGTATTGTTTTTCTTATCCCAGAGAGGCTAGGTTATCAAACTGTAATGTTAATAAAAATAAATGTTTTTGTAAAACTGTTTCGTACAAATGCAGCAAATTGGTCACATATTTAGTGAAAAATTGATAAAAATCTTAATTTTCAAAGGGGGTGTATTCATTTATGCTCTCTGCACTGTAAATGTATATATTTTTTATATACTGTATGTCTAATTATGTATGATGCGTAAAAACTTGCTTAGGCATCATGGCTTGTCTTTTTTTAGCGAAACATGCTATGGGATTGACAGTTTCAATGGTTACAATAATAAGATTTTTAGGGCCTTTTTAAAAAAAATTCTGAATTGTCAGTAATAGGTTTTAAAATAATGCTTTTAAACATATCAGTCATCGTTTTTAATGACTAGTAAGGAATTTTGTTGATAAGCATTTCTTTATAAAATCATGAGTTGCGTCCTAAAACCAAGATTTTGTGAGAATCGCCCATATATATTTATATTAATATTAATATTTAATGGTCTGTAAATTTAAATAATTGTTTGTGTAATTGTAATCGCACCATATAAATATTTATACCGCAAGCATGCGTGTCTTCATCCATACGTCATTGTCAACAATTTTTGTAATAACATTGCATCAAGAAAGTAAGCAAGCCAAAGGTGACAGTGACAAGGAAACAATGGTGGAGAATTTAAAAAGTATACAGTCAATCCAAAATTGATTTAGACACCTTTAACATTTCTCACATCATCACAGTTTATTCACAATGTGATGTTTTATTAACAAATTTTGGGAGGAGCACGTGCGGACTGGCCAATTCATCATCATCACTGGCCAATTCATCACATCATCCGGACTATCAACACAAGAGAGAAGCCCTATAAATAATCAAGCAGCCTTACCTTCATTTTCTCTAGTCTTTCAGCATCCCTCCACCACCCCTACTCCTCACCAAGAGGGAAAGGGTGATGGAGGGGGAAGCGATCTGTGTTCGAGCAAGCACCAGGTGCTCCGGGTTCGGGAAGAACTGGCGAGCTCGAAGCCCTCTCCCCGGACAGCACGCCAAATACGCATACTATTCTTCTTGCTTCATTATCTGCAAAGGCGAAGTTTAGAAAATTGTAATAAAATAGAACTAGTTTAAAAAGTTAGAAAAAGTTAAAAGAAAAAGTTAAACTGTGTCAGAACAAATTCATCTTTTTAATGTCAGATAACTGTGATGGAAGGGTATGTAATGGATTACAATAAACCAAAAATTATTCAGACAACTGTTAGTATGACAATATTTACACACTATTAATACTTTGCTGATAAAGCTGATTTTAAAATACATAAATAAATTGCAATAAAACCATAACATGTAAATTAGCTTCAATGACTGAGAAAAAGTAGTTAAATGTCAGTAAGATATTATAAATGTATATGTAAGATTGGAATTGTAATTTATGTGTAAGAGATGCAATTTTATGCAAAAACAAAAGAAAGGCAATAAAATGAATATTTTACTCTAGTCTATTTCTAGAATGTGATTAGGCCATAGGCCACATGGTAAAACTTGCTGATGTAAAGATTTTCTATTTTGAACGTTACAATGTAAAGTAATTCATTTTTGAGGTACAAACAATTATTTTGTCCAAGCTAATTACAGCAGATTTCATTAAACTGTAGCTGTATTAACTTTCAAGTCTCTCATGTTTCTCCCTGTGTCTCTTATTCTTTATGCTTCTGTCCAGTGTGTGGTGCGCTTGTGCTGCATTCGCAGCTTTGGTCACTTTCTCACAAATCTCCAAGGCAACGTGTTGCACTTTAACCCAGAGGCGGGCATCTTCACCAGCATCAGTCAATCAGAGCAGGAGAACCTTGTTCAGCAGGCCAAGGCCCAGTTCCGCATGGTAAATAACATATTTATTTGTAATTAAAATATAAGATTTGGTAGGTCAATGCTAACTTTGTGTTAGACTAAAAACCTGGGGATTTTTTTTATACATCTTCACATGCTTTGGTTTATGCTTTCAGCAGTGGTAACGGCACTAAATTCATGCAGAAATAGCTGTGAAAAGTGTCTCAAAATGACAGGGTTTGCACAGACATGTCTGCGGCAACGAGAGCGAGGTTTTTCATAAAACCTCAGCACATTTGCGAGCTTATGCTTGAGAGCCGTATGTTGCCAAGCAACCGTGCAGCCCTTACGAGTAAAACAAATGATGGTTGAAGTGCCACCTTGCTGTGCTAGTGAAGAGGCGGCTCTTTTTGCTACAATTTCATTAAAACATTCAGGCCTATGTATCAAAAGTCCTTGCAGTCCATGACAAGCTCAAGGAATAAGGCTGTATTCAGGATTTAGACTTATTCTCTTGGAAGACTTCATTGCCACGCCCACCATTGCAACCAGCATGAGCTCTCTGACTATTAACAGCTCACAGGGTTTGAGAATTGTACATGGTTTTAATGCATTTACTTGGTATCTGTCTGTTTATCTGTACGTCTAATTTATGTATGTTTGTCTGTGTTACATTTCAGGGCTTTTTCAGATTATATTTCAGATAGTCCTTAAAGGGCTCCACAGTGCGACCATTTCAGTCACATTTGCAACGAAAAGTGCGTGCGACCATGAAAAAAACATTTAGCGGACTGCCCAAAGTTGAGTGCACAAGACCCCATTTTGCCAAAAGGTGTGCACGGCATTTCTTGAAACTGCGCAGTTCTGCATCCCGAAACTGACAAGGCAATTCTGGCCGAGCAGGCACATCTGTGGCAATCTCAATGATAACCCATGCGAAAAATGCATTACAGCTGCCCCCAAATAGTCGACTAAACGTTAGTCGATGAGAAAAGGCTTGGTCAAATAAATTTTCATTGGTCGGTTAGTTGCGAAAATACAGTAGTGTGCGTGTTAAAACTTTATAACGCTGTGCAGCTTGGTCAGTGTATGACATATGCCTGATTTATTTATGCTCCTAGGATCAGTTTTTAAATCATGGCTTGTATTACATTGTGAGCTCAAGTTATTTATGTAGACGCGCAGCAAGAGCGCTAAAACAGACAGGAATGCACATACTGTGCAGTTTTCACTGATTATTCGACTAATTGCTTAAATGAAGAACTACCAGTCGACTAGAAAAATCTTTAGTTGGGGGCGGTCCTACAGTTCATAATCTTTGACAGTTTTGCACTAAAGTATGTGACGTTTACTAGTTAAAACAATAATTAATTTATATAAGAAAGGCAAACCGTTTTTAAAGGGGTAGTTGTCCAAAAAATAAAATTTCTGTCATCATTTACACTCACCCTTACGTCATTCTAAACACGTAAGATAATGTTGTTCTTGAGACTATTATGGGGTTTATATTATATTTATTACTGCAGTGTACAAATTTATGTTTTTAATTCATTCCTTCCAAACTTTTCAGCTAATGAGGTGTTAGATGAAGGTTAAGTTGACCTTGTCTCATTTGATCCACAGGCAGAAGAGGAAGCTCGAAGAAACCGGCTCATGAGAGACATGGCCCAGCTGCGCCTGCAGGTCAGACCAGCTGTCCCGTTTATTTTTCACAATTATTAATTGCCATTCTCATTTATAAAACTGACTCTCTTAATCAGAGTCGTAATGAATTGTTTCCCTGTCTGGCTGTCGTCTTCTGTGCAGTTGGAGGTCTCTCAGCTGGAAGGAAGTCTGCAGCAGCCCAAAACCCAGTCCTCCATGTCTCCATACCTGGTGCCAGACACCTCTGCTCTGTGCCAGCACCTGGGTCTGCTCAGACAGCTAGCTTCCAGCGGCTGCTTTATCATCATCATCCCACGCACAGGTCAGCCCATGTCTCCCATCCACTGCTTATACCAATCTAGATACCCGATCTACATTCATTTTTTGTTTAGAACCTTAAATGATAAATGTGTTTACACTTAGTGCATGACTGAGATTCTGGTCTCTTATAGTAATTGATGGTCTGGACATGCTCAAAAAAGAGAACGCAGGTGCAAGAGATGGTATTCGTTTCCTGGAAACAGAGTTTCGGAAGGGGAACAGGTACATTCTGAGATCAGATGCATCCTGAGCTGCCTTGTGCTCTACATAATCAGCTGCTTGCATTTATATGAATAAATATATATCAGCAAAATGTGACATGCCGGACTTATAGAGTCTTATGAATTTAACTTAAACGGAAACATTAAAGAAATGTTCTGGGTTTAATGCAAGCTATGGCAGGGCTCTAGACTTAATTTGCCGTCATACCCACCGTGTTTTTACATGCTCAGCGTGAGTACATTGCGTTTTTTGTTTAGTGGCAGCACCCAGCGTTTTAAAACTGTGCTTTGTTTTCAGCCGCGTTTAAACGCTTCGGTGGATTTGACTGCTAATAGTAAAGCTGAAAGAAAGATACGCCTCGTCATATTTGCTGCTTTTAAAGAACAAGAACCCTACAACCCTATTTACAGCTTTAGTTTTTTTCTTTTTCGGCTGATCTTCCACGCCCCACACTTTGAGAACCACCAACGTAATGTTACTGCATCTGATCAAACAAATGTTCAGTCTGATGTTGTGACGAAATTGGTGTTGCGATATTTAAACATAAAAACAATTATATAATTAGAAAAAAAAGATCTGTCAATTAAAAAATAAATAACAGTTATTTTGGCAGTAGTCTACCACTGCCTATATGGCCCACCAGAGGGGCCGCAGCCCACCGGTTGAGAATCACTGCTCTAGACTAATATTTAGATCATTTCTTATATAAAACCTACATGAGATGGTTGTAAAACTGCTAGCATAAATGTGATTAATATAATAATGAAGAGAATACAAAAAATACTATTAATATAACTATTACTGCTAATATTAATATCATGGTATATTATTCAACAAAATATTTTAATTTACTTTTAACCAACTTGACGTTATTGATTACATCATCAACATTCATTTATTAAACATTTTTATTCTTATTATTTAAGATACAATAACTTTAAATTCCATTATTTTATAAAAAATATTGTGTTCCCGTCAATCATAAAGGATACAAAGGGGAGTGAATCTTTGCGTTTGCAACATATTGATCACAGGTGATATCGTTTGCATATGTGGCATTAAAGTAAGTGAACGGCCTCTAGCTTATGCAATATGATAAAATGTAATAAACTTTACCAGAATCTCAGCTGGCTCCTCATCTCTCAAGTGGGAGGGGCTGTGCTTCAGTAGCACTTTGATAAAGTTGACCAGACGTTTGAGATTCGTGAATTTATAGACCACCTCTAAAGTTACATACACATTAATATACTTACTAATACATGAACAATATAGTGTTTATAAAACTTTAGAGACGGTCCCCAAACACGAAAAAGTAAACGGTCACTGCATGCGCTGTAGATCTATTAGCTTGTGCAGTGTAACATTTCTGCACTTTTTTGTAGTCGCACTGGTGTAACCTTGTAAAATAATTAGTTGCACTGGCAGAAAAAATGGTCGCAAAATGCAACCATTTGGAGTCTAAAGCCCTGTATGATTATTAAGCAGCATTTGTGGCATATGCTTGATTACCACAGACAATAAGTTGTATTAACTCTGAACAAAAAGATACATGTCACATATGAATGTTTGTCACTTGCGACAGATACATCCGCTGTCAGAAAGAGTCTGGAAGAAGTGTCGAGAGGGATAAATTGAAGCGGCAGGACATAGAAGCCTGGTAAAACATCAATCACTTTTAACCCTGTAGGATTGTCTGGTCTTCTCAGTGACAGGACCTGCATGTAGTTAATGGACCGACCTTCTTCACAGGCACCTCTATAAGATGGTGGACAGCTGTCGTCAGCTCACTGGATCACAAAACAGCGGAGATGAAGACACAGCCGGCATGGTGACCATTCTAACCGGACACTCTTTGGATGAGATGACTGAAAGATCAGCTTCCATGAAGGTCTGCATCTCTATTTCCACATTCCTAACACTGATATTCCATTTTTACACCTATCATCTACACATTAACTTGATTTACCCAAAATACTCTTGAGAAGATAGTCATAAAGTGTTTTCTAGCTGTGAATCTGTTTTCACATTAATCATTTTGGAGTGTTAAAGTCAGGTTTAAAGAGTCTTTGAACATCTCAGCGTTAAAATAATTCCCACAACATCACACGTCCACCTCTTTTTTTTTTTCTTAATTTCTCTCACATTTAAAAGCAGTTTTGTCCACTCATATCTACACTTATTTCACACCATATATATGGTGTAGCAAAATTGTGCATATTCCTACCATTATTAAACAAATTCTTAGTACGGTACCTAGAGTTTAGTTTTTCCAAAGGTTTCTTTTTCACAGCTCTTCAGGTAGTTAAATTGTTTGAATTTTAAAAAAAAAGGTGTTTCATGAAAAGTTTCCGTGCATTCATTTGTTTGTCTGGTGGCAGGGGGCTGTCCAGGCGGTGGGAGCCGCTGGCATGGAGCTGAAGAACATCACTGAGTTCTATCAGCAGTGGAAGGAGATGGGTTGAAAGACAGCGTGGTACTCTGCGGGCGGCTCGATGTTCGGCTGATCACACGCTCTCTCCCTCTCTCTGTTTCTCTCTCTCCCACTTTCCTGCTCTGTCTGCATCTGCGTCGCCAGGAAAAACTACTCAAAGATGGAGAGTTGGAAGGAGGGAGGGTGCAAGGAAGTCTTTGGAGAAAAGAGAAGACAGAGACACAGGGGGCTTTTACGTACAGCGGTGCGTCTTCGACCCGACGCAGGGGGGTTGAATGAAGCTATTGGGAGAAATACCTCCATTTAAATGCCCCTGGGGCGCTATAACCAGGCATATATACCTATGAAATGAGTGTATATGTTTTTGAGAGAGAAACGAACATTTGTGTGCATATACACAAAAAAGAAACCCATAAATATAAATGTATAGAGCAGTGTTTTTGGATATTTTTATTTTTGTCTTTACGCTACGGTCATGGGGGTCCTGCGCTGCCATGTGGATGTGGGTGCAACAGAGTTTGCAGCAGAAATCAGCCCACAATAGAGCCACAATCCTGTTTCTCAGTCTTCTTGCAAAGGGGCTTTTGCTCCCAAGGGCAAAAAGGATTCAGGGTAATGGGTGTAAACTTTTTTTTTCATATGTGGCTTCCCTCTTCTTTTTTGTTTCTTTCTTTTTGCTGTGTACCTTTGTGGTTTAATGTATTGTGTTATCTGTGTCAGGCGAATGATTGCTTTTATTTGATTTTATTTTTGTATGTCATATCTTTGCTGTGCTGAACAAGGGTCAGGCGATGAGATTCTTCATGCGTTATCATATTACACACTCATAACTCTCGGCTGCGTTAATGG
Organism: Beaufortia kweichowensis; assembly: GCA_019155185.1. Classification (NCBI taxonomy): domain Eukaryota; kingdom Metazoa; phylum Chordata; class Actinopteri; order Cypriniformes; family Gastromyzontidae; genus Beaufortia; species Beaufortia kweichowensis. The sequence continues at coordinate 15,618,518 of CM032800.1, forward strand.
ACGTGAAGGCTTTTCCAAGGCCTAGGCGTTTGACATCACATTCTCATAGTAAATGTCCCATATTGCACAGTGCAAAGAAATACAATGTATGTGTGAGGCAGTGCATTAAACAATAAAAAGTGATTTCATCTACAATGTCTCCTTTGTTTTGAAGATGCTTGTCAAATTCAGTCAGTGGTTATCAGGCTGGCAGCTACAGAAGAGAGAAAGAGAGAATAAACAGCTACTGGCAGCTACAGAAGAGAGAAACTTTTACAAAATGTATTATAGAAAAACTTAATTGCTGTTAAAACACATTTACAGAATCTGGACTATCATTGTTTAGTTTGGAGTCAAAGATTATGTGCTTAATCATTTAATTCTCTTGAGAGCTCTAGTTTATAACATATGCATATAAAAAAAATCATCAAGCAAGGCAGTTGTAAGATGTTACATGAAGAATGTGAGAAGTTAATATGAACACCATCAGACATTTGTATAATACAAATCGGTTGAATTAAATTGTAAAAGTTTTATGGTAATTACTCTAAAAGTGAGTTTAAATTTTAAACTCTATTCACTATTCAAAGTTGTAACAGCTGTTACATTCGTTTTTTTAATTATTTTTCTTTGCAACAAAAGTAATTTATGGTATTTTGGATAGAGTTCAGAATATACTATATGCATTAGGTTACCAAATAAAAACATTAACAAACCAACATTAACAAATAAAAACTCACAGATCAAGCATCTAAACGAAATAAAGACACCATCACCAGGTTTTAGAAGCGCTAACCATTGTGATCAAAGTAGGTCTCCGTGTACTTGCTCCACTATTTTCTGCCTCATGCAACTATGTTGGGCCCTCTGCTGAGATCTCATTGTAGCTTTATGGCCAGTTCCCTGGCAAAGACCCCAAGTGCTACCCTGACATTGAATGGCAAGGCTTTGCCCCACTTTAAGGCACAAATTATTTGCAGTCCTGTCCAATGGCCAAATGAACCCAAGAGATTCAGTGGAATGGAGGCTGGGAAGATGGTGCCATCACTGAAAGCTGAATTATACTGTTGGGTTCATTATAGTTCAATGTTTTCCCATCATCCTCCTAATAACTGAAACCATAACAGATATTCTAATAGATTTATTTATGTGGAAGATAGGCAGCAATAGAAAACAACTGAATCCTACTGGACACCAAACACACTAAACCAAAATTTTGTAGTAGTTTTATTGGTAAACAGTTGATACAATTCCAATAATATTTGTAATGAACACCAATAGAATATGTATGTATTTTTTTCAGCAGTGAAATTAAAATGTTTATTATGCTAATACCCATAATGCATTATAAAACGGATAGCTCCATTCTTTAATTGGACTGAGCCGCTCTGACCAGTACATCAGCATTACTGCGCCACTCTGAGGTGGGTAGAGTAGCTAAAACTTTTACTCAAGTAAAAGTACGAGCAAATATAGAAATAAGTCACTGTCTTAAAAATTACTTGAGTAAAAGTAAAAAAGTATGCAATGAAAAAACAGTGTAACGAAGTAAAAGTACAGATTTTTATTAGAAATATACTAAGTAAGAGTAAAAGTACAACCTTTTAAATTTACTTTACTAATGCATATAGTATTTTACTTTAAAAGTACATATTTTCCAAAAATCTTACTCAAGTAAATGTAACGACTGCACCTTTGTCGCCACTGCACCGCGTCTATGCTGTTTCTGCTTTTGAAGAACTACATGGGCGGAGGAATATTTTTTGTGAAATCATATATGTATGCGTGTTTATTTTATGAAACCGTTTTTATAGCACTTTTCCTATTATTGCCTTCCCATCACTCTATTGTTTTTCTCAATCTTTTTTGTTGCTTTGAATTAAAATGTCTAAATGCATAAATGTAAATGTCTAACAACATAAACAGAAAATATGTACCCACTGTATGTTTTCATTTACATATTTTCTGTTAATGTGTTCGGTGGTAACAAGTATGTGAGCACATTGAAAAAAAACAAGCAAACAATAATGTAAAAAGACACTGAGACCAAATATGAGAGGGCGTAATGAATATGCTAATTAGCGCATGACATGTTCTCATAACATTGAGTTACTTTTTGAGAACACTACGTACTTTTTCATTTAAAATAGTTAACAAGACGGACTCGTGTCTAACGTCGCCTCTAAGCTGTTCTAAAACCACTGTAAACTGTGGCTGTTTGATGCGTTTTGCTTTATACGTTTGATAACGTTTTAGTGTCGTCTTTGTGTAGTTTTTGTGTACGTTTTGTTGACTGAATAAAGTTTAATCGTAGACTAAACGTGATTTTACACCATATGAAGAGAAGTGAGAGCGCTGAAAGTAGTTGAACGGGTTTTGTTGTTTTGTTCGGTCTCCTGATTCTGAACACACTGAGTTTCTTTCATGTCTGTATCCAATGAGCGCGTGCTCGTGCGCGGAGGGTGGGATTTCCACTGCAGTTTCTGCTTCTTTCCCGTGGAATGCAAGGGACACACAAAGCCCGAACGATTCCCGGGGCTTTCCACTAACTTAGCTCGTAGTTCGGCCATGGATGTGTAGTTTTTGCACTTTTCCTATTAACTGTAGCAATCCGGATCCCAAACTGGCGACCTCACATCTCCCGCTGACACGCGCTAATGATCTCATTGACCAGATCAAGCTCAAAGGTTTGCACTTCAATGCTCTTATTCACTTTCTTCTGTTGTTTTAAAGTATACGATACATACGAAATGTCAGATTTAGGGTTAATATATGTGTGCATGCGTGCAAAGTTTGCTGGCACTGAATCTGAAAGTGATTTTAGAGTTAAGTGGAGGTATGCATGCTTTCTATCAACAACTTATCAAATTGTATTATGGATATAAAATGCAATGAACTGCATCATTACAAATGTTTAGATTTAGCACCAGACAACGGTGCAAATGTAGGAGTCTAATGATTTTGTGACGATATATCTTATTTTCCTTCAAAAGATTTGCAGAGTAGATGATACAGTCAATTGTTGTAAGGAATGAGTTGAAGATCAGAGTTTTGGTGTGTGAATTGTAAAACGTTATTGAGTTGGACATAAAGTACTTTCCCTAGGGTGAGATTAAATATAGACTGCATGTGGTCACTTCTGCAGAACTGCCTGTCATTTCCTCTAACACATATATAGGACATGTGCCTGTGCATTATAGTACACGTGAACAGCTATGGCTCTATAAGCGATATATATAGGGCCTGTTCTAAACCCCTTTTTTCACAATCACACTGTACAAGTTGATATCTGCTACGATAATGGATGGGACAGAAATAAAAAGAGCTGTGAGACAACAAACTTTGTAGGATTTCTGTGAATTTAAATTCACAAACCAGAAGCAATAATACAAAAATACATAAAAAAAAAAATACAAAAAACATACATTTTTATTTAAATAGATTTATTTTGATTTTCATGTGCTCATTTATGAGAAATATGGACTTTTATGGATGTGACAATTCTGAAAACAGCACTTTATTAGAAACATTTATGCTTTAAACATGAAAAAATGCTTAAAACATGCAAATATTGACTTCTGAGCTATCAGTATAGTAAAACCTTTAGAAAAAACCTTTTCATGGTAAGACTGACATTTGTATGGAATTGGAATTGGTCATTTTAGGTCATATAAATGACTAATGTAAAAAGTGACAATGTACATTATATAGTCATTTATATGACCTAAAATCTAGGTTCTTGTCGATTAAATAAAGGCCAACTACCAGTATATCTCTGTAAAACCTTGTAGACAACTTTATTATTAGTGTTCACTATTACTTTGTAATTAAGGCAATAAATGTTATTTTGCAGTTAAAGGTACTGTAAAAAGTGTTCAAGTGAATGAGCTAGTCCAAATGAATGTGTGTTTTTTAAACAAACTGGTTTTGAGGTCAGTTGAAAACTCTTTTACTGTAATGTGTTCACAACAGACATCTGTAGGGAATCGTATATGGTACGTGTTTAACATAAGAGTGGTGTGATACAATCTCTTGCCAGTCATGTTTGTGCAACGCCCATGGATGTTATTTAAAGCTGGTAAACTCGATGACCCATTCCTGACACAGGAAGGATATTATAATGTGATTTAACTAACTGCTAAGAACTGTTTATGTGAAGCAAAACCCACCTACGTGTTTATAACACATAACAAGACGTTCAAATGACCTAAGCATTACTCCAGCTGATTAAGACTTTTAGACTCTTTTTTTTTAGAAATTGAAGGACAAAATAAAATTGTTTAGGGTAATCAACAACATTCCCTCTATACTGACAATAGTGCTTACTGATTCCAAAACTTTTGTAGTTTTAAGTTGCAGAAAGTTGAGTTGTCCAGCTCACAGCACATCTCATCAGCGTCTTCACAGCAACTTTTACATGTTCAAGGAGCACTCACATTTTCTATATTTTCTACAACATGCAGTTCATTAAAAGTTTACATTTATCAGTTTGTGTGTTCCCTCAAACCCATGAGCTTGCTGTTTGCAGCATCACGCTTTACCAGCTGAACTACAACTAATGTAAACATCTAGTTTTACTTTTTGTATTTGTATCAGTTGTAACAGTTGTAATCGTCTTTCCCTGCAGTCTAGATTGCACTGAGAATTACAGACCACACTGCCTCCTCAACCCTACCTTTTTTGTTTTCTCACTGTTTGTTCAGGGGTCTTAGGGGTCTTTGCTTAGAGTCAGCTACTTGTAGAATGGGAGGAATGTTTTGGGGTTGTTTTTGTGGGTTCATAGTTTATATGCAGATCTTAATTTCTTTCACCCATAGTTAAGACCTTTAATTAAAATTTTACATTTTTTACATATTTTCATATTATATTTTAGTTGAGTAGAATAATCTATATAGTCATTAATCCTGCAGTCTCTTTCCATCAATTTATCGAATTAAAGAGTAAATGTAAATGCCTATTGCCGGTGCAATACTCATTACCACAGTGCTTGTGTGTTGTTGCCAGGGTGTTGCTAGGTAGCTGCTTACTGGACCAAGTTAAAAGAGCCCACCCCCAAACTTATTCTTTAATATCTGTGATATCTTGGTCTCTAGAGATTAATGTGTAATCCTTAATCCATTCTTATTAGAAAATAATAGGGAATAATATTTGTTCACTCTAATGAGGTTCACAAATATACTGTAAGGTGGCCAGGTTTGTGAAAGATGTGGTTTAAAGCTTTTTAGATGCAATATACAATGCAGAAGAAAAGAAACCTTTATTTATTTACGTCGCTGTGTTGGAGTGCTCACTAGGAGACTGCTGATATTAGATATTACTGATATTAGATATTAGTTATTAAATTAGCATTTATATTTTCCTGCTCGTCATTGTGTTTATTCTGCTGTAAAGCTGCTTTGAAACAGTGCGACATTGTTAAAGCGCTATACAAATAAACTTGAACTTGAACTTATTCACAAAGTGTAAAAATATGTTTTTTATTCCCTAATTCTCTTTTGCTTTTTTGTTTTATTTCTAGAGTTTCATTAGACTCTTATATGCCTGTATATCTGTCCATATACTTTTGTATGTATGTGGAGATCAGTGAGTTTTTGTACATATATGTGTTCTTTGCAGCACTGTTGTGCAATATAAATAAAGGTGTACACAGTTAGTGCTTTCTAGAAACCGGCCTCAGGCAAGGAGAATTAGTTAAGCAGACCTTCCAAAACAGGTTTTTCACTTTACTTACGTAAACAAGGCAAGTTCTTATTTTTCTCTTCTTTTTTGTTTTCTGACTGAAAAGGGATTGCTGAAACTTGGTGGAAAATTCCTGTTTTCCCAGTATGACTATTTGCATAATTATGGTGCATGTAGGTGATAGCTAGACAGACTACTTCATCCTGTGATTATGTACTGACATGCAGACAGAAGGCTTCGTCCCTACTGACCTCCATGAGAAGTTGCACCCCATACACAGCTACATATATGCAGAGCAGAACATGCTGAGGCTAGCAGGCAGAATGCATAGGCGACTTATTGTCACCACTTGGTGATAAAGACGTCTATTGAGGCAGATCTTGTGACACAGTCATGAGCCAAAGAAAGAATGTCAGAGTTTCTATGGAGGGTGAGACGGGGCTTACATATCAACAGAGGTGCACGCAAATGCCTGAACAAAAAAATGAGTCATGAAATATCTGAAATTTCTTAAATTATGCAATGTTTTTTGAGCATTATTGAACTCAAAATTGGCCATATTTGATTATTTATCATTTATCTTACTTTTTTATTAAGATAAAGGTTGATACAGTTTAAAGGGTTCATAAAACTGATTCTTGGGCCATTCTATGTCAAATCAACTAAATTTAATACAATTTTCAGGCTCAAATTCTATATTTTTTTATATTTTACCAGAATCCAGACAAACTTAAATAATGATGAAAGCTATAATATTGAAGCCCATAGAAGTCCACTGTTTGTAGAGAGTGGTCAAAATGACAATTTTCACCTTAAATTTGGGGCCATTTTAAAGAGCCTGAAAAATTACTAGAAAAATATACCAACATCATTATTTTATTTTTTCACAGAGAGCCTATTAAGTTCAAGTTTATTTGTATAGCGCTTTAACAATGTCGCACTGTTTCAAAGCAGCTTTACAGCAGAATAAACAGAATGACAAGCACGGAAATATAAAAGCTAATTTAATATCATCTAATATCACTAATATCTAATATCAGCAGTGTCCTAGTGAGCACGGCGACGGTGGCAAGGAACCCAGACTCCATTAATGAATGTGTGTGTATATATATATATATATATATATATATATATATATATATATATATATATATATATATATATGGAGAAAAGAACCTTGGCTCACTTGGAGGGTCATTTCTCCTCTGACGCGTCACAGCTGCAGTCAGTAGTTTGATCAAAATTATATGATTTAAATTCGTGTACTAAATTTGCTAAAGTTTGAAGCCGTGTAGGTCTGAGTTTTGAGTTGATCTGGATTATTAGTTGTGATTGAATTTAACAATGTGTTTGTGTGTATGGTTAACTAGGTAGTGGTTAAAAGGCTAATACTATACAATAAAGGATTGTTTAGCCGGGGATGACTGAGTTGAACGGAGTGCAGCTATAACATCAAACTGCTGACATAGACAGAAAAGAAGTAGTTACGTCAAAAAAGTTAAATAGTTAAAGAGATAATATATACTTTAAAGAGTTAAAGAGCATAAACACTGTTTAGCATTATCATGAATGTAGTAACTAGCATTAGCATTAGCTATAATGAGTGCAGGTTCTCCTGGGGGTCGCCTCCTTCTGACAGATCCAACGTCAGGTCAGGGTATGGACGGGATGCAACCTCGGAATAATAAGAAACAAACAAACTGAGAGCAAAATACTGTTTCACACCCTTAGATGCAACAAGTACATCAGATTGTTAGGGAAATGTTCCCGGTTCCGGTTGGCCTAATTAATGCAGCCTAACAATCCCTTAGGGGATTTGTGTTATAAACTGTTGGACTATGTGTATGCTATGATAAAGAGGTCTTTAATCTAGATTTAAACTGAGAGAGTGTGTCTGCCTCCCACACAGCACTAGGAAGACTATTCCAAAGATTAGGTGCTAAATAGCAGAACGATCTACCACCACCACTTGATTTAGAAATTCTAGGTATTACCAAAAGGCCAGAGTCCTGAGAACGTAATGGACGTGAGGGACTGTAATGCATTAGGAGCTCACTCAGGTACTGAGGAGCTAAACTATGTAGAGCCTTATAAGTAGTCAGTAAGATCTTAAAGTTAATACGTTGATCTTAAAGTTAATACGTTAATACACAGTGTTGACAGTACCGGGCTGATATGTTCAAACTTTTTTGTTCTTGTGAGAACTCTATCCACTGTATTTTGAACTAGTTGGAGCTTTTGTAATAGGCTAGCTGGACAGCCACCTAATAATGCATTGCAATAATCCAGTCTAGACATCATGAATGCGTGAACTAACTTTTCTTTGAGATGTTTTACAGGTGTTGGCAACATGGCTTTCAAATGAGAGGGTACTGTCGAATAAAACGCCCAGATTCCTAGCTGATGATGAAGGCTTAGTAAAGAACCCGTCAATAGTTAGATAATATTCCTGTTGGTTAAGTGTGGGAGCTTTAGGTCTAATGGTTAACACCTCTGTTTTGTTCAACAACAGAAAGTTGCTACTCATCCAGGTTTTTATGTCAACTATACATTCCATCATTTTCGTGAATTGCTGTGTTTCGAGAGGCTTTGAGGAGATATAGAGTTGTGTATCGTCGGCATAGCAGTGAAAATTAACTCCATATTTCTTAATTATGGCTCCATGTACAGGGCGAAGAGTAGAGGTCCTAGAACAGATCCCTACGGTACTCCATACTGGACTTGTGATCGCTAAGACTTTTCATTGTTTATTGCTACATATTGAAAGCGGTCAGATAAGTATGATTTAAACCATTCTAATGCGATTCCACTAATGCCAACATACGTTTTAAGTCTATTTAAAAGTATGCTGTGATCGATAGTGTCAAAGGCAGCACTAAGATCTAACAATTCAAGTAATAAGATGCATCCACGATCAGATGACAAGAGCAAATCATTTGTAACTCTGATCAGAGCAGTCTCTGTACTGTGATGGGCTCTAAATCCCGACTGGAATTCCTCATAGATTCCATTCCTATGGAGGTAGGAGCATAGCTGTGATGAAACAACCTTTTCAAGTACTTTAGAAATGAAAGGTAGATTCGATATAGGTCTATAGTTTGCTAAGTCTCTAGGATCAAGTTGTGGTTTTTTAATAGTAGGCACAATAACGGCCAGCTTATATGCTTTAGGGACATATCCTAATGTTAGAGATGAGTTTATAATACTAAGCATTGGGTCTATTATTTCAGGCACACTCTAAAAAATAAAACATTGGTTCAACAACAAAAAATATGTTAACGTTTTCCACTAGAATTTTTTACTTAAGCCAATTGGGAGAATTACATTAATTCAAAGCAATATTTTGAGTTGATCCAACATAATGTTTTAAGTAAGGTGAAGACGTTTTTTTTGAGGCAGCGCTGGCGAATCTACGGTGGCAGGGAAGTGCAAAATAACATTACAAAGTGTGAAACACTTTTACAAAGCTCGGGACAAATGTACATTTTGGAAAACATTTTTACCTATCATAAAACACAATTACATGGGGAAAACACTTTTACCAGTCCCGAAACAAATTTACAATGACAGATTCTTCACGGAAAGGGAATGTACCACACACAGGGAGTAACGTGAAAGGTGTTGTTGTTGGTGAGCGCGGTAAATTCCGACCACACGTAAAGCAAAACCGCGTTAAGCTGCTCATATGTTTGCCACAAAACGGGCAAAACATCCCTCGGCTGCAGTCCATGTTCGGTCACCATAAACTTTATTTATGCCATTTACTCCACAACCACAACACAAATTTACCGCGTTCACCAACAACACCTTTCACAAATGTCGGTATTCGGTTACAGTATCACCAACAGAATCCTGAGCGAATGCAAATATGTGTAATTAAGCAAAAAATTACTTACCATTCACCACATTAAGTGTCAATGACTTTCAGCTGGTCACTCGTCTGGCCTTGAACATGCCCGCACATGCAGGGAAACTGTGGGCCGTTTACACGTCATAAGATTGTATTTTACGTTAACAGAACTTAAAATTAAATAAATTTTTGATTAACCGAAAATGTTAAGCTATGACAAGTCATGATAGTATATCGAATCAATAGGCATAATTTGTGTCATCCAAGCTCAATAAAATAACAATTACAAGTAAAAAGTCTAACAGCATTTCAGAACTTGATTTTTTATGTCACAACAATATATATATTTAAGTAATGACTAAAGGTCCCCTGAATTAGTTGTTAAGAGTGCAGCATCTCTTTTAATAAGGTAGTAGGGATTGGATCTAGTATGCACGTTGCTGATTTAGATGATTTAATTATCTTAAACAGTTCATCCTTTTCTATGGTTGAGAACTTAAAGACCATAAAGAACTTAAAGACCATTACTTATTAGTAAACCATGTTGACTTTAGCCACAGTTGTTGCATTATTTGCTAACAATAGCAGATCACATATGAGAAGAAAGCACTTACTGTGTTCTTTTTTACTTTAATAGTTTGGATTTCATCACTTTATATTTTGTCTTGCTTCTGGTAAAATATAAAAAAAAATAAAAAATTTGAGCTGGGACCTCTGGTTGAGGTTTACACGGAATGACCCTCTTAATTGTTCTTATGAATCTTATAAACTTTGTGTTCCATCAAAGTTTGTATCTAATGTATGTATAGAATTATGTAATATGTAATGAAGTGTAATAATAGAATGAAAATATTTCATAAAATTATATATAAGTTTTTTCTGCACTGTAAAAAAAATATGTTGTTTTTACGGTGAAATACCGGCAGCTGCAGTTGCCAGTAACTATCCGTTAAAAATATAGGAAGCCTGTATATAATTTAGCAGTTAATAACTGCAAACTTTTATGAGTTATACAAATGTTTTGTATATTTTACAGTTTTTAACCGTATATATTACAGCATAGTTTTATGTATTTTACAATTTTTAACCCTTTATTTCTTTAACTGGTATACATGATAAAACTGTTATAATTCTGCTTTGTGTCTTTAAATTTACTCAAGTTTACCACCATAATACAGGTAGTAAAATGGATGGCAACATGACGAAGCAGAGTTCATCACAAATGGCCTTTCCATATAAAATATTATTACCACTATAGAAACGGCGCCCAGTGTCATGCATACAAACACAAATCACAATTAGGGTAAAACATGTGACAATTAAAAAATGCTATAAACATTGACTAAACAACATTAAATGAAACCTAAAACACTAATATACATCCGGTAATAAATATTAGAAGAAACATTACTTTTTGAAAGGAAATATTAACAAATGTAAAGAGTCACGCAGGGAATTATGGGAATGTCCTTTAACAGTTTTTCACCGTAAATTTTAGTGTAACTTGTATTTTTAAATGACAAAAACATGATTTTAACATTATTTTACTGTAAAAGTGCACGTATAATCTTGTTGAATATTTTCCAGATTTTCACTATAAAATATATGGTAATTCAAACCATTTGCTTTTAAAAACCTTACATTTTACATCATTTAACAGTATAATTAAATGTAATGTTTTGTTAAATCTTTTACAGTATTTTACTCTATATGTAAAGGTTTTTCACTAGTAATCAATTAACAGGTCTTTACTGTAGCATTTTTATATTATTTTTCTGTTAAAATTACAGACATTTTTTACAGTGTGGGGTTGGTCAACTATTGCCTTAATTAATGGAAGAAGTGACAATAGCAGCTCTCTCTCATTGGTTACAGCTGGTGAACATAACACACTTGGGCTGAGCTCATCTTCTACTCTTGTGTTGACTCACAACTGTGTGTCATGGGATTTAGCTAGTCTGACTGTAAACCAAACATCTCCACCTATCAAAAAGGCATGCTGTAGGCAGAGGCGACTGGAATGAGAAATGTTTGGGAGTTGTTTGTTTCTATATAAACCCAACATATAAAAACAAGCCACAGGGCATTGCAGAAAAAAACTTGTATCCAGTGTCAGATGAATTATGTTTTTGTTTGACTTCCATAGAAACAGCTGATGAAGGAGATGTTCATAATCCTTAACATCAACATTGGCTTGTGGATTAAAGTTAGCGTGTTTCATGAATGAGATCTAGTCCTGGATGATCTGGTCTGTTAATCAGGAAGAATGTTGTTATAATAGTTGTTGTGTAAGTTTATGCAAAAATGTTTCAGCAAGTGTATGCCATGTGTTTCATCTGAAAAAATTGCATAATGGCTGTTTTTAAATGTGTAATGAATATAAAGGAACTTGAACTATCTAGGGAAGTAGTTCGAAATTCGCAAGATTCTCTATTTTTCTAGCTGATGAATGTTAAAACAATGACAGCCATTAAAAAATCGCTCATATAGTTATTACATTTTATACATTTATAGTTATTGTTTTGGAGGCAGGTCTTCTGAAGCTATGTTTTGTTTGAAACACTGACCGAAGTCTCAGTTAAAAAAGAAAAGAGTTCTGCCCTCACAGTCACACTCAAGTGTTTCAGAGCCCTGTCTACTAAGTATTGATATAATTTTGTATATCAGATAAACTCTGCTTGATTTAATGAAAAATTAAATACAAATTCCATTGAACATAGCCACATTTACCTTTACATCTAATCCGATAGGGTGTTTACATGTGCCTGTGCTTTTAATCGAATAAATTTGTGACATGCGCACATTAGCCTGTCCTGTTTGTCCTTTTATTTCTGTCAACATGGAGTTTTGTTATTTCTTAATGCACAGTGTTTTTGTGTGAAGTGTTGCTCTTGTCAAGCAACAGCATGACATTTTAGCCATCGCAAAGGAGCATATGAGTATTACCCCTCCCTCCTCCGAAGCAAAAGCCTGTGGATAAAGGTCTGTAGTAAAATAGACCCACATCCCTATCCTCTTGACGTGATGACGTAGATGCAAAGTAATCAGTTTAACACATTTACATGGCAGAATTTTTCTTTTGTTCGGTTAAAGAAAGGTTTATCCCACCCCTCTTAAACCGATTATTATTTTATTCGGTTTGGGCATTTTTATTTCGATTAAGATGTTTACAATGATTACAATGCTTGATGTACAGCCCCACTCAAAAGTTTGGGATCAGTAAGACTTGTAATGTTTTCAAGTCTCTTACGCTCATCAAGGCTGCATTTATTTGATCAAAAATACAGAAAAAACAGTATAACAGTATAACAATCTAAAATAATGGTTTTTATATTAATATACATAAAAATATAATTTATTCCTGTGATGCAAAGCTGAATTTTCATCAGCTGTCACTCCAGTCTTATGTGTCACATGATCTTTCAAAAATCATTCTAATATGCTGATTTAGTTTTTAGTATTATCAATGTTGGAAACAGGTGTGCTGCCAAATATTTTTTAACCCTTTATTCTGAGGGTTTTGATGAGTAACATGTTCAAAAGAACAGCATTTATTCTGTATTATTATGTAAATCTATGCTATCACTTTTTATTAATTTAACACATCCTTGATTAATAAAAGTATTCATTACTTTCAAAAAAAGAAAGAATAAAAGTGTACTGACCCCAAACTTTTGAATAGTAGTGTATATTGGTAGAAAACCTTTCTATTTTAAATAAATGCTGTTCTTATTAACCTTTTACTGATCAAAGAATCCTAAAAAAAGTATCACAGGTTCCAAAAAAATCTGATTATTAGAATGGTTTATGAAGGATTATGTGACACTTAAGACTGGAATGACAGCTGATGAAATTATATTTTTAAGTATATTCATATATAAGCCATTATTTTTTTTATGTATTTTTGATCAAATAAATGCAGCCTTGATGAGCGTAAGAAACAAAAAACATTACACGTGTTATTGATCCCAAAATTTTGAGCGGGGGTGTATATATGCACCTAATGATAGCACCCTGTTAAACCATTTAGGAGCAAAGACATGCATATCACAGTGTCTTTTTGCAGTTTCTGAACCAAAACTGCAGAATTGCAAGGTGTTTGCCAAAACAAAGAACTCCGGTTGAGCATTTCCATCTGTTTTGTTTATGTGCTGCCGTTTGTACAGTATGTGTGCAGCTATCGAGCTGGTTTTCATACGGCTCAGCGTGTAACAGTCAACTCTGTGACCCGCACAAAGCACATTCTGTTCCAGTTTACAGGAGTGGCCCCTATACAAGCAGAGCACAAACTCTTTAGAGAAGCTTTAGTGTGTCAGCTGGATCCAAACAGATGGACTGTGCTTTCACTTTCTCACAGCAAGACTCGTTTGCTTTAAATAGCTCAAATTGGGGGGTCTTTAAGTTCAATTTATGTATCAACATTGTTACTGTTGTTATTTTAAAAATCTTTGGGAGGGCTAAAAAGAGACATACAGTAAAAGTTTGTCGCTATACGGTGAATGTGGAAATGTGCATAGCTCAGATAATCTCTGCGTGGAGGAATTTGTTAAGGAATGTTTGAGTTCATACAGTATGTGAATGTTTAACACTTGATTCCAGACTTCAGTGTTGTGACAAATGCAGACACAGTTTGAGTCATTGTTGAATTTTTAACAAAACTATTTAGATTTATGTGAGATTACAGGAAATTTGGGCAATGGGCTCATTTTTAATCTCATGTTTAATGTTTTGTGAGACTTCAGTAAACAGTATCCTGTTGTTGTCTTAAAAACATAGATATTATATAATATAAATATAGATAGCCATTTTTTTGTCAGTCAATGAGAATTAAAAATATATTTATCTTAAAAGTAAAATTTGTACTGTAAAACCATCATACTGTTCTCACTGTTTGATCAGTGAAATGCAAACATTATGTAAAGCAGCAGATCTTTACAGTGGCTGTGACCTTGTAATGGCTTGCAGGTTTGTGCTGACAGTTGTGACCAGCAGGGAAAATAAAATAATATGCAAATAATAAAATACAGCTAATCATATAGTAGCCTAATGCATTGTTAAATTAGGGAGAAAATATGCATGATGACTATAATTTTTTATGCCATCAAAGACTTTCTGTGTTATTTTTGCATTAATTCATTGGTTACTTACAGGGAGCTTGTCAAACTAGATGCATACCAACAGAGAACACATGCTTGAAAACCATTAACAAAACAACATAAGGTTTAAGAAAGTAGTATTACAATGAATACATGCAAAGCAATTACACATTTATACACATTATTTTTTTTTATTTAGTCTTAGTTATTTTCATTTTGCTATAAATTGTTGAGCATACAAAGTTAATGGTAATAAAAAATGTCAGTGTTACACTTGATACCACTTGATTTCTTTCTGTTTCCCTGCAGTGATGCCTGCATGGCGGGGGGCAGGTGGGGGTCATGGATGGGGCTGGGCTCAGTGTGTAAGGTGGGAGTCTGGGGAAGAAAGCACGTCTCAGGGTTTGGAGTGTCCGCTGTGGTGTGTCTTGTGTCGGGGTGGAAGAGACAGAATCAAGCAGGCCAGTCAGATATGGAAAGGAGCCCTACAAGTGACCACAAACATGCTGAGCTTCAAACTTCCACAGCTTTTTGACATCCACCAGGTGCCAAAGGTGAGAGCTCATCTTATCTGTACATCCAGCCTGCAGACCTAAATGTGAGTCCACAGTTCATAGAAAATAAAAATTCTGACATTATTTACTCGACCCTCAAACCAAATGTGGCAGCATGGTGCTAACATTTCATTGGTTCTTGTGACATCATGTCATGTCATTTTGTCACAAGCCACACAAGAACCATGAGATGAGATTTGATGTTATTAATGTACTTAATGATTAATGTTATTAATGATTTGAGCTTGTTTATCAGTTTGATGTGATATTCAATAACTGCCTTAAATTATGGTCTTTTCAGAGCGCTGAAGAAATAGTTACCCAACAATAATATCATGTTTTACTTCTTCATCGTGTCATTCCAAACTTATGACTTTCATCCATAAAGCACAAAATGAGCACAATATATATATTTTTTAAGACATCCAGCAATATATATGCCATTATTATATTGTATTGCTTAAATAAACTACTATTGCACTGCGCTCTGGAATACTCGATTCTGATTGGTTAGTAACAACGTTCCTAAGTATGTTATTTCCTGATAATAACCACTCAAAAATAAATACACAGGCATATCTGGGCACTGTGAGTCAACTTAACCTCAAAAGTAATTTATTATGAATAAAATGGATACAGATATACCAAATTAATAACATTTAAATGATTAAACCACATTGTTTGTTCTTCTTGTTCGTCACTTTGTGTCTAAAGCCAATAGAAAATGTTTTTTTCTTTGTGGAAGGTTTATTTTCGTAACAAATAATACAAATAAAATCATATTTCATATGCAATAATTTACTCATGTGAAAAGTGGGGTCAGCTAGTTGTTATTACAAAATGAAACCCCTCAGAGTCTGTGTCTCGAATCAGGGTTTATTGGTAACAACCGGCTGGCTGTACATTTATCTTTATTGTGATGATCCTGCATATGTTTGCATGTCTCTCAATGTTGATGTGCACGTCTTTCAGGTGTTTCAAGAGGACAATATCATGACTGGGTACCGACATCCCCGCAGCTCGGCCCTGGACTGCATCCTCAGCAGTTTCCAGATGACCAATGAGACAATGAATATCTGGACCCACTTCCTGCCAACCTGGTAAAGCACCCAGTTACAAGTGTGATCTCCAAAGCTGGTAGCCTGATAGCTTTGCAAAGGCAGTAAACATTACTTGCTCCTGCAGGTACTTTGTGTGGAGATTTAGCCTGCTGTGCTCCACTGTGAACTTTCTGTCAGACAGCTACACCTGGCCTCTGCTGGTCTACATGCTTCTGGTATGTCTGTATCCCTTCACATCCTGCTGCGCTCACACCTTCAGCACCATGTCACCAGAGGCCTGTCACATCTGCTACTTCTTTGATTACGGAGCACTCAGCCTGTACAGTCTCGGTACGACCCGGTTCTCCTAACGTGTTGCTGTGATCTCATTTATTGCCCTTGTGAACACATTAATTAACAGAAAGCCATAGTATATTCGTACATGTAAATGTTTGTAAATGCTGTACAAAAAATAAATAAATGAGACACTAAAGTGTGGATATTCAGCTTTGTCACAAGTATTTATGTATTTACTGCATGTATGTATGTGACTAAAAATCACTAAAGTCTAAAAATTAATTTTTTTAGATATAGCGAGCATCATTTGATTTACCTATTAATTTCACTATGATTTCATTCTTTGACATGGTGTTACTCAGTAAATTTTTAAAGATATCAAGTTTACATTTTCAAGGAATGTTCTTTACATTATGTAAGATGATTTTATTTAGAAAACAGCAAATCACAAAAAATCAACTTTAGCTAGGTTTTTACAGACTGGCTCATACTGGCTCATATGTGTATATATATATATATATATATATATACACATACATACTTGTGACAATGCTGAATATATATATATATATATATATATATATATATACTGTATATATATAAAAGATAAAAGATAAGATGGAAATGAAATGACGGCATTCTGGATGGTTAATGGCAGGTTATGAAAGCTTGTGAGTATATTTGCACTATTTATAGTGGGAGTTGAAAGGACAGAGAAGTTTTTAATGTCGGTGATTAAAAACGAAGGAAGAGTAAAGAACCAATGTTCATATTCTTCAGATCTGTGAAGTGTGAAGAGCTAATGTGCAATACAATACACTTCATCTGGCATCAAGTGAATGATTTTCTAATGCTCTTTGTACACAAACTCTTGTGTATAATTTTCAGTTTTAAAAAGAAATGTAGATCTGACGTTTTTCTGTTAAATAAAAACAACTGCAGAAAAACTGCAGGCTATTGCATAACTATCATTTATATGTATTATTTACATTAAATGAGATCTTTAGAGAAGTAAGTGTTGTTGCAGACTCTTCTACTGGAATTATGTACTTTGATTTTTGGCATCCACTTGTGTTTCTGTTGTGGTGACAATGCAATGCTAGCCGATACTGCATAACCTGTTTGTGCTGTAAACAGACTGCTTTAATTTATTTTTAAATGGCATGTGAAAGTATATGAAATAGTTAAATAGACAATTTGTCTGTATTGTTGTAGTTTGATAATTGTTGTTACTTTACACATTACAAAAGGTAACTTAGCATTTCAGTTTTGTTATTGTAATTGTATAAAAACGAATGTTTTGATTATTTGATTGGACTGCCACAAATTACAAAGATACGAGGTAGGAGAATCCATATTAGTATACTGTCCACATACCATATACTGCAATAAGTTTTAAAATATTTTATCTAGTCCAAACATATCCTTACTTTCACTGTCATGAATTTAGGAGCAGTTGGTTATTGCAGAAATGGCTTTTTTTAAAGCAACTTTACAAGTTTTATGTTTGTTTGTTATGTTTGGTCTAAGTGTCTAAATACATTTTAGGGCCACTGTGCTTTATGAATTCTAAGAATTATGTTTTTTCTTTTGATGAAAAGCTCCTGTTTAAATTTTTCCTGGTCTACATATATCCTTTTCATAATTAAAGTTGCTTGTGTAGATTCATGGTTAACTAATCTAAAAGATGTTAACACATCTGCTCTTAAATTAAGGTTGTACTTTTACTAACACTCGAAAGAAAAGTGTCATGTATTTAAATTAATACAGTTTTTATACACAAATCCTCTGATATAAATGAATTAGTGTTACCATGTTCATAATGTTCGTACTCTTGTACTTGGTCACAGGCTGTGCCATCACTTACAGCTCTTACGCGATGCCCGACTGCTGGGTTAACAGTTGGCTTCACCAGTATTTCGTGCCCATCGCCGTTGGCAACACGCTCTTTTGTACCAGCTTGTCTTGTTACTCCAGGTAAGAGTCTCTTTAGAGTGCAATTAAGACTATTGACTAATTTACCAAAGCCTATAATTACAGGAGTCCTAATGCAGACACACTGAGCCGCTGTCATTTAAATCACGGTTCAAATTCCGACACTTTAATAAAATTTTAATGGGTGTGTAGACCTTTATTTGTCTTGACCAAACAGGCATTATGATTGCTGCATAAAAGGTTTCAGTCATTTTAATAAATGACTTATTTTGAGTAGAAGTGTAATTGGTTGTTGAATTTAATTAATTGCACTTGATAAAGCAAGAATCACCGTTGCATATACTGTACTAAGGATTTGACGTTTCCTGTGCTTCGGGTGCAAATTTAAAGGAATATTTCTTCCAAAAATTAAATATCTATCATAATTGAATCTCCTAATTACCCTCATGCCATATCAGATGTATATGACTATGTATATGAATTATAAAAGATTTTATTTTTTTTTTTTTTTTTGGTGTAATTGTTTAAACCTATAAATTTTGTTTTATAGAACGTAAAGGAGTATCTGTTTAAACAAATTTTAAATGAGGGTTTATTTTACCGGTCTTTTTTACAACAGGTTTGTGGAAATACAGTTTCCAGACAGAAGTAAAGTCTTGCGGACCAGCGCATTTGTTGTTCCCTTTCTCTTTGACAGCTCTCCGCTCTTCTACAGAGTAAGATAGCCACACTTCATTTTATTCAACATGCAAAAAAGCTTGAGTGCTTACGCTGATTGTGCCTATAAGCTTTATGTAGACCCGAAGGCACTCTGAATACTAGTTTTTGCTTACAGAAGGTTCTGTCTGTGTATGTGTTTGTTTATAGGTGCTGTTGTGCTGTTGGGGGAGTTGTAGTCCAAGTGAAGCTCTGGCCAGTCACTCATACCATTTGCTCTTTGCATTTCTCACATGCTTCCTATTTGCGTCTCACCTCCCAGAGAGACTGGCTCCTGGTCGCTTTGACTACTTTGGTATGTTATTGCACCTCACCTGAACTTTTTATTTAAACTAAATTTATGGTTGTCTTTGTGAAAGTTTGTGAAATACAGTACCAGTCAAAAGTTGGGAAACATTTTTCCACATTTTAGAATAGTAGTTAACTCATCTAAACATGAAATCACACGATTGCAACTTTGGGAATTATGTTGTGACTAAAAGCATCCAAAATAAATGAACCATAGCATTATCAAAAGTAGTCACCCTTTGTCTAGAATTTGTAAAATCATACTCACTGTCATCTGACATTTTATCATCCAGCTTCTTGATTTCTATCTATGCTGGACTCTTTTTGGCTGCTTTTTATAATTATATAATTTATATATAATACAATTTATTAAATAAAAAAAAAAAAAAATTTATTTTGAAAATTTATTGTATTTTTTTCTGCCCTTACTGTTATATCTGCAAATAAAGTACACGCAGTTCTGCTTTTGGATGAATTTGGCCATACCTTTGAAACAGTTTTTGTGTCATTAAGCATGTCTGCAGTGCCTTACATTGCTGTCTGTGTAGGCAGCTCTATAATATTTGGTACAGAGCTTTTGTTTTGATTTTCCATCGTGATAGAGGTTGTACATGTTTGAATTGCTTTTCACACACAGTTTTCACACAGTCCTTTTTCACTCATTCTTCTCCAAGGTCACAGTCACCAGCTGTTTCACGTGTGTGCTGTAGTGGGCACATATTTCCAGATGGAGGCAGTGTTGACTGACATGATGTCTCGCAAAGAGTGGCTGATGTCCCACTCGCCTTTACCGTCCTTTATAGGCACCCTGGGGGCATTTGCTCTGGGTGTCCTCCTCAACCTGGCTCTCATCAGCATATTCAGCGCCAGTTTACTGCGAACACCTCGCCAAAGCACTTCAGCCTCTGGTGCCGCCCAAACACAATGGGCACTTACTGTGAGCAAGGAAGACTAATAAGCCTTCTTGACACTTCTTGCCTTTTCTCACAGTAAATGAGCAGCACCTTTTAAGAATGATTTTACTCCATATTTTTGTAGCACACTTTAGTCACCTTTACTAATCTAGAATCCTCTAGTTTTGGTATTTGTGTTGCTTATTTTGAACTAAAAGCTAAACATTTGTACTATTTGAGATCATTTATGATAGATCCCTGGTTTATTAATTCAGCTGATAACCCTGATAATAATGATGACTATTTAAGCATAGTTTTAACCAATGTGCTTTTTTTAGTTATCAACATGAAAGCTCAAGGGTTAAATGACGTGAATGTTGTGATTTATATTTCAACAAAGTTATAGGGATATTTTAACCTTGTAGGGTTTTTTTAATATTCAAAGTATTATAAAAAAGCATGATTGCATTACTACATATGAATGTTATTATAATATTTAACTGGAAAATGATTAAGTAGTGTTAATCAGGGATTTCGCATTAATATTGTCAATATTAACATTAATTAATGGTTGTATCAGTTTTTTAAGTTTTATGATGTGTTGCATATCAGAATATATTATGGTCAAAAACTGACAGTAAAAATCTTATAGTCTAAATTAATAGGCGGTGGGTAATCTACTCATATGAGAGAACATTTGCCACTTTAAATTACATTCATGTTTTTCTGTCATTCCCTGTCCCTTTATTATACATCTGTATAATTGGTGCAAAATTATTTTGATGCACTGGACCACTTTTGAATAAGTCCCAAGCCACAGTAGCATAAATCGAGGGGGAAAGGGCTGTTTCTCTGAAAAGTATTTCCACTTTTACATTTTTCTTTCTTTTGGTCAAAACATTCTCCTGCTAAACTTCATCTCATGGGAATATGGGGCTGTACTGGACTCTTTACTGTTGTTTAGATGTTTATCAGATACAGTTCCCATAGGCATTTGTTACATGTTACCGTGTTATTGTTTTGTTCATTGCAGGCTGATGGCATACAATACATTGTATTAACATTTTTACATATTGACAAAGCACAACGTTTTCCGTTTATGTAATAGTTAGATATTGTCAGTGCACTTTAGTTTTTCCTCATGTCACATTTTCCTCCTTACACTAAATACTTGAAACTAACCATAGTTTATGCTAAGCTGTTAACCTCTGACTCTCATTTCCCTTGAGGTGAGTCTAGTGTTTCCTCCGTCTGATCTAATGCTAAAAGACAGGTACATAATTCTGTGCAATTAAAACTGCCTAAAGGCAAGAATTTACCAGAACCTTTTCTAACCAGCTCTGAAGCTTGGTCACGTGGTGATAATGATACTTTAATTGGTGTTGAAAGGGATCCTGGGTTGAAAAGGAATAGTAGGTGTTTTAAAGGTTAGCGGTGGAAAGATTCTGCATTTCTTCACATATGCCTATTTCTAGTTTACAAGCAGAAATTCTTGCTAAATAGGTATGTGTGTGTGTGTGTGAGCTCCAACTCTAATGAAGTGAGAGATTTAAATGTGAATGTGATTGGTGACGACAGTATTGTGTACACTAGAGAAGACATGAAATGTCAAAAATGTAAATGTAAAAGGTATCGCTACCCCAATCCCTGTCTGATAGTTGGCCCAAATGAATGTATTGCAGTTGAAAACTGTGCTTTTAAGTGCCCTTTAATGTTACAATGTAGCATTTAAAAGTAAATTTTTGTGTACCTAAAATAATATCTTTTGTGTTTGTAAGGTCAAAGAAATTTTGTGAAGGGTGTAAGCTTTGAGAAAGACAAGCCCTTCAGATGCAGTTTAAAGATTTCTATTTTTTAATATGGTAATTGTATTTCCCTTTAAATTAAAATAGTCAAATAAGTGATTATATTTTATTTCAAAATGGCTCATATTTTTAATTGGCATTTGTAAGTATTTTTGTAACATTTGAAAATGTGAAACATATGGTGATGTTTTTAAATAACAATTAGAATAAAACGGACTCATTGTTCACTCAGTTGTTGTGGTGTCTTTTAATACAAAGTGACTACACAAACAGCATTATTTAAGGCTTTATGTGCAAAATATACTTTTGTTTTTGTTTGTTGTGTATTAAGAGTCTTAAATAGTCAAGAGTGTTTGTGATACTCTGATACTGAGATATTGACTCATAATGGAATTTGATCCAATAACCCTGTATATATATATATATGTGTATATGTATATGATCAGAACAAAGGGACAAATGTTCCCTACAGCATACAAATGTATATGTAGGGACGAAAGAAAATTATTATATTATGAGGGGCCAAACTGAAAAAAATGTATATAAAACTGAATATATAGTTATAAACCAGAATATATAAATGTAAATTCGAATATATAAATGTAAATCCAAATATATAAATGTAAATCTGAATATATAGTTATAAATCCTGAATATATAAATCTGAATATAGTAAATACGAAGTTAGTGGTAACATGGTCACGCACTAGCAGTGCAAAGGTTGTGGGTAATGTTTTTCATGGAAGGAAGTAATTAATGACAAAATGTATACCTTAAATGCATTGCAAGTCACTTTGGATAAAAATGTCTGCAAAATGTAATGAAACTTATATCATAAAATCATTCAGGAACATGAGATCATCCTAAAATGAGTAAATATTGCCTGTTTTAATATTTAATAAACCCTATGATTGTTGTGTCCATTTTGTGATTGCTCTGTCCAACCTGTTGGGGAATTTAACAGATTTTATAGATTAATTAAATTTATTTTGACACGATTTTCATTTTATAAATCAATCGATAAATTTAATGTTTTGAACGACAGTTAAGTTAACTGTGCAGATGTCATCCGATAGCAGAATTTTCCTGCAATGAAACCATACGGTGGTGGCCCAGGCTAAATCGGACTTCCGAAAGCAGGTTTTATATTTTATACGTCTTTGTTGTGTGACGGCTGTAAGTCCCTGTGTGTAATACAACAGGGTTATGCCCTGTCTAATATGGCGATGCCATTGATGCATCGCATCAACAGACCAGGCACTTCAGTCAATTGCTGCATTCCAAACAACTCAGGTTTAGGTTTTCTACCTCAGACCATGAAATTGAAAGTCTCAATTTAGTTACATTAAGATTATGTAGTACCATTAAAACATTAATGTTACTAATGATTAAGTAACAGCGCCCAGACATATATTTCCAGGTTGAGATTGGAAATATCCTAAATCCGAGGTGGCTGGAACGCAGCAATGTGTCTGGTTGTGAGTGCACACACGTACACTAACTTGAAAACATAAACTAATTATAAAGACATAAATAGCCTATATCGTATGAGTAATACTTGGACTACCAATGTGAGTTCATTATCACAATCACCATTCTCCCTGATACACAGATAAACAAAGTGTTGGGGGGGTGAACTGTATATAATGTATGTAGGCTAAATGTGAAATTTATAAAAATACTAAACTAAAATTGTAATCTGTGCTAAAGTGTATGCCAATAATATAATCTCCCAAAAAAATATTGTGTATCACTGGTAATATTAGCATTTGAGGCACAAATACAATGACTGCCAGGAAAATGGGTGAAACGAAATAGTGGTACAGACACAAATGACCCAAGAGAATTTGAGTTTAAGCCGCAGAGGCAGCGATAGCATTACCAAGAATGCATTATGACTCTCCAGAGTCTCTGAGCGGACAAAATAAATGTGTGAAGGCGATAGTCTGTTTCCCCCAAACAAAGATATAATGTACATTATTGTTTGCTGTGCTTTCACATAAGTATCTTAATATTTCTTCAGTTTGCTGCATAATTGAGTTTGAACTCAGCAGAAGTTACAGATTTGTTGTTATATGTAACAGATGCCACATTTTAATTTACAGGCTGAGACTATAAACAGTAGACGTTTTTCTGTGACTATGAACAATATGTTCATAGTATGTATGCTGTAAAGTGAAAAGAAGTGCCATGGTGTCAACTTCACCTCCATCTGTTACTTTCTAATATCTTCTCAAGTGTCCATCTGTTAATCTCTGCAACGATTCTCTTTATCTCTTCATCTTTAAAGTGTTATTTGTTTTTATTTAGTTATTTCTATTTTTCATTTACATTTTAAATACCACACCTTTCAATGTACTTCTACTTTAACTTTTCTAAAAGAGTTTATCAGTTTTAATGTATTCACTACAGCTACACTTACATGATGTGATTAATGTGTGTTTTAAAGTTTTATATTAGAGTAGGTAAGGTATGTAACATATTTCTGTTGTTAAACCCACAGAACACAACATAAACATGTTTATCATCAGGACCAAATGCAGTCATAACCTAAGATTATATTTTGAATGTCATGACATATTAAAACTACAAATGAAAACAAATAATAAAATCAAGTTAATACACCTATCATAGATTGTCCATTAACAACACATAAAGAAAAACATTTATTTGTACACAAATCAAACTGTAGTTTGACACAAATAACACAAATTAAACTGTAGCTTGTCAGATGCTGTTGACTTTGTGACTTTTACTGCTTTGATATCAATGTTAAAGGAATATTTCTCTTAATGACACTCTTTCAAAATGTACTGTTAAATTAATGAATCCCATCTATAAATTGCTTATTTAATGACAATAGGAGGCATAGAAAAAGTATATACATTATATGTATATCTTACAGTACATGCCTCTTATTGTATACATGCAGTATGTACACTACTGGTCAACAGTTCTGATACTCACACTTTAGAATAATTAGGTTTTTAAGGAAAAAAACATTTCAAATCTGATCTTAAAATATTGACCAGTAGTGCATGGAATCATATTCAGATAAGATTCATATTAAAATAAAATATTATACAGTTCACTTGCCAGCTTATGTACAGGAGGCACAACCAGTATGTTAAAGTGACACACCCATTAATAAAAGAATACCATAAGAAAGAAAAGCCAATCCAGCTTTGAGTGTGATTAACTGTGAAATTAATATTTGATTGATTTCTGCCCAGTATATGGCCAGAGCACATTGCAAGAAATTTCCCATCCCACAATGCAAGGCTTAAGACTTGAGCTTACATTTCCAGTGTTCCTGAAGTAACACACGCCTCAATTTATTATTTACTTCTTATTTAAACGACTGTCAGATTATTTTATATAAAATTTGGTAAATACAAAGTAACTTGTCTTTTGAGGTGATAACTAGATAACACTTGCTGATTTAAACATGCAGTGTAAAGTGAAAACAATGTGGCATACGCCTCTTGGAATGCTTATTGTTGCATACTACATGATGTATTATATACTATTTAAAAATAGTGTTTAGTAAGCAGTATTCCATTCAGAAAAAAAACATTCTGCGCTGTGGTATCTGACTTTGTCGATGCTTTTGATATGAAAAATAAAGCAAATCTCAGGAGCCATAACAAGAAGTTGCTGTTAAACATGCATGCTGTACAATACATGCATGTTTAATCCCCGCATAACAGGTTGTTGTTTATATTTGTTTTTGCGAGACGCTCCTAAAATACGAATGAATAAAATGCAGTCAACTTGGCACAACATAAAAATAAGTGACATTATGTTAGGTGAAGTGGTAAAAAGTGTAATTTCTGTAGATACCTGCATCACCCAACAGAACTGCAAAATTTAAACAATGACATGCTTTGTCTTCTGTTGGTTAAACTTACGTCATTGCTTCAGTTAACACTGATGTGTCAGGCTGCTTAAACAAACAGAGCAATGTGTGGTAGTGTCACAGTGTTTATGCTTTTCATCATACATTTCACATATTAAAACATCATTATTTCTTATAGTTGGCTTTGCATTTTAACATCATCATTTCTTATAGTTAGCTTTGCATCTTAAGATGAAATTGGAGAAATTATTTCCATGTTGAAAACAATTACACACATCACCTTTAATTTTACTTAATAACAGAAAGATTATTATCTGGGTTTAGAGACTCTAGTGTGTCTTCAGGGCCGAGTCGAGGATAATCATGAAGATCAATTTCCACTAACGCAAATATCCATTTACCCATTGTTCGTTTTTCAGATTTAAACTTATGGATACAATTCGGATCAATTCAGACACATGGATTTTTCAATGCGGTGCTGAAAGAACAAGTAGAAGTGGATTTAACATACACATGAACAAACACTTGAACCGTTCATACGGCACATCTGGATATAAGACAGAGTTCATTCCAAATCCATTCCATTCAGCCATCTATGACTTTTCTTCCAAACCTGCCAGCAGAAGTAAGTCTTTCTCAGCATGTCCATGCATGCTGTTACTCTAGGATGTCCAGATAGACGGGCGGGTTCTTGACAAGGGCCACGAGGCGGTTGTAGATGTCTTTAATGACAAGCCTCTGCTGTGGTTCTCTTTGCCAGCAGCCCTGCATAAGGAGGTGCACTTCCTTCGGGCAGGTTCGTGGACGTTCAAGCTCCCGCCCCTGTGTGATGCACTCAATTGCCTGGAAAGAGGGCAAGTGTTTCATATTTGAGATAGATGAGACAAGTAATCATACAAAGCAATCTTTATAATCTAAGTACATTTTGGAGTTTGTTCAAATCAAATTTGACAATTAAAAACTGGGCAATTCCATGCAAAGGTCAATCTTACAATAAAAAAAGGTTTTTATCATACTGATAGCTCGGATGTCATAATTTGGTGGTTTTAATACCCATGTGAGGTCTTTCTATATAATGCAAAAAATATGTAAACGGTGTATATTGCCCCGCTGTCTGTATTGTAATTATTGTAATTTTGTTATCACTAAGTCTGGTGTTTTATTATTGTGTTCATTGTATATTCTGTTGTTAATGTATGTCACACCCAACTCACTGTTGCTAGGGCAATCCCACACGAGATTTTCACTTCATGGATGTGTGAAAATAAATGTGAATTCTCACGTTTTTAAAGCATTTTTTATGTTTAAAGCATGATTGTTCATAGTCAGGTAAAGTGCTGTTTTTTAGAAAAACACAATGCATTGTACTCTTTCATGCCAAAAGATCAAAGACAATTTAATACCTGATGATTTTACCTCTTTTACTCTATTATCTCTAGCCGTGACTGTAAAGAATCAATCACCTCTCACTACAGCTATTCCTGGTGTCTGGCTATTTAAAACACCAGGGACTTTAGAGCATTGCCGCCTAATCAAATGAGGTTAAGAGACTGCCAGCTCCACACAACATCATACTGAAATAGGCTTTCAATCGTTGCAATAAATTAACAAAAATCCACATTGACCCTTCTGAAAGTCTGGCCCCCTCTTTCCTCGCAAATGGAAAGTCAGGAACGATTTGTCTCTGCTCTCTACAATTATGCTCTCCATAATTAGCTGTGTCCATCATAGCTCGGGAAGGATTAGGGTAATAAGGTTAAACAACGTCGGCCCAAGGCGAAGATGAGGTTTAATCGAATTAAAATCGAATGGGCAGGAAAGTGATCTACCTCTCTCTTGAAAGAAGAGAGGCTCTTTTCTGCAGTAGTGGAGTTGTGGTCACACCAGGATCTACTTTTTGGTGCCTAATCTGAAATATCTGGATCGTTCTGGTACCTAAAAATCTATTGATCTTCTTGTTCATAAGTGCTTAAGAGTGCAGTCTCGTCCAAGCCAAAGTGGATGTTTGTGTTATGATGAAGATCAGAATAGACTTTGTTCTGCAGTTTACTGGTCATCACCGATGAAACTGTTGTGAAGCGTTTCATCAGAAAGTTGCTTTCCTTTCTGCGATTGACATTTTACAGAAATCTTTCACCCAAAAATACAATTTCTGACATCATTGGCATGTCCTTATGTTGTTCTCTATGACTATTTTATGACTAATTTCAGAATTGTACTGTTTGAATTAAAGCAATGAGAGAGAATCTCTAGGGAAAGCATAATTGTATAATCATGTTTAATAATTTTCATCGCTGTACAGGAATGAAATGAGGGTTTGTGTATGGTTTTAAAAAATTATTGAACATTTCATCGTACAGTCATGTTTAACTCCAACCTTACAATAAATCTGGTACCATACCTCACTGTTGGATAACTGATACCACGGTTGTTTGCCATAGGTGAAGATCTCCCAAAGCACCACTCCAAAGCTCCAGATGTCACTCTCGGTTGTGAATTTCCTATACATTATGCTTTCTGGTGGCATCCAGCGTATAGGCAACATTGTCCTTCCACCAACCTGATGAAGTAAAAACAAACAAATTACACCCAAATATATCTGCCCATAGGAAAAATCACAAATTTGATCTTATTATTATTGACTGCAATGTGTTTATTTGCATTAAATTGAGACTTTAAAGTATCTCCTGCTTTTCAAATTTGTCTCCTTAAGAAAAAGACCCTAGAAGATTTAATAGAATCTCATTAAAAACCTAATCCTCACAAGACACCCACATTCATTTATAGCTCTATACTGTATGTCAACAATTTCTGGTTTTCTTTTGTTTCTGTTTTTTCATTAAGACATTTTAGATCTAAGACGAAACTTATACAGTATGTTTGAATGAATCATGTAAATTGTTTTACCCTGTAGTAGTCAGTGCTGTATATGTCTCTCGACATCCCAAAGTCTCCGATCTTTACCACCAGCCCTTCTCCAACTAAACAGTTTCTTGTGGCCAAGTCTCTGTGAACGAAGTGCAGAGAAGCTAGATACACCATGCCCGAAGCAATCTGAGCAGCAATCTGGAGCATCTGAGGAAGAGTCAGCTGACCCGCTGGAGGTATCTTTACTTCATCCAGGATACAAGCATCTGGACCGTGAGCCCTGAACAGTAAGATACATAATAGCTAAGCAAAGACATTTATCTTAGAAAAGAGACTATGGGTACTACTTTTATACAATATGTACCCAGATGACCTGCTGTGTTTACAAATTTACAAACAGTTTACAGAGTAAACTGTGAAATAATGTATTTTACAATGCTTTAAGATAATTTGACATTGCTACTGACAAATTTGAATATGAATGTAAAATAAACATTCTTTTTGAAATTATATGTGACACTAATGTGTCACGATTTACATTACTGACCAGTATGTAGTATGCAATAATAGTGGTTAAAGATTTGTCTTGAAAACCTGACATTTAAAAGGTTAAAACCTGCTACTGTGTGAATTTTACCATTAAGCAAAATATCTCACTCATTTACTTAAATAAATACTATACTTTCTTTTGTATGATAATATACAATACATCCTAGTGTTCTTACACATATTCCACACTCGAGTTTCCATGTGCTGAGCATGTGTATATTTTATATATACACATGCTCACGTGCTACACGTGTGTTCCATGTGAGCATGTGTATATTTTATACTATTTGGTCTGATTCAGCAACATTTAATATTAATTGTATTTATTATAGACTTCAATTATATTTGACTAAAAACTAACTTAATTTCAAGCATCATGTATTTATCAAGGTTTTAGGATAATGAGAAGTTCATTAAATTACATTATCCATCATAATCACCACCTCTAAATTTAGTGCTAAATAACTGTTGCAGTATATTTAAAAAAAATAAGTTTTGTTTTATTTACAATATGTGAATTCACCCTGAGATTTGCAGAGCTTATGCACAAATTGGACTGGAAAATTGGACACTCCACAATCTGGACAGAGCACAACCATTTGCCTTCTGCTGCACCATTCATCTACAATGATCTCAAGACTCGCCTCTTATCTATTTCCTGGGTCACCCTTGCATGTCTATGAAGCATCAATGAGCAACCCACTGTCTCCATTTATCCTAATATAAACCCTCTGCAACTGGCTCGTCTCCTCTCCGCTCTGAGGTTTAGTATGTGATCACTATTAGTTTAGCAGGCAGGTGGCAGGATGGGGCAGCTGCATCTGAGACTGGAGCCACATCCACACAGTGTCTCGTGAAAATGTGATTTTCATCTCCCCCTGAAACATTCACATGTTCCCATTCCCAATCTGGCCCCAGCAGCCACCTGGCAAACAGGCTGGAGTCTGACATATGGTCCACCATCCCAAACTTTAGTGAACTTTACATCTTAATTAAGACTTAAGGATCACAAAACTAAATCTACTGTTTCTCTTCTCAATAGTTAGGCCTCAGCTTTCAGAAGATACAAATGTGACAACAGATGTATGAAGAAGTATGGTAGATGGGATACCGTAAAGGTGATTTGTGTAATATTTCAGATGTTAAAATAGTTTCTCCAGTTCCAGTTAAATATGTAGTTCTTTACACTACAACATATATGTGCAACTGGGCAGTTATGTGCAGGGCATCAATGTTTAAGGCCCCCACTCTTGACATAAAAGCTTTAGTGCTGACATGTGTGACATAGGTGTCACCCTAACATTTTTCTGTACAGTCTTTGCTATATTTATTTGGCATTTCTGAGGTCATTCTGTATGCTTTGAACCTCTTCTCTAAAGACTGTGGTCAGTTCTTGACCACCACACCACATTGCTGGCACTATCTGTATTTTCCTGGGAACGGCCAGTGGTTATTGGACTGACCTTAGGAAGCGATTGAGGTCTCCGTGTCTCATGTACTCAAACACCATGACCAGAGGCTCTCCATCTGTGCACACACCGTAGAAACGCACAATGTGCTCGTGCTGTAGCACAGTGAGTAGCTCGGCCTCGCGCTGGAAGTCCTGCCGGGTCGACTCATTGGCCACCTTTAGGGTCTACATGAAGACAGACTATCAGAACAGAACAGCCCCAAACACTTGGGCATATAATTCACAATTAAAAATGTATTGCATTGCATTAGACAACCAAGTGTCAAAACATTTAATATTTTGACAATTATTTGCCATTGTCATGCTGGCTGAGAAATACAGTAAGCAAAGATCTTTAAACCTTTGTTTAGGGTGTGACATTATATCCAATTCACAGTGGCTTATGATTGTCTTCTTCACTTGTCACCATGTTTTTTTTCTGATTATAGTATTTCCATGTTTTAAAACAGACTTTTTGTGATTTTAATAATGCATGTATAAAAGAGCAGCTATTGTAGACACAAGTACACTTTTCAAGTAAAACATTTCACAACAAGAGAAAGGCATTTCTAGTTTCTAATTTTACAGCACAAACATTATATGTGATAATACTATATAATATTATATACCTTGATGGCAACCAGCATCTTGTCAGTATCAGGGCAGAGATTGGCACATTCAGCCAGGTAGACTTTACCAAACGCTCCCTCACCCAGCTCCCACTTCAAAACAATGTCTTTTCTTTTAATGTGTTGGACGCCTGCATTATAGACAGAAACACTCATTAGTTAACAAACAGCTAATGCATTAACATGCCTGTGTATTTCTGCAGGGAATGATGGGATTGGCCTCTACTTACACATATCTTTGTCTTTAATAATACCACAAAAGTACTGGGGGTTCTCCACAAAACTGGACAAGCCAGAATCCAGCGTGCTGTCATCTGAAGATGGAGGACTCGCCCCGAAATTCATAAAGCGCAGGGACACAGCCAGATCGTCCTCAGTGCCTAAAACAGATGAACCTGTGGACACAAACATATTATCAAGATATCGACATATATATAAAAATATCGACAGTGTCTTCAAGCATTTGATTCTTAAGCCTTTTGGAAGGCAGATCACATAGAGAAAAATTACACAAGTCATACAATAGTTTCTAATGCAGTTCCCTATTGGATGTTTTTGAAACCTTTTCCTGAAAACTGTATTTGTACATTTAATGAAGAAGATGTGAGCTGTTGACTTTGTTGCTAAAATGATGTAAGTGTGTTTTTAAGTGTGTTAATCAATGTAATCTTATGGGAATTCGCACATATTTTACGAGTTGATTTCATTCGTACGATTTAGTATGATTTGTCTTCTCCCCAGTGATGTTAGGGCTAAGGACAGGCTTGGGGAGGGCCTTTATCATTGCCTTTTCCCTACTTATCGTATGTTTTTGTACGAGTTACATTGTACAAATTCGTACGAATTAGCCAACTCGTAAAATATGTATGAATTCCTGTGAGATCAGGCTCGTGTTAATATGCTGTTCTTAGGGTCATGCTAGTTTTTTTTCTAAGAGCTAATGTCACTATTATATTCTGGACCATTAATATGACTTGTGTCTTTCCTTTAATGTAAGTCAGATTTTTCATCCATTTTATTTACTTTGCTGCAAACAAGAAAATATTCTAAAGGTAAAAAGTAAGCCCAGATGTTACCATCTGGGCTTACTTTTTACCTTTAGAATATTTTCTATCCTACGGTTTTAGTTTTCTCTGTAAAGCGGCTTTAAAACAATGCTTTATTGTAAAAGCACTATGAAAATGAACTTGAACTTGAAAAGAGCACATATTTTCTGCATAAATAATATTCATAATCACTGTTTACTATTGTTTTCTGGTAAAAAATATCTTTTATATTTGCTAACTGTAAAAAAAAACTTTTACCAAAACAAAATACTTGCATAACTCATACATAACTCATTAAGTTATGTGCCTAATAGAAGAAAAAAAATGCCAATAGGGTAAGAATAGAAACCTTGTTTTTCCCTTATTTTAAGCTTATTTTTATTGCTTTAATATTGTGATTTTCTAATTTAACCTGAAAAAAGTGTGTTTGATTTCTCTGTAAAGTATGCTTAATATTCATATATTTTACTCCTTATACAAATGTATCTAGTTTTAGGATTGTTTGGATATTTTAAACTGAAAGCAAGACAAAATACAAAAGTATTTTTTGCAATGTCACTAGCAGTATGATTCAATGTATCATTAATTTTCACACAAACAACAAGTTTCTCTGCAAAGGTGAATGTTTCTTTAGGAAGTTAAGGATTAAAGACAAAAGCTCATTATAGCAAGCACCATCTAAACTATACTAATAATTTAAAGTTGACAATAAGTTGCTGCTGATTGGAGTTGTTGTGATTACATAACATTAAAAAATATGTCCATCAGAATGTTTACTTACATTTAAACCAAATCACATCAGATTTAGGAAGCAGCATTAAAAGCAAAAGCTTTTCGTTCCGATCACAAAACCCACTCAAGCTGTAACCACAGAGACCCCAGACTGGGCAGAAAAGAGGAACGCGGGGAATAGAGGGTAAGAGGGGAGGGAGGCAATCAGGTCCACTTAAGCACTTTGCGCGCCCGGCGAGTGGACCTGAAAGCATGGCTCCATCACTCTTCTTTAATGGCTGGCTCGCGGCTGGGGCTCCCATGCTATTTACTTTGCATGCTGTAATTAAGACCGGCCAGCACTCTCCCGAGCTGTTAGGCTGACACTGTACAAAGTTGAGCTCTAGAGGAGACTGTATTTCGCTGCCTTTTTGCACATTGCTTAAAAGCACCACAAAGCCTCCTGCTGAACTCGATTCAGAGGCCGAAATAATAATAATGTAATTGTGCCACAGCTTTACTTTCATGCATACTTATACTATGCCGTATGGCACACCTTGTTTTTGCAATGCATTATGCAATAGTTTTTTTTATTTAAACTCATTTAGAAAAGTGAAAATTGCTGAAACTCATTTATGTGAGGTGGATTTTGTGTATACCACGGTATGTGATTTTTAGAGTATAGCATTTTTTAGACTTCATGGTTTGGGTCTCTCTCTATATTACTATGTATAACTATACAATATAAGTAGATACTGTAAAATAAAATGACTCTGGTCATCTGGTCATAACACACACACCCCTAATTAGACGAATCCTATTCACTTTAATTTTTACTTTTGCTTACAAAATAAATAAATCAATAATTAGAAATTAAATCTAATATTTGAAATACAGAAAATTCAACTTACGGTGGATGCCAAACTTGGAGTGCTGCCCACATTTATTGATGACAACGACCATGATGAGCAGAAATGTGCATGCAAACACAGCGAGACCCACAGCCACAGATACCTGACGAAATACACATGAGCATTGGGTGATATGACAAATAATTATAATATGTCGCTCATCTCTTACCCCAAACACTCTGTTCTCCAGTTTCTCAGTCACATCATCTGTTGACTGGTTGGTAGGAGCTGCTAATATCAAAACATCTGTTTACCACTGAGAAAATCAACTCTTTTCAACAGTAAACACTGATTATATTTGGTCATTGCAGTATTGAGAGTATTTTGTTCAAAGCTAAGTAACTTACTTGGCTCATCAGTGAGAACTGGCATGTGGAGAGAAAACATAACATTCAATTAGCTGATGCGATAAATGAAATGCTGCATAAGTTGTGTTTTGATGATATGCTCTCACCAGGAATTATGCCCTCTGGATCTAAGGGGTCAAAGGGATTGTCCATAAAGTTCCCATTTACTGTGGCCTCGTCCCGCCCCAGTTTGTTCTCCACAATGAGGGTGTAGTAGCCATTGTTTAGGTGAGTGGGCTTGTTGAGAAAAAGACAGCCGTGTTGAACAGAGCCATCGGCCACGTCTCTGATCAGCTCTGTGTAGGTGTAACGGTTTTCAATAAGGGGGGTGTAGTTGTACAGCCATTTGATGGTGGCTGGAGGATTGCTGTCCACAGCGAATGGAAAACACCAGTGATGCTGAGGTTCTGGATCCCTTAGAAACAAGATTTGCACTGGAACTGAACACAAAAAGTACAAAAGCTGACACAAATGCAACAAAAACAATTACTCTTTCTTTACTTGATTGTTAAATGTTTGTAGTTTAAACAGTTATTTCTAAATGTTTTTAAACATTTAACTAACAATGTAAAAACAATGGTTTTATATCATTGTTTTTATAACTTTGGTCAATTATATTTTATGTTTATAAAATGTTTTTTAAAACATTTTCGTTAAAAATGCTGTTGACAACATGCTGTTGTCACAAACCAACATAAACCAGCCTAAACCAACATAAAAAATGCATGGTCTTTTCAGAGAAGCCTTTAATTCTCCATCAGGCTGTAGGTTCTGCAGTATTTGGCATTCATACAGTTAGTTAAAAACTACAGCGTAATCTTTCTGGCTGGATAATGGCTATGCACATCTATTCTTCAAATGCCTAGCACACCTGTTATAATTTTTCCATGAATCAATGTGCTCCATCTTTACAGTAAACCTGTTGACCCGTCATAAATAATACATTTCTGTCTGTTTAGGGGACCTAACCACAAGAGGCACTTGATATCTCTGTGATGGTGGGATACAGGAAATGGTTCTTTTAGCCAAAGGAACATGCTGATGCGCACAGGCCGGCCGCCACTCCATAACCATTTCAGTACTCTTAACCCGTGACCCTGCCTCCAGAAAGCACTCTGCATAGAGATTCACAGTCACTTGTGTCAAACTCTAGAGTTTATGTTTTATAAAAAGTCCTTGTTACGCTGCCCTATTGTTAACGCTTGAACATGTTTTTATACCTATGAGCTTCACTCATAGTGGTAGTAGAACATTTTTTTTATTTAATTGCAGTTACAATATATGGCTGAAGGGGAACTTCATAATCCGGAATCCACAAAGCTATAGTTAACAGTAAGTATGCTACTGTACGCTAAGACCATAATTAACATTAGGTTATGATATTATCGATTACAGTCTGGATCTAATAAAAGAGGCTTACAACAGACTGGAAATATGCTATAGTAGCACCTGCTGATGTGGGGCAGAATCAAACTATAACCACCCTGCTAATGAAGCAGTGGCCGCCATTGAACCATCGTGCACCAGTAGGAGGACTCTGATAGACTGGCGGCTAACACACTCACTATCTGCCAATCAATCGTCACAATTAGATTTCCGGACTTCGGGGGAGAGAAATCCATTAGCAGAGAACAAACAAAATCTGAAGACGGTTATCATGCCATTTTCCTGACAGTCATTATCGCTCCCCTGATGACAATACATTTGTCTGAAGTCAAGCACTGTTTTTCTTCTGAAGAGAAGATGATAAACTGTGGTAATTGCTGTGGTGTGGAGTGTGATCTTATGGGAGGATTTCAGATGAAAAATCTTCTCAGAACTACAGATGTCTTGAGTGTCTGGATTGGATGGTGGGTTTAGGAACTGTGTTTGAGTATTTTTTAGGACAAAAACAGTCCTAGAGCTACTGAATAGCAGAAGGGACTTGTTCTACAAATAATGACATAGGTTTTAGTTGACCCTTAACATACGGCTGTTTTAGGGCAAATGGTAAGTAAAAAATGACAAAATGTAAAGACTGGTTAATCGGGTTAATCTTAGTAATATCTGACATGAGTGTATGGACGTACATTGAATGTCCAGTTGGACCATAGCTTCTTCCCGACCAGCTCGATTCTCTGCTTCACAGGTGAGGTTATGAAGATTATCTTTAGAAGATACATTCCACATATAGAGCACCAGCTCTAGAGTCGAACCCCAGGTTCCCCGCTGTCAATAAGGATGAAAACATTTAACTCATTGACCAATTAGACAACATTTAATCAACTCACCATTTGTTAATGTTATGGTTTGGCTTTGGGTTGGTTTTAAATGAATAGTATGGCGTTTATTTAGACCCTAAAGTCTCGCGCATGTGTGATGCGAGCGCAGAACATTTCCATGAGCGGAAAAGCACCCTCGCATGAACGCATTTATGCACCGCGAGTGCGCAGAACAGTATCCGCGCGAAACAGAATTATCGCGAGAGCGCAGCAAAAATGAAGCCTGTAAGCATGTGCAATTCTTTCTATGCTTTCACAACCGCTCAACACTCGCTAGCTCTTAGAGTTGACTTTTGAGACTTTGGAGGCGGGACAGTGACTGATGTCTCCGCACATGTGATTGGTTGTTTGGCAGAGAATCTTTCTGATCTTGTTCTTCAGATAATCGGACGTCCCAATGTTACTGATTTTCATATATCTATAAAAATAAATTATCTTAAAAAATGCGCTCTTGCGAGGGTGCTTTTCCACTTGTGAAACTGTTCTGCGCGCCTGCAACACACACGCGCATGGTTTTCCTGTGCGCAAGATTTGGGTCTAAATAAATGCCATAGAATAGTTCACCAACAAATAAAAATTCCTTCATCATTTACTTTCTCATGTCAAATCTGTATAACTTTATTTCTTCTGCAGAACACAGAAGAAGATATTCTGAAAAATGTTGGTAACCAAACAACATTCACCCTCACTGACTTCCATTGTATGACACAAAACCATTAAGACATTTCTCAAAAAAGTGAAGACATTTTTACATAGATTACATAGATAACAACCAGACAAAAACTCTGGCTCTGTATTAAAAATCAGTATAGAATACCTGTAGGGTCCAGCTGGACTGTAGCTGCTCTGTTCTCCAGTTGATAACAGGTATGGGCACTCCAGTTACCTTACATGTGAATGTCAAATTTCCACCTTCTTCAGTGGTCAGTGTGGATGGGTAAATTGTGGCCTCAGGAACACCTGTCAATCACAAGAAAGAAAAGTTTATAATCTGCTTGTTTGTCATTTTGTGTCTTTTATTTAAAGGTTCACTCAAAAGTGGAAATTCTTTCATTTATTTATTTACTCTCATTTCATTTCCAACCTTTATGACACAGTTTATAAGATGGTCAATGTGTGTAGTATCTGCACAACTAACAACAGGAACAAAATATTAGTCATTCTTTTTACAGACTGGTAAAATTATGCAGTTCCCTCTTAAATGTGTTTTATTCCAAATAGGTCCACCTACTGCAGTTGTCCATTTCAAATGAATCCAGAGGTATGCTGCTGCCATTGTAAATGCAGTTTTGTTGCCAGTCAATGTCACCTTGTCGTCTTCTATGCCACTGCTGTAGCCAGTAAATGTCACAAGAGCAGGTAAGCGGATTATCCCTCAGAATTCTGCACGAAATGAAAAAAGACAACATTTCTTATGCTTATGTCCTGCATAGCTGCAGATCTAGTACATGCAAAGAGACCTGCCATTTAAATCTTTCAGGCAAAGGAAAATTGTCCACATCTCCAAATCACCAAAAAAAGAGAAGAAGAAAACACACAGTACATCGCAGTATGTAAGTGTAGTGTGCTACTCACAGACTCAATAGAGGAACAAACTGAAACACTCTCCAGCTGATATGCACTAGAAAATTAGAGGCCAGATTTCTGTAAAAGAGAGCAAGTAATTTAGTAGAGAAAAAGAGTTACTTTTATCAAAAGAGCATATTATCATTCACTTTCTTGGGTTTCCTATGTAATATTTAAATAGGCCTATAAGTACTTATTGACAGAAGGTCACTTTCATTTAATCACATTTATTAAACTATATAGTTCTGATTGTGATTGGCTGCTTTTGAAATCATTGTAAGGTGCAATTTTAACGCACACATGTGACCATATTTTATAATAATGTTAAAGTTCCTAAGCAACTGTTAAAAGCAATTAAACTCATGAACGTTCTTATTATGAGAAAAATTTGTATTATTAAAAAAACTGCAACTTTTGCCTCTCTATCGATATCTCGGTTTTAAACATAAAATTACAGGTTACTTTACGAACTTATATTTACATGGGTTGATGTCAAATGATGTCAAACTGACATTTTACACAAAATCTGTCCCAACAGCTCAAATTGTAAATCATTATTAGAAGCTTACTGTTGTATAATTATTTAAATTAAAGTGTTTTGGTTCCTACAAACATGAAAAACAGTTTAAATAAAGGTGTGAAAGGAATAAACAAAGCTGATTTTTGAAGGCCTACAAAGTCTACAAACAAGGTATGTTCGAAACGACAAAATTGACTAGCTGTTGAGTTGTCTAACAGAAACGTTTTCTGATGTAGAGATATTTCTAAAGAGTCTTCTTGTGTAATTGAATTCGTGAGACATCCTCAGGGGCAAAAGCTGTAAAGCAGAGCCGAAGGAACGCACAGATGAGAGGCAGTGGGGACAGTAATGCCTTCACTGATATAGATTCTCTGTGGCAGGGCTAATGGGGGCCAGCAAGGGTTCAAATATTTGTTTTCGCTACTCCCAAAAGTTCATGTCAGATGGGTCGGCCATCAGGGCCTATCTATTACAGTTCGATTCTACCGTAGGGAGAAAACGCCTGAGAATAGCAGCTGCCGTTTCATCTTGGCGTCGAGGGGAGGGGCATGGATCATAGAAGCAAACAAAAGCCCTAAATTGATGAAACGAATAAAAGATAGACTCGTTTATGCTTATGATTTTTCCTACTGTATATGCTCCAAGCACGTAATGCTTCTAGACCTTAGAGACACATCTGTTCCTGCAAACAGCCCTCTGTGAAATATTGATTGTGTGATAATGGACCCTTAGTGGAGTGTATTTATTATGCATCAGTTGTCAATAATACGCCAAAGTGGGCGAGTAAAGGGGGACTGCTGGGTGTGCTCTCATGTTTCCCCAAACCCCCCACTCCCACCCCAAGACTCTCACTCCTTCTCCTGTGTGACTGCCTTCCCCCACATTAACAACATTGGGCATGTCACACACACTGGAGATAACAATTACAAGATAGTGGAGATATAGGTCAACAACCTTTGGAGGCGCATGGCTAATATTATTAGACTTTGTTGAGCTGTAATGTTGTGCTTGTAAATCTTCCCTTCAGGACAGAATAGATGTAGATCATAAACACCAAATCTCTGCCAATTTCGGTTCAAATAAATTATTTCTCCCACTCAACAAAGTGAAAATAAACGCAGCAATGATTTCTGGAATTGGAACGTGTCATCACTAGCTATAAATGCGTCACAGTTTTTACCACCTGAGACCAATCAGATAGCTTCACTCATCTATAGGAAAAGAGTTTAAAGTGATTGACAGGTACAAGCCGGAACACCCCAGTGTATTGTGGGAAGGCCAGTGCTCTGTAAAGAGTACTCACACATACTGCAGCTTGAAATTGTGTTGAAAAGCATTTTCAGAGATATACAGCAACCCACAATCTGTAACAGTCCTGAAACACACACACACACACATAAATCAGACAGTTCATTGATACTTTGGATATGAGATTGTAATATAGGCAGATTGTGAAGCATGCACATCACAGTAAAATGGGTGTGGTTTTTTGGTATCTTATTAATAATAATATATTGTACTTAATCATCCTGTTAAATGCTGTAAGGTCTTTAATTTCAATCTTTAGTTAATAATTTCATTTTTTTCAACTTTTGGTTCAATTATATATTTTTGCCTTTAGTATTTTCTATATATATTTCCTAAAACGTTTTGTTTGCACAGTCTATAGAGATTACCAGAATAATATTTCACTATTGTATATGTTGCATATCTATATAACTGTGTATATGACAAATAAAAATCTTATAATTGAAACTTAAATCTTGAGCACAAACCATAGTTATCATTAGTCAAAGTGGATGACTGTATAAACAGTGTAGAAAGTCAACACTCGAATGTTCATGCAAATCCTTCACTTACAAGTTCTTTAGGTCTCTGTAGTTGGCAAGGTCCATGTCTGTGATGTTCTCAAGGGTGGCTTGGTTCTCTATGTAGCTATAAGATTGAAATCAGAAAAGCTTTATCTTGGAAATGTGAGCGATTTTCACTTGCTGCCATGATGCTTGTTTATCTAATTTTGGTATCTAATTATCACAGACCATTTCTTATAATTTGTAAAAACATGCATATGATCATATTTTCTGTAGCAAGTTGAAATCAGGTCTCATGGTTTTCATGTTTAGTGCATGTTAGTTGGTAATATTGGCCTGTTTTTCTTTTATTGTTCCTGCTTATTTTAATTACCTCTGTGGCATGAACATTGTGTTTTGTTGTCTATTAATTGCAATCAAGTTATTGTTCACAAAATACAAAAAAGCAATGAAGCATCCTTTTAATCCATTAATAATCTAATATATAGGCTGATTGCTGCAGACATTTCTTCTGACTTTAATGGAATCTTCTCATCTCCTGTGATTCAGTCAAGGTGTGTTTGAGAACAACACATATTTATTAGTGTCTGATTGACCCGGAGAGCCGTAATGCAATTACAGAGCAGGTGGGACGACATCTCAAACTGCTTTGGCTTATTGAATCGTGCCAAGTGGGTAATATTTCATCTATTGTTTTCAGCGGGGCATTTGCTAGCAATTCACTGGATGGAATTCACTAGATGATGAATGATGAATTTCTGCCGCTGGTATGAAGTTAATGGTCGCTTGTTTTTATCCCTGATAGAAACTGTTCCTATGTACTGTACCCTTCTCACTAACACAGTGAAATGCTGCAATTTTATGGGCACAAAGTGTTCTCCGTAAACACATGGCGAAAGAGCCTTCACTCTTGTTGATTGACTGCTTGTAGTAATGTTGAGACTCTTGATTTCAGAGAATTGCATTTGGGCAAATGTACTTGGGCTACACAAACAACAAAAAGATGACAAGGGTTCAGAAAGTAAAACAAAATAGAAAAATGATTATGCTTTCAGGCTTTGCGATATGACATTATGGCAACTGTATCATGTACCAAGTTATAAAAATAAGAACCATAATTGTAAAGAAAATGTGATACAATTTTGATATTTCATACAGGTTACATATTAAAAGGATCATTTTAACCATATTATAATAATAAAGTATTGTCCCTAAATAAAATTTTAAATATGCTAGCACTTTTTCACCTTATGTGGTTAATAACCTACTGTTATTAATCTGTTATTCAACTGAATTCAATTCAATGTTTTACTCTAGCATTTTTACTACACTTTTCCATTACTATAACAAACATTTTTAGAGTACAAAAGAGTAAGACAGCATGCAAGACAGTGAGACTGTAAGCGGCATGGCAATTATGTCATCTACTATAATCATGAATGTCAGCCTGAAAGAAAGCTGTATTACGCATGAAGCACACTAAAGTGATCTCATCATAGTAAAGCATTCTCAAAGACTTCTGAAACATCTGAACCCATCTGATTACTTTGTACTGAACTGAACGATACATTTTCTCATCATTTCCGTGAACAGATTATGTTAGGTTAGATAGTGTTACCTAACACTCTATAAAGCTCTTAGAGAAACTACAAACAGCCCACGAGCTTCACAAAGCAACACACAGAACAAGGCCACTTTCCTCTATTTTATTATAAGTTTCCACCTATTTTGGGGGGGGATTCTGTAGATGCATTTATTGGAACAGTCAGCCTGGAAAATGTTTTATAAATTACCAATAACACATACAATGTTAATTTCTATGTGCTCTTATTTTATCCTTTAATTTATAAAGGCTTTTTGCTTTTGAGATTGCAAGCCATTCCAGAAACACTTGTTGTTATGTCAAGCAGCACAAACTGAATATGCCACTGACCATCAACTTAGATCAAGCATCACTACTTCACTATCGGACTATTTTACTCTCAAGAGTTTTAAACTCGACTTACATCTCTGTGACGTTTTCGCTTTCCTGCGCTGCCAGCGCCGGGATGCTGGTGATTCCGTCCGTCTCCAGGCACTGCAGCATGGCAAAGGAACATCGGCAGGCGCCTGGGCATCCGCTCAAGGCTGGTGGAACCAGAATGAGGAGCAGTACCAAAATGAGGGGCATCCTACAGTAAGCCCACGCTGTCATGGCAGGTTCAAGTGAGTTTGTATCCTGGGTCATCTCCACTCTGCATCAGAGACAGCAACAATTGAAGCAGAAACACTGGATGTAACTCTTCTCTTGGCCAGCACTCAGGGTTATGATCCTACCCAGGAGCTGAGCTATTGAGCCGTGTAGCAGGGCCCAGGGGAACAGTGGGCTGTTGCCTCCTCTCCTCCCAGTCCGAGATGGAGAAAAGGAGGGGAGGGGCGAGCAGTCCATTAGTTGAGTGTGAGATGGGAGAAAGCAGTGGTCACCAGACACCTTTGTGACACTTGCAGAAGTGAGCTGCAAGTCAGCTGCAGGTGGATAGGAAGTTCTCCACCTGTTAGAATCAGACAGCTGGCATAAGAAATCAAAATAATATCTCACTTATTCAGAAGTCTTAAAATATTTCCTTTACACTTCCTCTTCTTTTCTTCCTGTATGTCTGTCTAGCTGTCTGTAATATAACCTTAATATATGTTTACAAGACTAGTGAACAGTCTTTCACAAATTTAATTTTTTTAAAGCTTTCTTCTAAATTCTGCTATATGTAGAAGACATATATAGTCCCTCAGACACATAATATGAGACACCAACATAAAAAAACAATATGTATAATAAGGACATTATTGTTTAGATGTAGCTTTTTCATAGCTCAGTATATGATGGGATGCTGAGTTATGATTTATTTAAGTATCAACTTATATCAGATGTTTCTTCTAAGTAAAAAATAGAAACAAATATAAAAACAAACGAGTCACAAAACAGAAACGAGACAAAACACAATGAACATGAATGAAGCTTGTCTAGGTAAAAATAATCTAGATTTTGGTCAATCTGATGAGAAATGGTGTAGTGGTAATAATTCATTTTCATTCCTTCAAAGAAATGGTCAATTTAATTAAAGTCCTGGATGCTGATTGGTCAAAACATTTCCAGATGTCCTGAAGTAAGCAGTATAGCAACTGCTATCAGGTGAAACATTGGTTTACCTAGTTTTTACTGGGCCACTACTATTAAAATTTCAGATTTTTCATTACAGACTTGACCTTATCTTGGCTGATCAGAGCAGAGTTTGAGATATTGTTGAGCTTTTCTGAATCTCTCGAGGAGATCTA
This sequence comes from Beaufortia kweichowensis, assembly GCA_019155185.1. Classification (NCBI taxonomy): domain Eukaryota; kingdom Metazoa; phylum Chordata; class Actinopteri; order Cypriniformes; family Gastromyzontidae; genus Beaufortia; species Beaufortia kweichowensis. Next base: position 15,662,488 of record CM032800.1, read on the forward strand.
TGTGAGATTACTGGAGTCTCAGATGAAGGAGCTCAGAAGCATTTAAGCAAAAGCCTTTTTTTGATGTAAATTTATTCTCATTGCCGCATTAATGATGTTAAAGAGATCTCATTTGTGATTTTCCTTGCTTACAAAACATTTTATTGCTCAGAGGTTTCTCTTTTATAGCTCACCAATATTTCTATAAAAGAGAAATATAGTCTGAGAAGCAGACTCTGTTCGCTCTCTAACTTCATTGCTGTCTAGTAGAAACAGTTATTTAAGAGATGCTATTTGGGATCTGTTGTCTATATCTTTTTTGTGGTGTGTTACAGATCCAGCTTCTCTTCTGTTGTAATATTTTCTGTGGCTTGTTACCCTCAAGTCTAGGAGGGTCGATGACGTCGTCTTACTGCTGTGATTGCAGTCTCGTCCTCCCATAGCGATAAATATTGTGCCCTACCTCCACCTCTATTTCTCCATACACACAGCAGTAAAGGTCATAGTGCCCTGACCACAATTACTGGCAGGACCAGAGTAGACCCTTTCTTAGCTTCAATCAGGACACAGTGATGGCTCCATACTTCCGCCCTCTTTCCCTTTTCAGGATCAGGAGTTTGGATGGATCTCTCATGCTCTTTAAAAGCTCAGCTGGTGAAGAAGCTTTTAGGACCATTTTGTAGATTCTGGACTTTATTATTGCTGCAGTTGTTTACCTCTTTACATCTAGCAGTGTACCTGTGTGCTTCACATTCATTGATTTCCTTCAGTGCCGTTCGCACTCTTTCAGAAAGAGCTAAAACCGTCACTGCGAGTGATGGCCACTGTTATTAGCCCTCATGTCCCTAAAAAAACCCAGAAATATCTGCACGGATTGAGTTTGTGAATTATATCAAAGTTTATCTAAAAATTCAGCCATCATTACTTTCTGTTACAGATTTTTTATATAAAACGCATAATCAACACTGATTGTCGTCTTCTGAAGCACAGCTCTCAAATATCTCTTCCATTAAACTACTTTTATGCTGCTTTTATGTAACATGTAATATTTGACAGCTGTTGTTCCAGGGGGAACAAAGGTTTTGGTAGTTAGCACTTAGCATATAGCCTTAACTACACTCTTAAAACTAAAAGTTCCTAAAAGGTTCTTTGTTGGGCTGTATGGTTCCATTAAGAATCTTTTACATCAACAGAACAATAATTTTTGGTTTCCCAAAATACCATAGAGTAAAAGGATTGTAATGGTTCTGTGGATGTTCTTGGATATATGGACTCATACAGCAAAAAAATATTTCATTTATCACCTAAATTTTGTTGCTAAGAAAAACCTTTTATAGTATTAATGAGAGTGTAAAGCATAAAAACCCAAATATAATAATAATAATAATAATATATTATAATAATATAATATTATATAAAATATTAATATATAATATATAATAATAATATAACACAAATAAGCGATAATATTTAGTAACAGTAAATTCTAATGACATGTGTCATTACAGTGACAAATGTTTATAGAAACAAGACACAAATTGCTAGTATTACATCAATTCATAGTAGATTTTAGTTTCTGATATTTTTTTCTGGAGAGCTCTTGAAAACATTCAACTTCTGCTTTCAACATATTAACACATTTCTTGTGTTTTCCAGGTGTGTGTCAGTCAGAGCAGAAATTCGTGAGTTTGGAATGACACGAGAATAAAGAAATTAAATCATAAGAGATTTTGTATCTTTGTAATAAGAAATATTTCATTCAACAGACCAGAGACTGTACTCCAATATAATAAACTAAGTAAACCTTCAGAATTGTTACCCTTGTCAACATTTTATGTCATTTTGTTACAGGCCTGTGACATTTAGGCATATGATGTCTCCAGTAATGAAGGTTTAAACAGGATATGCTGAGAAAGTCTGCAAAGCCAATCAGAGCAGAGAATAATTCAATTAAAGACCAAATTTACCACTCCCACACACAAACTACTGCTAATGGGCTTCAGCTTCCAAATAAGAAGGAAACACTGGCCATTTAGTCAGAGGTTGTGCTTGAAATGTAATTTTAACTGTTTCCTCTATGCTCTTTAAATATAACTTTCATGTATATAAGTAAACTTGCCTTTGCAAATCAGGAGGTGCATGTAAGAAAAGTTGCATTTGTTCAAACTTTATTGTTGTAATTGTAATCAAACACATGCAATTACATACAAAAGTATATACAAAAGTATAATGTACACTATGTGTACAAATAACCAAACAGTACAAGTAAAAGTTGGAGCTGCAGTTTTGAGTGAATTATCAAATTGTGTTAAAGCTAATGACTTACCTGTTGTGGTATCTCTCATGCAGATTCATAAATTAGTGGTTATATAGTAAGTGGTAGTTTGCTATTTTGAACATAGTTACAGTAATCCATGAAGTGTCAGATGTTAAAACAAAACTCAGAACCAGAAGTACCAGAATATAAGCTCTCCTGGAACTTATACAAGGAAATCCTTTTACATCTGCATTTGTTAATATATAGACTGCTACTGTCCACTGCCATCCACAATAAAGCAAACGATTAACCCGCAGATACAATGTTTGCATATCTGGTTATGAGCAATAATAAAAAAGTAAATGAACACTGTAAGCTCTGTATATCTATCGCATTCCCTAAAATGTGACTGCTTAAAAACTAGGTACATTATTAGTCACCAAAGACTTGCTTGAAAAATGCTTCACCAATTCTCACAAAGCCGAGTACGGTTATTATACTACATTATAGTATAATTATTTATACTATGTTATGGTTTTACAGCAGTAACTATAGTTAAACTATACTTAACTATACTTAAATAACAGTAATTATACTTAAATACCATAGTATTTCAATAAAACCATGCTAATTATTGTACGGGAAGGGAACTATTTTTCGTTTGTTATTTGTATTATTTGTTTATTATTTGTTTTATTATGTACTATTTGGAGATTTATATTAGTATGTTAAAACATGCCCCTCAGATCATGTGTGTGGCTCCATGTCATCATTCCACAGGTAGAACACTTAATAATTTCTCTATTTACTTTAATATTTCATGGTTGATGGTTTATGACTAGAAGGTTGCTGGTTCAATACCCAGTACCAGCAAGAAACAACTGAGGTGTCCCTCAGCAATGTACTTCAATTGCTTCCTGGGTAAGCAATGAGCCCCCCTTGCTTCCAAAACGTCTGCTAAATGAATAATTGTAATTATAGTTAAATTCTAATCTAATCATGACAAACTATATATTGATGAAAAGATCAAAGATTCAAGAATAAATATTTGACAAATTTACAAAAAACAATAAACACATTTGTACCAAAAAAGGTACCATATTAGAACCTACAATTGAAACCAAATGTATACATATCTGTACCTCATAATGCATAATATAATTTTTTTTTTAAAGGGTACTGTCCCAATTTGTAACAGGGGTACAAATTTGTACAATTTTTCTGACAGTGTATATTATAGCATGCATCATATATGGAGCACACAGGTCACAGTTCCAACAGTTAAAGGATGTTAATAGTAAAGTATTATTCTCTATAAATAGTGTATCTGCAAAGCAATTTATATGTTAATTCACAGCTTAAGCAATTGGATCTCATTACTCTTCTCCACTAACTAGGTAATTTGAGAAAAATCTTAGTTTATACTCAATGTTACTAAATAAATGATATTATTATTATTATTATACTATATACGGTATATATATTATTATTTGACCCTCAATGGGATCACCTAAATGACAGTAACTCACAGATTTACAGTAATTTCATATTATCGCTTAAATTCATGTAATTATTGAAATTCACCAAATGATTTAGACTTTTCATAGTTTTCGAATTTTTTCATAGTGTCTTATACTTAAAAATGTATTTCTGATATTCAGCATCTACATTTAGGATGGTATTATTTTTCTCCAAATTACAGTTTGTTGAAATTAGCTGTTTATTTTACAGCTCATTTAACAGCTGGAAAGCCATGGCCTTTTGGGGAACAATGTCACAACAAAACAGAAAGAATGTATTTAAATATATTAAATGAAATAAGATATATTACATGACATACAAACATGTCATGTAACTGTGGGCCTACCATTTTCATTGTCTACCTCTGTCATAGCAGATCTTCCCCCTCTAATGCAAATTAATTTATATCAGTATCATGCTTATTTTAGAGTATTGAAAAACATTACAATCAAATTGTGATTGAAAACTGTAGGAAGCAGGTCCATGAGTCCTTAAGCAACTTTTGAAAAAAAGAATCAGAATCAACTTTTATTGCCAAGTACTATTAGTTTAAAATGTATAAGGAATTTGCATAAGTATTTTAATACCTGAAAAAACACTGGTATAACACATTGTTTCGCAGTCAAAACCTTTAAGCTTCTTATCCATTTTCATGGTGACTCCTAAAATCCGTGATCCATTGACAATGTCTTCCGGTTGTTACCATGAGCGTGCGTTAACTCTGGGTTACTTAAAGGAGCCCTGATGCTCAGTGGATCTCCCTTTACCGTGGGCGAGGTGGAGGAGGAAGCTGTCTGTCCAGTCTAGTGGGTAACCTCATCAGAGCCGGCCCACAACATGAACGTCACTCCAGACTTCCTGTTCCTAGTTTACCCGTGAATTTTCTAATACAACAGCAGTATCACAGGTACCCCACTTCAATGGTTTAAATCCTACCTCTCAGACAGGTCCTTCAGGGTGTCATGGAATGGGGAGCTGTCTAAAGCCCATCCCTTGGCCACTGGCGTTCCTCAGGGATCTGTTCTTGCACCACTCCTCTTCTCCATCTACACAACATCCCTGGGTCCCATCATTCAATCACATGGCTTTGACTACCACTGCTATGCTGATGACACCCAGATTTTCTTCTCCTTCCAGCCAGATGACCCCACAATAGCGTCTCGCATTGCAGCCTGCCTGAATGACATCTCATCTTGGATGACTAAACACCACCTTCAGCTAAACCTTGCCAAAACTGAACTCCTGGTACTTCCGGCCACACCGGCAATGCAACACAACCTCACAATTCAAATTGGCAACACAACCATTACACCATCTAAATCAGTTAGAAACCTTGGTGTAATCTTCAACGACCAGCTGTCCTTTACCGAACACATCTCAAGGATATCACGGTCTTGTAGATATGCACTCTACAACATCAGGAAGATCAGGCCATATCTCACAGAGCACGCTGCCCAACTGCTGCCCTTCTGGCTGGTCTTCCTGCACGATCAATCAAACCACTGCAGATGATACAGAACGCTGCAGCAAGACTTGTCTTCCAGGAACCCAAAAGAGCACATGTCACGCCACTCCTCATCTCTCTCCATTGGCTACCCGGTGGCTGGCCGTGCATTAAATTCAAATCATTAATGCTGGCCTTTAAAACCATCACAAACTCCGCACCCTCATACTTCAACTCGCTTCTACATACATACAACCCATCCAGAACCCTACGCTCAACCAATGAACGTCGACTGGTGGTACCATCACAGAAAGGCGCTAAATCTCTCTCTCGCTCTTTCTCCTTCTCTGTTCCCGGCTTGTGGAATAATCTCCCTAACACAATCCGGTCTGCCACATTCCTCACCTCCTTTAAAAAACTACTAAAAACGCACCTTTTCCACAAACACCTAACAGCATTAAAAAAAAAAAAAAAAATAAAAAACTTTTCCTTCCTCTACAGGTATTTATCTAGCACTGCACAACATTGTAAACTTACTAAAGCACTTCTTTGTACTATTGCTGCCGCTTTTGATGTATCGCTTCATTGTCTCCTAATATTTGTAAGTCGCTTTGGATAAAAGCGTCAGCTAAATGCCTAAATGTAAATGTAAATGTAGTTAAGATACAGAAATGCTCGGGACTAGTATAGATGTTTTCTGAAATAACTTCAGTAGAGTTTAGAAATGATTTAGAAATGATCACGTTTGTACTACATAGGGTCATACTGTTATATTTTAATTCGTTTGCTTTGAATTCTTCTTTGGTTCTACTGGAACTCTTAAGAGTGCACGAGTGCATTAAACCAGTACTGCCATTTCTGCAGCTCAACTGGTGTGGCCTTCTCCACCAGCCTTTGCCTCATTTTCAGCATTATCTCTGAACCAGAAAAAAAACATTCAACACCGAAATCATAGTATTCAGAAGAGCCGCGTTAGTGAGACTCACTGGGGTAAACCTGAAAATCGATTGACTCGTGCTGCCAGGGTTTTTGGTAATGTAACTGTATCTGGGCTCTCTCATTAGGGACACAAGAACCTATCTTCATGCAGATGAACCGAAACCTGAGGAGCTTTTGAGAGGAGCAGTTCACCAAAGACTAATGAACATGCAGCATCTCTTGCCTCCATACGCATTCACTTTATCTCACACTCACGTCTTTCCCGCTTATTAGCTCACGCATCCAATCTAATTTCCACTGCTCCTCTTAACTGAAATTAAAGCATAATGAATTCATTATGTACCTTTATAGTTTCAAGAAGGCAATGTCATCATCCACTCTGTTTCCTTTTAAATATTGGAATAAATAAGGCATTAGAAAGGGCCGGGACCTGCAGCGAGTAATCAAAAACGATTCTCTCTGTATCGACTGATCCTATATACCTCATAAGGGTCGGCCTTGGTCCGGATCCATTCAGTTATTAGAATGCGTCATTATGAAATAGCCCAATTACGTGATTGACCTCAAGGCAGAAATATTTTCCAATTTTGTTTCAATGAAAGAGTTCTAAAAAACCCAAGGTCCTTGACAAGACTGGACAGTAGGCTTGTTTGTAAATTCTTAATAGATCTTCAGAAGGTCTGGGGTCGTCTGCTATTCACGAGAAGTTTTTAAATGTCCTGCATCTCTGATCCTTGAAGCAACTGCAAATAACAAACAGGTCTTTTTATTTGTCCCTTTCTGATTCAATAAACAACCCTTCAAAGCAGATATTCTTCTGCAACTTCTTTAGAATATTTTAATGCACCTTTGCTGTGTAACATCAAATTTTCTGGGTCAGTTTTTTAAAAGTTACTGTAACATTATAATATTATTTTAAAAGGCTAGACTCTACTTAAACTTAAACTTAAATATGCTTCAGTCAGAGATGCTGCTGCTAATATTATCAGCACTGAATGTAATAGTAAACTTAATGATGGGTAAAATGTGCAACAAAAACTGGTCAAATTCATTAGTATTATCAAGTAAAACAAAACTTGCAAATTACATAAATAAGCATTATTTAATTTTATGTTTTAAATCTCAAATCTAAAGATAAATGTTAATGTTATATTTAAATGTTGTTAAATTTAAATGTTAAACCTAAATCTAAATGATTAATTTAAACCTAAAAGGTAAATCTAAGCCTCAATGTTAAAGTCGCCATGAAATTGAAATAGAAGACAACTGCTATTCTTCTATGGAATATTGTAGTGTTTTTTTATGAATGACTTATCTGTGCACTTCATCGTTTTTTTATTCACGTTTCCTCATAATCCCATAAACGTTAACCTCCTCCCCGCTCAAAATGACCACTCTTCACTTCTGGTCATGAGGAATGGTGCAAGGGCAGGGCTATAGGAGACACCTTTCTGCCAGTGCCCTCCAGCTGTCTGTTGCAGAAAATGATCCAATCAATTCTAGATGTTTGAAATCAAGCCCCACCCTACATTTTTCCTATTACAGAAGCCGGTTAACTCCGAGATATTTTATGATATGAAAAAGACAATTGCTAATTCAGTTTTATGCAGACTTCTAAATCTAAAGCGCATCCGCATATCCGAGGACTGTATTTTGCATGTGCTGTGTGCATGGACCAGTGTGACCTGGCTCAAAGTCACAACATAAAGAGGACACTTCATAAAATAAGTTTCAATAAAGAAAAACTAAGTTTATTTAAAGTTAAACAAATAATGTCTAGGGACAAAATATTAAGGAATAATTAAAAGAACCATACTGTTGGAAATGATAATAGTGGTCGATGTGGAAACCAATATGGGAACTCAAAAGAATATCCACAACACACACTCTTCAAACAAGGGAACAAAGAACCAAACAAAAATAAGAGACAGAGAGAGAGACAAAATCTATGAGCCTCTTAAATAGAGTATCACATGTGCGGCAAAGGATAATCAGCACAGCAGTCCCACCCATTAAGGAGGAGCCTCTTTCCCTGAAATCCTACAAGAGAAACAAATTAAAAGGCTGTAACACCTCCACCCACAAAATGTTAATAATTTTGATTATTTAACAACAACACAAAAGTAAATAAATAAATAAACATATCCCTGAAATTGAAAAAACTAAAGAAAAAAAATCAATAAGCCAATACATATACACGCATATACATACTGTATATAGGGTAACTACACATCCACTTGTCAATGAAGGGCAACACCTCCTTAGGTACCATATTTATAAAATAATAATACTAATAATACTAAAACGTTGTTTTTGGTCATTAAAACATTTTGTTCACACTTTACCAGTAGGAGTTAGACTATTGATAGCTAGCGAAGTAGCGATATCGCTATTTAGCTGCGAGTCGAGACTATAGAAAGTTTTTAAATTCTTTCAGCTTTTGTCATATTATAAAAGAAATTGCCTGTAACCAAGGTAATTCGTTTATACTGCAGTTTTTCTCTCAAAATCGACTATGCCAACCTACTAGTTCTAATGTATTATTATTATTATACACATATGCAATAAACATATTACTATTATCAATCTATTACTATTATAATATTATATTATGGTACTATTCACAGTATTTATTTTATTGTTGTTCTGCAATTGATTGATTTATAATTTACTTTTTTGACTGTTGTATACATTATACTTATATATTCATATAGTTATACTACTGTACATATATTTGTAATGTAGTATAAATATGAAATAGCAAATAATATTTAATGCACTTTTGTTGTACCAGAGAGGATCCATCAGTTATTGTCTGTTTTTGGACTATATATATATATCTGTAAATACCTGCAACATTTTCATTTGGTAAAAAAAAACACAGAAGAAGCCTGCCACTGTGATTGTATTTTTATTTGCCTGCTTGTTTTCTCAAATATGGTAGATTTTTAGATTTTTTTTATTTTTTGTGAAATGAATTATATTACATTAGGGGTGCCTCCACAATTCTTAACCAAAAAGTTAAAAAGCCCAAAATATACATGACAAGTGTGCAGCTCTCGCTATTGCTTATTAAATAAATATTTTTCAAACCATCTTGTCATACTAACACGATTTTACGTAACTGGAGATTGTTTTGGATACCAGGTAGGTCGTAAAGCACTGATATCAGTTGATAAATAGAAACATTTTATTTTTTAATCTTTAAAAAAAACGCAGCTCTTTATTAGGTGCACTTGATTCAAGGGGACTCATGTCCTAGCCAATATGGCAGGCGCATTGACGGGGCAAAATTGGGACAAAAGGCACGATAATAGCCAGTTATTCCTAAAAATCTTCTTAGCTCTTTACAGGACTGGGGAACAGGGAAGCATTCTATAGCTTCAACTTTAGCCCTAACAGTTAGAATCTGATGTTGTCCAACAACTTTGCCCAGATAAGTAGCCTTGTCAAACTCCCACTTGGCTAGGTTGACAGTCAGTTTAGCAGCCAACAAATGGTCCAAATATATATACACCACAATATGGTCCAGATGTGTTTCACAATTATCCAACCCAGATAACACTTGATTAACTAATCTTTGAAAGATAAAAGCAGCACTTTGAATCCCAAAAGCCACAACCTGATATTTCCATAACCCATTGCAGTCACAAATGCTGAAATCTCTTTAGCTCTGTCAGAAAGAGAAACCTTTGTTACATACCTGGCAGGTCCCACGTGGTCAATGCAGTTATCCAATCGGGGCAAAGGATAACAGTCTACTTTGGTTAGAGCATTAACCTCACGAAAATCGGTACAGAATCTCATAGACCCATCAGACGTTGGTACCAAACTGCAAGGAGAACTCCAAACACTTAGGCTTGGTACAGCAATTCCCTGCTTAACCATATACATCACTTTTTTTAATCAACACTGCACGCTTTTCAGGGAAAACTGGATATGGATGTTGCTTCACAGGAGCGGCACCTGAAGCATCAAAATCATGCACAATAAGGTTAGTTTGGTTAGGCACATCTGGAAACAATGAGACATAGGAGCTAATCAGCTCTCCAAGAACAGACCTTTCAATCTGAGGCAAATGAGATAGATGAGCCTCAATATTAAAAAGAATTCAGAATTTTTCAATCTAGGTGCAGGAACCACAACTTCACTGAGTTCTTCAGACTGGAGCACAAGGTAACACCACAACATTATTGGTTAAACCATCAGAACTCCCCTCTCTAACAAAGTGCTCCTTTAGCATATTAATGTGACAGAGACGACTTTTCGTTCATCTGCCTGGAGTAGAAATGACATAGTCAAGATCACCAACCATGCGTTCAACTGTGCAAGGCCCTGAAAAACGTGCCTGCAATGGAGAACCATGGACAGAAAGCATTGCCAACTAAAGAAAAACACTTCTGAGCCCGCTTATCATACCAGGCCTTCATCTTTTTCTGGGAGTCAACAAGATTGGAATGAGCAATTTTGCGGGCTTTACTAAGCCGAATATCGACAATGGCTAATACAGTCCAGTAAATTGGAGAAATGGACTTTAGCCAGCCACTTTTCCTTCAACAATTTCAAGGGACCACAAACATTATGTTCAAAGACCAATTGAGCAGGACTTAACCCCAGAGAATCTTGCACAGCTTCTCTGGCTGCAAAAAGCTGCCATGGGATGTACACTTTAATCCCTGTCCCCCTTGAAACTCAAGACAGTAGGTTCTTAACATGGCTTACAAAGTTTGATGAAACCTCTCGAGTGCCCTTTTCTGACTTTGGGTGGTAAGAACAAGAATGGTAATTTGAAATTCCTAACTAATCTAGCTCCTGCTTTAAGATCCTAGACATAAAACTGGACCCTTAATCAGACTGAACAGTTCTAGGAAGCCCAAACATTGAAAAAAACATCAGCAAGGCTTGCACAGGGGCTCTTATCTTCCTTAAAGAAACGGCCTTTGGAAAGCGAGTAGAAACACACATAATAGATAATAAACAATAAATATTGGTTGCCATGTTTAGTTTTAGGTAATGGACCAACACAATCTATTAAACCTCTACCAAATGGCTCATTAAAAGCTGGACCAGACACGAAAAGGGATTTAATCTTAATGCCATGTAAAGGGACAACGGCACAACCCATTTCCAATCCTCTTACTAGCACTCCTGTAGCAGTCTGGTCATAGAAAGGTAAAATTCTCTCAAGTAGTAATGACTGCTAGGCTTTTGTGTTTCTAAGAATACTCACAGGAAGACCCCGGTCTTGCCCTGGTAGAGACACAACTCCAGTTTTAAGAAAAGGAGAATACTTTCCAAATTTCCATGCTTCTGGCTTGGTAGATTTCGCTTTCTTACCAAAAGACACTCTGATATCTTGTGCCCTAGCTTCTTTCAATAAAAACAGATGATATTTGCCTTAGCAGGAACAGCATTAATCTTACTAGAAGAAGCTGCAACAGAGTCAGATCCTACCACAACAGATTTAATACGATCTTAATAATAATAATAACGTTTTTTTTTAGGTACCTCTTTATGGGTTAAAACAAACTCGTCAGCCATAACTGCTGCATATTTTTTCTAACTCTTTTTTTTGTAATGCCATCTTTTCAGCTTCACTTCACTGTCAACAACACCTGGATCCTGTAACTTTGCAACTAAAACTCCCTTTTCCTCTAACTTACCCTTCAAACTCTTAATGACAGAGTCTTTAGGTTTTTATTACTACTAGTGAGCTCTATATTATAATGAGCAGCAACCAACAAAACTGCTCTTTAGTGCACTTTTCGAGCACTTCCTCAGAAGGTTCTTTCAGAAATTTTTCCACATTAGAAGCCATGACTAAACTAATCTTTATAAACCAGTAGCCACCTTAGGAGTTCACACAAACCACCACAATATCCAATCAAATATATTTCCAAAAATGTTTAGGTTATACACAACTCCTTAACACAAAGCTACTTAATAGTAATACTTAAAAAAAACCAACATAAACATATTTCACAAGTTCCCATAACTAGTCATTGATTCTAAATACCAAAAGTCATGGATATACTAGAGAACAACTCTGGATATAGTGGAGAACAACACTATACACAAAAAAAACAAACTTCTCTAATCTTCAAAGGCTTACCAGGCTCGGGGTCACTTTAAACGCTAAAAATCATGCCACCTGTTAAAAACCAAGCCCTGAATATTGTGCCCCCACCAGAGATTAAATCTCCACCCAGGATATCTTCAAACATAACAAATTAACAAAACAAACAGTGCTCCGTTGGAAGGACTGAATAGCTATCCAGTTGGACCACTCTATCTAACTGGAGTTCTCTAAAAATCCAATAACTATAAATCTTTTCCACACTCCACACTCAAAAACCCCAACAAATCAGGTTTTAATCTCAGGTGAGCTACCAATTTATGTTACGACCCGGCTCAAAGTCACAACATAAAAAGAACACCTCATAAAATAAGTTTCAATAAAGAATAATTGAAAGAATAATTAAAAGAACTATACTCTCTTGGAAATGATGATTGTGGAGAAATCAAAATGTGACCACAAAAGAAAATCCTCAATACCTACTCTTCAAACAAGGGCACAAAGAACCAGCAAAAATAAGAGACAGAGAGGGACAAAATCCACAATCCTCTTAAATAGAGGTGGTCACAGGTGCGGCACAGGATAATCAGCACAGGAGTCCCGCCCATTCAGGAGGAGCCTCTTACCCTGAAATCCTACAAGAGAAACAAATGAAAAAAGGGGCAAGGCCGTAACACCAGCATTCTGTGATAGCCACAGAATTCAGTATAACACCTGCCACTAGTGCACCTTAAGAGCTATAATGATCACTTAGCCTAAACATGGCGTGGTTAAGTCATGGGGAAATATATATTTTTCTATTATATTTTAAGTTCTGTTTTTGTTTATAATTTGAGTGAAAGACATATTTAACAGATTAGTTTTTTTCGGTAGCACTTTATTTTACAGTACGAGTACTTTCCAGGTACATATATAGTACATAAGCTGTACTTACAGACAAATGTGTGGTAATACAAGGTACTTACTTTTGAGTACGTACATGATATTTAAAAGGTACTATATTGTACTTACTATAGGTACATACATGGTACTTAGTTTGTACCTCTAGAAAAGTGCAAGGTAATAATGGGCACTTACACTGTATTTAATGCACAAGTTATTCAGTGCTTGGGATTGCCTCACAGTGAAATACAGTACAGTACTACACTATAATGTAGATCAGGGGTTCCCAAACCTTTTTTATTCAGGACCCACCTAAACAGATATAATCTATCTTGTGACCCATTAAAATACTTAAATGAAAATACTGGGAAGAAAACATTTTTATTTTAGTTTAGCAGAGTCTCTTTTTTTATTTTTCCTGTCATTGTATGAATAAAGTATATAGTTAATTGCAAAACCAACACCACACTTAAGGTAGAATATTAAACCATTGTAATTGCTAGTCATTAAGTGGACTTGTGCCATTTATCACAACAGCCAAGAGGCTTTGTGCAACCCACCTCATCCTGCTGCGTGACCCACCAGTGGGTCCCGACCCAAAGTTTAAAAAAATCTAGATGATAATTTCTATGCAAGGGTTGTGTAAAATGCTGCACTTTATTTTACAGTCCTATGTCCGTTCAAATACTATGGTCATGCTAGTAAATGTACATTGTATTTAATGCATAAGTTATTCAGTGCTGACGTTGAGAGAGTACAATCATGTACAAGATAAGAGTAAGTGCCCATTATTACCATTTGTATGTACAGTAGTGTTTGTTATTAGTTACCATACACATACAGTATAAGTAAGTGCCTGTTATTACCTTGCACTTTTCTAGAGGTACAAACTAAGTACCATGTATGTACTTATAGTAAGTACAATATAGTTCCTTTTAAATACCATGTACGTACTCAAAAGTAAGTACCTTGTGTTACCACACATTTGTCTTCAAGTACAGTTCATGTACTATATATGTACCTGGAAAGTACGCATACTGTAAAATAAAGTGTGATTTTTCACTTTTTTTCTACTTTGTTGACAGTAAAAAGAATTTTGTATATTGACAAGAGGAAAAAAAATAACATACGATTTTGTGGAGCCTACATTTTATATTTGTTTTATGCAGTCTCTCTTTTTCAGTTGGATAAAAACAAGATCTAAATTTTGCGTAAATGTAGTCCCATCAGAAAAGAAAATTCTACGCAGACAGCGGGTAAGCACAGTGAATTTTGAACTAGGGGTAGAACTATGGGGAGAGGGACAGTCAGTCGTTTTTTCTTATGTACCATAAAGCATCATTAGCGGGCTTTGGAGAAACAGAGCGACATCAACTCCAATCCGGTAGGTGATTTAGTAAAATAAACAATACAATATAAAATATTAAATGAACACTTACCGAGCAATCACCAATCATGATAGATGCAGCATTTTACCACCCAGTAATAACCTGCCCTAAAATTTGTATATTTGAATTAACTCTACTTATAGAGCTGATTGGCTTTCATCAACATGTCAAGGGGCAGTATACATTTACATGTTATTTAAATGTTTAGCCAAATATTTAGATTTAACATTTAGAATTAGATGAAACATATGGATTTAACATTTTTTTAACATTTAGAGTTAGATTTAACATTTAGATTTAAAATTTAGATGTAAATTTTAAATATAACAAATGTATATAATATAATAATAAGATTTATGCAAACACTTCTTATGTTCTCATTGAGTCTCTGGTCAATCAATTTGGTGGTTTAACATTTGGGGCCAAACAGTAATCAAATATGTGAGTGAGTGCATTTTCTTTGATTAATCTCATAATTTACTAAGGGTTAAAGGTCTATGGGCAGTATAGCTTGGTGCATTATAATCTTATGCATAATGATTTATTCATAAGTCCACAATGATTTTGCAGTAAATGGAGACTACTCCAAAATACGGCAGAGGAACAGTACATTTTCTTTCATTATCTGAAGCATTTATTGGGTATGTTTGATCCATGTCATACTACTGCTCTATGTATTTTAAATATCTATTCAAAAGCCATTGTCACATTAGTCTGCTAATACCATCTTAAATCTTTTAACATTGGAATCAGAAAAAACCTCTGTGTATTTAATAGTAAGTCTCTCTCGCATTGGCAAGTTTAAGTGTTTAAATAATAAAAATAAATAATTTAAAAAGATATATTTTTGGTGTTTAAGTGTAAATTTTTGGTGTTTTATATAGTGCTGTACATCCCATAATGTTTGGTTTTCTGCAGGTGAGGACGTGCAGACAGAAACTGTGTGGTGCCCAGCAGAGGTCAGGGAGGTACAACACAGAGTACTGCTGGGAAAACATTGCCTACTAGGATACAAATCACTTTGATGAGAGATGAACGGAACATGGGGACGGCCTGACGACTTTTCTTCTTTTAAATCTTTGTATATTTACATTGCCATTAAGTCAAGCGACACCCTATGGTCAGTCTATCTCTGCAGGAAAGGGCAGTCTCAGCTGCATGAAAAAAAAGTTCATCATTTTTTAGTTAATTTGATATATAAATGCATAAGCTTTGTTTTGAAAGCATCAGTTTTGCTCTTCCTCTTCATTCAATTAAGCTAAGTACACTGTAAAAAATGTGTACAAAAGGCAAAGCAAAAAAGTGTTATCCTTCAGAACTAAACTACATGACAATTTTAAGTTTACTTAATTTTTGGGTCAAGTAGTTCGTCTAACTCAGTTTAGTTAGTAATGTCACGTGTTTTAACTTTTTCAAGAGAGAAATAACTGATTACAAATAAAGTACTAAGTTTATTCATCAAATGATACAAATACCACCAAACTTATTTTTTAACAGCTATAAGTTCAAGTTTTTACTTATCTTTTTAAAACTATTTTCTTTAATACACACGTTACCTAAGAGAGATCAAAACTTTGGTCAAGTAACTCTCAAAACAGTATGTTGTATACTCTTTCACTACAAGAAGAATAACTGTGTGTCAAGCACCTAACACTGAACACATAAACCTCAATCAGTAAATAACAGTGACTGATGATGAATATGGACTGATGATGAAATAATAGTTTTGATGATGAAATATGGACTGATGATGAAATAATAGTTTTGAGGCGGTGATGTTGTAATCGGGGTGTACAGCTAGTACTGGGAGTTTTGGAGCAGGCTAAGAAACAACGACAGCACGGAATCAATGTACCAGGCAAGGAAGTTGGTGGTGGCATTCGCCGCAAGATGCCAGAATCGTCATTCCATGGTACCAGCTGGCTGCACTTGAGGAACTCCTCAACATATTCATCAATCAGTTATTCTGGTAGCATGAGTGCAGGCTGTCGATTAGATCCATGCTATGTGGTGGTACGTGTATATCTGAAGGTCTGGTCTTCTGTTTCGGAAATGGACCACTTAGGACTACGGACTGGTACATATGAATTGTTTACTGAGAGTGCAGGTGAAAACCATTCACAGACAAAAGGTATGCATCTTCACGGATAACAGGTAAGTATTTCCACAGGTAACAGGTACAAACATCCACAGGTTACAGGTAAGTGTATCCACAAGTAACAGGTATAAAAATCCACAGGTAACAGGTAGTGATGTTCAATTGTTAAACAAATCTTTCTTTTGAGCCGGTTCTCAGGAAATAACCGGTCGAGCCAGTTCACAAAATCGAACTGAATCGAACTTAAGTTCCAGGTTGATGATGCAGGACACACAGCCAGTAGTACGTCCAACTCTAAAAGAACCAAATGAGCCGGTTTGACCAGGTTGCGAAGGTTGCTGAGGATTACAGAGGATTCTGGCGAGTGAGTTGCTGACAATGCATGTGTATCAGCGAGGACTTGAATGAGCCTGATGGGTAAAGTTTCTTTATAACAAACAAAACATATGCTCCTGGAGATATGCTTATGAATCGTTTTATAGACTTCTTCGGTGTCGCGTCATCGCTGCAAGCCATGCCCCAAACTGAGTCGGTGTGGGGGAAAGCAATCCATTCCCCCTGCCTGGAAAAGCATGGTGTTAACCCAGCGTCACCTACGTAGAATCACTTCTGCCAATCGACAGAGCAAAATATATTAAAAAACTAAGCTGTACTGGGTCGGATTGTCCATACATCTGTGACTGGACAAATGACCCATCGGAATAGCCAAAGCTGTCATGTTTCCCGACATTTTTTGTCACCACGCTCCAAAAGACGTCCAATATTAGGTGTGTTTGACTTCATGAAGCGCTGCACAAACGACAGATTATTTAATCTGACTATATTATAAGTACCCCAGGGTCATCCAACAGCCTATATTGTTATCCCATGTTAATGCTATGATATAGTGTGTTAATACAGCTTAGTTTTGACTGTTGCAGTGACATTCTTCAGTGCTATTATATTGATTATATTCTGCGATGTGCACACAGGAATTTAAAACATAATAGGACAAAAACAATAGACATGACAAAAAAACTCACAAAACCTTCAATTTTGAGCCGTTATATTTACTTTGCTTACAGAACTCATGTTTTTCTGAGGAACAAAATTGTATTGTACACTTTTTGTAATATTCTAAAGTTCTATATTCATTAAAAAAGTAGCACTTAAATGTCATATATTACATTTTGTCGTGATATACATTTTAAAACAATAAACATGAAAAGAGAGATATGAAACTTACAAAAACAATACGAATCTTCTGAATTTCTGTAAATGACTGCATTACTCAATGTACATTGCTTATTTAGTTTACTTGTCATTGTGTTATATTGTTATTGTTAAGTTTAAGCACCTCACACGGTCTATGTGCGTTAAATGAAATAGTTTGTTTTTCCCCCACAGCATAAACGGATATGACGTTTTTGTGGGACCAATAATGCCGAAGAGGTCACTGGCCAATCAGAGCACACCAGAGCACAGAGCATACAGGCTGCAGCAAGGACATCTTGGCCATTTCTCAATTCCAAGAACGCAAAGAAAAACCTCTCTAAAATCTAAGGAGTTTTGCTATACAGTAACAGCCAAGAGCAGCCACCTAGCAAACACATTTACGTGGTGCCACATTCTACTTTTACTCATTTATCCTCTGGAATTTACATTATACTTGATTACCACAAATTTTAGCTGATTAAAAATATTATGCTGTAGGAAAGATTTTTTTTTCAGAAGGTGCCTAGCATAGTGTTCCTGTAGCTGTAAATGCATAAATATATCTCACCGCACATTTCATGCCGAAAGACTTTTAATGCAGGATGTTATCTTGCATTAAAAACCTCCAAGCTCTCTGTTTACCAGTAGCTACTGACCTCTTCAATTGTCTGTCTAAACAACACTGACCCTTGTTGTAAGCAGTTTTTCGCTGCTGGTCAGAGTGCTGCTGTGCCAACAAGGACAGATCAATACCGGTCGAGCCTGACATTGATCATGGCTAGAGATAGTCTCATCATTCAGATGTACTCCAACATGTTTGTGTAGTGGCTACATGAGCCCAAAGAAGATTCAGGCAGATATCAATCACAGTCCAGGCAAGCAGCCCACCTCTCTCACCCAGTGTTCATTTGTTACACAAAAACAAACAAGACGTCTGACTATAGGTAGAGCAGGTGTTGAAGATGTTAAAGGAGAATTTATAAGGAGAAATTAAAGTGTGTGTGTGTGTGTGTGTGTGTGTGTGTGTGTGTGTGTGTGTGTGTGTGTGTGTGAGAGAGAAATGATTTGCGGGCCTCTGTTGTGTGCTAGCATTACAAGAATAGGCCTCCTGGGTGGCATGAAAAGGCTCTTGATTGTAAGGAGTGGTAACGTGATATTGGAGCTCCTGGCCCTGATAGATTTATTTACATTTTAGCGCCTCAGCCCTGTCTGGAGAGAGAGAGAGAGAGAGAGAGAGAAAGAGAGAGAAAGACAGAGAAAATAAAAACACCAGTAGAAGCATAATTGTTTAGCGGTGATCATGTTTTGTTTAAAGCTCGTTTTGCTGGCTACACAATTGCACAAATTAGTATCTAAACATGATGTCTGAGACACTTGAGCCTGTTTAAATTGTTTAATGGACATTTCTCATCTTATTTTGCTTGAATTAGTGCTGCATGTAATTTTTTGTCATCTGCTTCTAAAATGACTTGACCTTGTTGGGTGACATCATAATCATAGTTTTTCAACTCTGGTATGTAACACTCACTTTCACCCATTTTGACTCAGTGT
Organism: Beaufortia kweichowensis; assembly: GCA_019155185.1. Lineage (NCBI taxonomy): Eukaryota > Metazoa > Chordata > Actinopteri > Cypriniformes > Gastromyzontidae > Beaufortia > Beaufortia kweichowensis. The sequence continues at coordinate 15,681,817 of CM032800.1, forward strand.
ATATGAAAGAAACCTTGGAGAACCCAGGCTCACTTGGAGGGTCATTTCTCCTCTGAGCTGCAGTCAGTAATTTGTGTTCGCTTACAGCTAATCTGACCGATATCAAGCACTGAATTTAATTAGGGTTGATGATTTTGACTGAATTTAGTTTGTGTCTGATTTGTGTTAGTTGTGATACAGTTAGTTTGTGTGTATGTTAAACTAGGTAGTAATTAATAAGGCCAATATTATACAATAAAGGATTGTTTAGCCGGGGATGACTGAGTTGATTGAGTGCAGCTATAACATCAAACTGCTGACATAGACAGAAAAGTAAAAAAAGTAGTTAATTAGTTAAAGTTAAATAGTTAAAGAGATTAGCATAAATACTGTTTAGCATTATCATTAATGTAGTAACTAGCATTAGCATTAGTTATAATGAGTGCAGGTTCTCCTAGGGGTTACCGCCTCCTTCTGACAGATCCAACGTCAGGTCAGGGTATGGACTGGATGCAACCTCGGAATAATAGGAGACAAACAAACTGAGAGCAAAATACTGTTTCACACCCTTAGATGCAACAAGTACATCAGATTGTTAGGGAAGTGTTCCCGGTTCCGGTTGGCCTAATTAATGCGGCCTAACAATCCCTTAGGGGATTTGTATTGTAAACTGTTGGACTATGTGCATGCTCTGTTGAAGAGATAGGTCTTTAATCTAGATTTAAACCGAGAGAGTGTGTCTGCCTCCCTTTGGAAGACTATTCCAAAGTTTAGGTGCTAAATAGGAGAATGATCTACCACCAGCACTTGATTTAAAAATTCTAGGTATTACCAAAAGGCCTGAGAGCGAAACAAACGTGAGGGTCTGTAGTGTATTAAGAGCTCACTCAGGTACTGAGGAGCTAAACCATGTAAAGCCTTATAAATAGTCAGTAAGATCTTAAAGTTAATACTAATAAAGTTGCGTAATGCGTAACTAGTGCAGTGTTGACAGTACCGGGCTGATAGGTTCAAACTTTTTTGTTCTTGTGACAACTCTAGCCGCTGCATTTTGAACTAGTTGGAGCTTTTGTAATAACCTAATAATGCATTGCAGTAATCCAGTCTAGGCGTCATGAATGCGTGAACCAACTTTTCTTTTGTCAGAGTTCAACAACAGAAAGTTGCTACTCATCCAGCTTTTTATGTCAACTATACATTCCATCATTTTGGTGAATTGCTGTGTTTCGTGAGGCTTCGAGGAGATACAGAGTTGAGTATCGTCTGCATAGCAGTGAAAATGAACTGTTTCTTAATTATAGCGCATAAGGACAATATGTACTGGGCGAAGAGTAGAGGTCCTAGAACTGATCCCTGTGGTACTCCGTACCGGACTTGTGATCGGTAAGATTTCTCATTGTTTATTGCTACATATTGAAAGCTGTCAGATAAGTATGGTCTATTTAAAAGTATGCTGTGATCAATGATGTCAAAGGCAGCGCTAAGATCTAATAATACAAGTAATGAGATGCAGCCACGATCAGATGACAAGAGCAAATCATTTGTAACTCTGATCAGAGCAGTCTCTGTACTGTGATGGGCTCTAAATCCTGACTGGAATTCCTCACAGATTCCATTTCTTTGGAGGTAGGAGCATAGCTGTAATGAAACTACCTTTTCAAGTACTTTAGAAATGAAAGGTTGATTTGATATAGGTCTGAAGTTTACTAAGTCTCTTTGATCAAGTTGTGGTTTTTTAATAGTAGGCACAATAACGGCCAGCTTATAGGCTTTAGGGACACATCCTAGTGTTAGAGTTGAGTTTATAATACTAAGCATATTATTATTATATTATTATTAGATCTACAGTATTATTTCAGGCAGCATCTCTTTTAATAAGGTAGTAGGGATTGGATCTAGTATGCACGTTGCTGATTTAGATGGCTTAAGTTATTACTGTAGAGTGCAGCAACACCTCCCCCTCTGCCCTTTAGATGATGCTCATGTTTATAACAGTAGTCTTGGGGAATAGACTCATTCAAAGTGATATAATCATCTGGTTTCAGCCATTTTTCTGTTAGACAAAGCACATCTAATTTACGATCTGTGATCATCATTAACAAAAAGTGCTTTATTAGTGAGTGATCTAACATTTAGCATGTTTGTTTTTCATTTGTTGAATACTTATTAAATTACTCTTGCAAGGTTTGTGCAGTTTTTTGTAATTGCTGGTCCGGGGAACAGACACAGTCTCTATATTGTGATTTTTAGAAGACAGAATTTCTTTGTGCTGTAAATTATCTGTGTTATGTGACATGTGATGGTTGGCAGATGGTTGGTTGAGCCAGTCTGTCTGCACCCTAACCTGGGCCCAAGTTAGTCAAGGTTTAATATTAACATTAAGACTATGTGCCATATTCCTAGATAAAAGAGCAGCTCCACTCCAAGAGGGATGAAGACCATCTCTTTTCAACAGGTCAGGTTTGCCCCAGAAACTTTTCCAATTATCTATGAAGCCTATATTATTTAGCAGGCACCACTTAGACATCCAACCATTTAGTGATGAAAGTCTGCTATGTATCTCATCACCACGATAAGCAGGAAGAGGACCAGAGCATATTACTGCGTCTGACCAGAGCATCGTAATTGCAAGTTCACACACCTCTTTAATGTTATTCTTAGTAATCTCTGATTGACAGAGTCGAACATTATTCGTGCCGACGTCTATAATAATTTTACTAAATTTACGATTGAGTGTTTTGTCCTGCGACTATGCCGTCTCACAGTCACAAAATATCCCTGCTGCGGGGTATCTGCAACCGCAACCGAAAAACGTGCAGAGCAAGTTACGCTACTCGCATCCAAAGTGTTATCTCAAACCATATTACTCTTACTTTCCTCAAGTAAAGTTTGGATGCGTGATTCTAATTCTGAGATCTTCCCTGTCAGCCTAACTATTTCCCTACATTTATCGCATGTGAACTCCTCACTGCTGACAGAGAAAGCTAAGCTAAACATATGACAAACCATGCATGTAACAATACTGGAAGAAGATGCCATGACTCACCGCGTTTGTTGTTGGGTTCCGACTTACCAAAGTTGTTTGATTTACTTACAGATGATGTGTGGGAGAAAAGTAATAGTAAGCACAGAACACGAAATGCATGCTAACAGGCAAATGTGGTAGGCTACAAACAATAAATACAGAAGACAGTCTATGAAGCTAGTTTGCGGTGCTAGCGGATCAAAGTTATCTATTTATTATAATTTAAATTTACAAAGCCAACAGTATCGAGAGAAGTTTGTATAAATAATATTATATTATATTAGTGAAATATTAGATAGTAGCAGTAAAAATTATAGAAAGATGCTAATGCGTGTAATGCAGGATGCAAACAACCCGCTCGCGGCAAGGCAGACAGGAAGCCGGAAGTCATGTGCCTCCAGATAATCATAGGGGAACCACTTTAAGTGCTATATAGCACAATATTTTTTGCTTTGTAGCACTATTAGAGGTGCTATATAGCACCTCTATTTGACAAAAAAAAGGTGTTATATATAGCACTTAAAGTGGTTTCCCTATGATCATGGAGAAGAACCACTTATTGCTATTTAGCACCTTTATTTAGAGTTTATACAGTATAAAACAGAGATAAAACAAAGATTTTACAGCATCAGCTCTAAGTGGGGGTGAGAGAGAGAGAGGCACAGTACTCATTTAGGATAGTGGACCTATTTAGCCTGACGGCCATTAAATATGAATTAAAAACCACATAGGCCTTTTTGCCTCTAAAATGTCATTACGCATGTTTATGGCAAGCAATTGTTGAATAAGCATTATTCAGACCTCCCTGGGGTGGGCGATGCTGGATGAGGGCACTTTAACGGGTGCAACAGGGCAGATGCATGTGGCACTAACTGAAGCTCTGAAAAATAAGCAGGGATAATAGCCACTGAAATGGAATTTACATTAAGAGCCCTAAAGGACTGGAACACTTCTAGACAGCCACAGCCAGCCACCTCTATATCTCATAGTATCCCGTCCCGCATCATGCCAATAGTACAACTAGAATCATTCAATGCTATTAAAATGGATGAACTCAAAAAAATAATAAACTCATCAAAATCATCATCCTGTATATTAGATCCCATTCCCACAAAACTACTAAAAGAAGTTTTTCCTGCAGTTTCGGAACCAGTGCTCAATATTATTAATTCATCCTTAGAATTAGGCTATGTTCCAGCAGCCTTTAAAATGGCAGTTATTAGGCCTCTCATTAAAAAACGTCTCAGGTTACGTATGTAACCCTTGTTCCCTGAGAGGGAACGAGACGCTGCGTCAGCGAATGACGCTATGGGAACGCCTTTGCGTGACCGCGTCTGAAGCACGTGTGCAAGATTGCCGAATGGCGGGACAGAACGTCACGGGCGGGTGGCGTCAGGACCAGGAAGCTATAAAGAGCGCGTGGACGCATTACACATTCAGCGTAAAGTGCGAAGCTGCGCCCAGGCATGCAGGGAGTATGGCGGAAGACGAAGCGCCTCGTTCCCTCTCAGGGAACAAGGGTTACATACGTAACCTGAGACGTTCCCTTTCAAGGGAACTCAACGCTGCGTCAGCGAATGACGCTATGGGAACGCAATCCCAACGTCGCCGTACGAGCAAGTCCCTGGAAGTGTGAATCCGTAGAGCACAATAAGAGGAACTACCTCGACAGGTTAAGCGTAGACCCTGGCTCGCAAGCCAGAACGCCATAAGGGAGTGAGACGGCGAGATTTCCTGGCCGTTTACAACTACTCCGAGAAGGCCCCTAAGGGCAAGACATGCAGGACCTCAGTCCTGATACGAGAACATACAGGGAATACACGGCGAGATTCACTGGCCGGTAACCAAAAGAGTGGCTTACCCACTGCGATGGAAGTCACCAGGGCCCCAACGGGCCCCCGGGGACGTGCAAAGGAGCAGAAACCCAAATGCAGGTAGCTGGCTCTCGAGCCAGAACCGCAAAGCTGGAAACACACGGCGAGACTCAGCTGGCCGGTGTCCACGTACAAGTCGACCCCTCAGGGCCGAGATGCATGGGAACCCCTGGCACGGGGTCCTGGCCCTCGAGCCAGGCCCCAAAGAGGACGAGAGACAAGACCCTACCTGCCGCAAGTCAAATAAATAGAATACCCAGCGAGATTTCCTGGCTGTCATTCGTAGAAAACAAGCCCCTCAGGGCTGCAGAACATGGGCACCTGGCGTGGAAGCCAGGTCCAAGTCATAAAACGCTTCTAACGTGGCTGGCGAGGACCAGCCGCCGCGTACACACATCTTCGGCGTAGCCCCTGACCGTAAGGCCTTAGAGGCCGCCATACCCCTAGTTGAGTGAGCTTTGACAGACAGTGGAGACTGCTGTCCAGAGGCTCCGTAAGCTAGTGAGATAGCCTCGACTATCCACCTACTAAGAGATTGTTTGGTCGCCGGCAACCCAGTGCTGGGAGGACCAAAACATACAAACAACTGCTCAGACTTTCTCAAGGGAGCAGTTCTGTGAACGTAGGCATCCAGTGCTCGCACTGGACACAAAAGATTAGCTTTCTCCTGGTCCGAATCCTGAAAGGGAGGAGGACAGAAGGCCTCACAACGTAATGTGCCTCGGCACATTGGTGGGTACTTTCGCATGCGTAACCCTCTTTAGGGTACAGAAAAGCCTTAATCATGCCTGGGGAAAAAGCCAGGCAAGAAGGAGAGACTGAAAGAGCTTGGAGATCACCAACTCTCTTCAGGGAAGATACTGCCAGCAAGAACACAGTCTTGAGGGTCAGAAATTTGACCGAAACGGCCTCAATGGGTTTGAACGGTGCCACCGACAACCCTTGAAGTACCACCGCCAGATCCCACGTAGGAACTCTGGCACGTAACACCGGCCTCAGCCTCCTGGTGCCACGAAGGCGTATAACCAGCTGGTCTCGACCCACAGACTGGCCGTGGACAAGGCTATGAAAGGCAGAAATGGCAGCCGCAATAGACCTTGACCGTAGAGGGCATAAGCCCGAAGAAAAACGATCTTGCAAGAATTCCAGAACCACGCTAATCGGGCAGTTAACTGGATCTTGACGTCGATCTGAACACCAGGAAGAGAAGACTTCCCATTTCAAGGCGCACAGCTTCCTCGTGGAGGGAGCCCTGGATTGCAAGATGGTTGCTACAACCTCGGTCGAGAGACCCGAGCGGCAGCTGAAGCTGGCCAGACCCACAGTTTCCACATCTCTGGGCAAGGGTGCAGAACAGTGCCTTGCTCCTGAGACAGAAGGTCTTTCCTGAGCGGCAGCCTCAACGGGGTGCCGTCGAGGAGTGCTATCAGGTCCGAGAACCAAACTCGGGCCGGCCAGCGGGGTGCCACCAGTAACAGGCGAATCCTGTGCTGGCGCATCCGTTCCAGGACTCCCGGGGAGCAGAGCGATCGGGGAAAGCTGCATGCCGTAGCCTCGCCACGGATGTATGCGAGCATCCAGCCCCAGAGGGGCTGGAGGTACTAGGGAGAACCATAAAGGACAGTGCGTCGTCTCCTGAGACGCAAACAGGTCCACTTGTGCTGGGAGAAAGGTATCCCAGATCAGATTCACCACCTCGGGGTGAAGTCTCCATTCCCCTGGCCTCGGCCCCTGCCTCGACACAGGCGCCCGCTCCCCACATTCAACCGTCCCCGGAATGTACGCTGCTCTGAGTGAGAGCAGCTTCCCCTTGGGACCACAGCAGGATCTGGTGTGCCAATTTGTAAAGAGGGCGCTGACCGCGAGACCACCCTGATGGTTGATGTGCGCTGGCCGCTGGCGTGTTGTCCGTCAGGACCAACACGTGTTTGTTGCTGAGGTGAGGAAGGAACTGCCTCAAAGCAAGCCAAACCGCCAGCAACTCTAGGCAATTTATGTGCCACTCGAGCTGGCGGCCCCTCCATAGACCTTTGGAGCAGCGGTCTTCCATTACCGCGCCCCAGCCTGACAGGGATGCATCTGTCATAAGCGTTACGCGATGACATATTGACCCAATGTCGGGCCCTGGGAGAGAAACCCAGGTTTGCCCCACACCGCTAGTACCCTCAGACACCTGTGGGTGACCTGAATGATGCGGGAAGGGTTCCCCTCGGGGAAAACCCTTTGGATTTGAGCCACCATTGAGAGGTCTCATGTGTAGCAGGCCCAGAGGTATGACGCTGGCTGCGCTGCCATGAGACCGAAAGTATGTGCTGCCAGTGCAGGACTGTGACTCGTTGATGCAATTTGAGCCCTTTGACGGCTGCCTGAATGGTTTGAATGCGCGCATGCTGTAAGGCGGGCAGACATGACCCTCGAGTCCCATTCTCGCCTAGGAAAGTTATTCTCTGAACTGGAGAAAGTGAACTCTTCTTGGCGTTCAGCCGTAACCCCAACTCCTTCATGTGAGCGAGAACAACATCTCGATGTTGGACCGCTAAGGCTTCTGACTCTGCCAGAATAAGCCAATCGTCTATGTAGTTCAAAATTGAATGCCCCGTAAGCGCAACGGCGACAGGGCAGCATCTACACATTTGGTAAAGGTGCGAGGTGACAGGGCTAGACCGAAGGGGAGAACCCGATATTGGTACGCTACGCCCCCGAAAGCGAACCTCAGGAACTTCCTGTGCTTCGGTAGGATGGAGACATGGAAGTATGCGTCTTTCATGTCTATTGTGACAAACCAGTCCGCAGAACGGATTTGAGACACAATCTGTCTGAGTGTAAGCATCTTGAACTTCAGCTTCTTTACTGAAAGATTCAGGGTGCGCAGATCTAGAATAGGCCGCAAGCCTCCATCCTTTTTGGGAACTATGAAGTAACGGCTGTAGAAGCCCGCTTCTCTCTCTGGAGGGGGAACTACTTCTATGGCCCCCTTTGCCAGGAGAGTCTGTACTTCGTGTTCCATGACCAGAGCTTGGTGGGGGCCCACCGTGGTGGGCACCACCCCTAGGAATGCGGGCGGGCTGCGCCCGAACTGAATCGTATATCCGAACTCTACTATGCGTAGAACCCAACGTGAAATGTTTGGCAGAAGTTTCCACGCTGCCAGGTAGTGCACAAGAGGAACCAGCCCCTCGGGGCTGGTGTCTGGTCGTACGTTTCGAGTGGCTGGCGGAGGTAGGCACGCCGCCAAGTGAGCCACTGTGGGAACCAGCCCCTCGGGACTGGTCTGAAGTTGAAGCCCCTTGGGGCCTGGCATCTGGTTTTAAGTCTTGTATAAAGTCGGCACCCAGGCTGATATTGCTGGGGTAGCGAGAAGGGGCGCCACGCGCCTCGTATGGCTGACACCAGTGCGTCCCCTTCCAAGCAGGGCGCTGGAACAACGCTGAGCATCAGTGCGGGACAGGACCCGGCCGTATGATGAGGCGTTAACCGGTCTGCTCCCAGGGGGCTTTGCGGGGACAGGCTGACGCCCTGCCAGGTGCCCGCCTCTTGGTCCCCGCCGTCTTAGCCTGAATAACGGCCCTCAGGTCCGTTTTCGGCTGGGAAGGGCGGGGCCTAGAGTGCCTTCCAGAGCCCCACTGACGTTGTGGTGGGGCTCGGGAGGAAACACTCTCCTTCTGCCTACCTCGGTAAGCAGAGGTGGAGGGCTGGGGCTGCTCCCGCCCAGCAGCCTCAGCACCCCGATGACGGCGAGGGATAAATTGTGAGAAGGCCGCGGCCTGACTCTTAGCATCCCGGAACCTGTCGACGACGGAGTTAACCGCATCGCCGAACAGGCCCCCGGGGGACAGCGGGGCATCAAGCAGCAGGGTCTTATCGGCTGCTTTGATGCCCGAGAGGTTCAACCATAAATGCCTCTCCGTAGCCACCAGGGCAGACATAGACCTGCCCACAGCCTTAGCTGTTTCACGGATGGCACGGAGAGACACATCAGTGGCCCGGCGCAGCTCGCGAACTGCGTCCGGGTCCACACCCTCGCCTTCATCTAGCTCCCGCAGCAGGTCAGCCTGATAGGCCTGGAGCATGGATATCGTGTGTAGGCATGCTCCAGCCTGACCTGCTGCGGAATACGCTTTCCCACCAAAGCCGAGGTGGTTCTGCACGGCTTTGATGGGAGAACCGGGGCCTTGAGCGACGATGCCGCAACCGGGGACAGATAGCCCGCAAGCGTCTGCTCCACCGCTGGCATCGCGTCATACCCGTGCTCCGCTGCCCCCGCAATGTTTGAATACACAGAGGTACGGGGACTGTGAACACGGGCCGAATATGGTTTATTCCACGACCCTGATAACTCATTATGAAGGTCGGGAAAGAATGGTAAGCCCCGGCGGTGAGGTGGCGTTTTTGGTTTGAGAAAGCGCTCATCCAGCTTGCTAGGCTGGCGAGCGCTTACGGCTTCAGCGGGCCAGTCGAGTTTTAACTGGGCGACTGCCCACCTCAACCAGCTCTTCATACATAGGGGGACGCTCATTTTCCCCCGTGTCCACACTCTGCAAATCTCCCTCCTCAGAGGAAGACAGCAGAAAATGTGGACTCCCCCCACTGGCAACAGGAACCGCACCACGGGCTTGTTGACCGAGGTGGAGAGAGGACGAAGCGGAGAGGGGAGGAGAAAGGGCCGGGCCCGTCTCCATCACATCAGCTAAGTCCATCTGCGATCCCCATGACGGTAGCCGCCGCCCTGCCTCGGCAGGACCGGCGCCGCCATGAGAACCGCTAGGCTGGGCATGTTTATTAGCACATGCCAGCCGAGAGCGAAGAGCGGAGGGAGAGCTTCACAATGCACACAGTCAGCTCTCAAAGCGCCCGACCGGGCATGATCCACCCCAAACAAACAACACAAAACTCGTGAGAATCCCCACTCGTTATAAAGCGAGCACATGGGGGAACACACGGTTTGAAAGACATGTTTGAAAACTATTTCTTTCTCTCACACAACACACACTCAGTTAATGGCGTTTTTCGAAGCCCTACACATTCAACAAACATACACACGCAGCAGCAGCTGAAGGCACAAAAGCTGAATGTGTGTGCGTTCCACGCTCTTTATAGCTTCCTGGTCCTGGCGTCACCGCCCCGGACGTTCTGTCCCGCTCATTGGCAATCTTGCACACGTGCTTCCAGGCGCTTGGTCACGCAAAGCGTTCCCATAGCGTCATTAAGCTGGCCTTGGCGTTGAGTTCCCTTGAAAGGGAACCTAATCTCGACCAGGGTGACCTATCCAACTTTAGACCAATCTCTAATCTCTCTTTCTTATCAAAAATACTGGAAAAGGTTGTGTCTAAACAACTACAGACATTCCTAGCGAAAAATAGCATCTATGAAAAATTTCAATCAGGATTCAGGCCCCATCACAGCACAGAAACAGCCATGCTCAGAGTGACAAATGACCTCCTTCTAGCATCAGATCGCGGTGAAACATCTATTCTTATATTACTCGACCTCAGTGCAGCTTTTGATACAATAGATCATACAATCTTACTCGATAGACTGGAAAACCTTGTTGGCATAAATGGTCAAGCCTTAGCCTGGTTCAAATCTTATTTAACTGATCGCTACCACTTTGTCTATGCTAACGAAGAAAAATCTTATTACTCTCAGGTAAAACACGGTACCACAGGGATCAGTTCTTGGTCCCATTGTCTTCGCACTATATATGCTTCCCCTCGGAGATATTATTAAGAAACATGACATCAACTTCCACTGTTACGCTGGACGATACCCAGCTTTATATTTCCTCAGAACCTGACAAAACCCACTGTTTTTCAAAGCTAATAGACTGTATCAACGATATTAGAATATGGATGGCAAACAACTTCCTTCTACTTAACTCCAACAAGACAGAGGTTCTGATTATTGAACCCAATAGCTCTAATCACGACACGATAGTCCACAACATCTCTATAGAAGGCTGCACCATTGTCCCTTCTTCCGCAGTCAAGAACCTAGGTGTGATTCTAGATAAGAACCTGTCTTTCGATGGTGACATTTCCAATGTATGCCGAACTGCATTTTTTCACCTTAGAAATATTTCAAAGATGCGACACATGCTGTCTGTCTCAGATATAGAGAAGCTAATCCACGCATTTATGACCTCCAGAATTGACTACTGTAATTCATTACTGGGGGGGGTGTCATGCAAAGCAAATAAATAAGCTTCAGCTGGTTCAAAATGCAGCTGCTAGAGTTCTCACTAGATCAAAAAAGTATGACCACATAAGTCCACTCCTAGCAACACTGCACTGGCTACCTGTAAAGTATCGCATACATTTTAAAATTCTGATAATTACTTACAAAGCCCTAAATGGCTTAGCACCGTTATAGCTCCATGAACTACTATCAGCATACAATCCATCACGGACATTGCGTTCACAAAATGGCGGGCTGTTAATAGTTCCAAGAATATCAAAAAAATCTAAAGGTGGAAGATCCTTCTCCTACTTAGCACCAAAACTATGGAATGACCTTCCCAGTAAAGTCCGGGACTCAGACACACTCGAACTGTTTAAAATTAAATGAAAGACTTATCTCTTTAACATCGCATTAACATAATCTCAGATCCAACTCTCTAAGGCCGCAATAGTTAACTCAACTGGAACCGGGCACACACATATACTACATACTGCATGTGTTATCACATATAACTGCCTACATCTACATAGGAACGGCTGCTACGCTAATGCTACTCTGTTCTGTCCCCCCCTCTCTCTCTCTCTCTCTCTCTCTCTCTCTCTCTCCCTCTCTCTCTTCTCCCCTTTCTCCGGTATCGAGGAATGAGTTCAGCTGGCACAACACTGCCCCACCTGATGTCCATCATGGTGCTGCTAAATGACGACCACCCAGGACAACCTCCTGCACCTGTTAAATTACAATCAAATCTACTACATCACACTTCACATATAACATTTTATTCACTCTCTAAAGTAATTTCTGTATCCTACAATGTATGTCTCTGTATCCTGTAAACTGCATAGCGAGTTATAGATGTGATCAATGGCAAATTGTGTCCTTTATTACGGATTGCACATGCTACGGATTGCAACTATAACACGTCATGTCAGGGTTTTTTTTCTCTCTTAAAGAGTTTTTTTGAATCCCTGACCACTGACTGCTATCTGTTATTACATGTAAAGCTGCTTTGATACAATGTCCTTTGTGAAAAACGCTATACAAATAAAATTGAATTGAAATTGAATTGAATAGTTTGGGCTGCGTGTAGTACTGATTATGGGGGGAGTTTCCTCTAGTTGCTGGATAAGAAAAACGAAATTGTAGTATTATAGCAGCAGTTACGAGAAGCTTAAATTGAGATGCATTGTGATACACTTGAACACTCCTGCAAACACAGTAACATGCAGCACATACATTTTGAAGATTCTATTATTCTATTATTCAACATTTCATCAGAGATAGTCTACCCAAAAAATTCTGTCTTCATTTATTCACCCTCATCTTGTTCAAAACCTGCCTATGACTTTCTTTTGTGGAAAACTAAATATTTTGAGAAATGTCTCAGTGGTTTTGTGCACATACAATGCAAGTTTTCAAAAATGTTCTTCAAAATATCTTGTTTTGTGTTCTGCAAAAAAAAGAAAGTCATACAGGTTTGGAATAAAATGAGAGTGAATTTTATCTTAAGTATATTATATATATAATATATATATATATATATATATATTATATATATATATATATATATATATATAATTTACTTTTATTAAAACAGGTTAATACAAATTTAAAAGGTTTTACAGAGCTTGTAACTATATCTGATATACTGTGCCCTAACCAGGTGCATCACGATAAACTGACAAGCAATAAGCTCTTCCATGCTAATATTAGTTCCCTTTCAAGGAACTTGACGTCTGGATGAAACAACGTCTGTGTTTATCAAATACGGAAGCGTCTTTTGCATCTTCAGCAAAGAGCTCTGTGTTGTTCTGTCTGTTGTCTTGCTACCAAGCCATCTCCCTGTTGGAAAGGCTTGAGACGGATTCTTCCCTTTCTCAACCAGTTTTCAACAGGTCTGGTGCTTCCGGAAGAAGCTGCTCTGCGGCTTCTTCTGTCCCTTCGGGAGCGCAATGCTTAATCAATCCAGTTCTGAGGAAGTGGATGTGATGAGCATTGAAGGTGGGGAGATAACGAGGAACTTTTGGAGGTTGTAACCAGAGCAGTGGCCAAATTAAACATCGACTGGCAACAAGATAAGTAAGAAGTGCAATCCAAGAGTGAACTGGATGAGCGTTTCCTGCAAAAGCAGGTGCAACCTTCAGTTCTTTCCAGATCTGTACACTAAGGTGTCTAGATCCTGGAAAAGGCCGTTATCCTCGCGGATATCTCCCAACCCCCAGTCTAGCGGCCAGCTTGGGGTATAAGGAGATGATGGGATGATGCCACGAGTGGAAGACAACCTTGCCTCTTATTTGTTCCCTGAGTCAGCATCATCCCTTAAGCCCCCACAGTTACCCACTTAGCCCTGCAGAATAACATCTACACTAGTGGATAAGGCATACACGGCAGCAGGTCGGGCTGGAGCATGTCTGCATTCTATGGCTATCCTGCAGGCATACCAAGGCGACCTGTTGTGGGAGGTAGTAGAGGGCGAGGCTGTGGACAAGGAGGCACTTCATGAGCTTCGTAGCACAGCAGACTTAGCTCTCTGTGCCACCAAGGAGACGGACCAGAGCAGATGACGGTTCGGCATCGACCACTTCAATGGTGGTTGAAAACGAAGGGGTTCTCCCTGAGGGGAAATCAGTTTCGTACGATCAAGGTAACGTGCAGATGCCTTCGTTCCCTATCCCAGGGGCCCTCCCTGGGTGCTCCGTGTCACAGGAGTGTAGTGACAAAGCATGCATCATTCACAGGCTGGGGGGCGATTGTGGAGGGTCACTCAGCCAGAGGTCTGTGGAGAGACCATCTCTGTTTATGGCACATAAATTGCCTGGAGATGTTGGCTGTATTTCAAGCTCTGAAGTGCTTCCTTCCAGAGCTCAGGAGCCACCATGTTCTGGTTTGAACGAACAATATGTCAGTGGTGGCCTATATAAATCATCAGGGGGGTCAAAGATTGTTATCTTATACAAACTGGTGCCCTTAGATTCTTCTCTGGTCCCAGGGGAAGATATTACATCTACTACTTCTAAGGCCCTGTTATTAGGGGCTTCTCTTCAGGATGTGTGTGATGTGGCAGGGTGGTCCTCCCCACACATTTATAAAGTTTTATAGTTTAGACCTCTCTGCTAACCCTGGACTTAGGTGCTAATTCTTTTACCACATGACAGACACTACTCAGCGTGGCATAGTGGGTATTTAGTTCCCCATAGTATCGTTTCACAAGTTCCCTTTCGAGTTCCCTTGAAAGGGATCATCTCAGGTTATGTATGTAACCACGGTTCCCTGAGAAGGTAAGAGATGCTGCGTCTCATTGCCATACTTCCTGTGCCTGTAACCCTTTACTTCGATGCTGTCAAAGCTAGCGCTTCTGTGTTTGGCTCCGTTTTATAGTCTTCCGGTACCTGCCAGCACGAGTCACACGTGACGTATCACCAATCGAGCTTGCCATTGTTTTATTCAGACTTCAGACGTCATCACACTGGGGCGTTTCCCATAGGAAACCATGGTTAGTCAAGTCACGTTTATTTGTATAGCGCTCTAACAATGTAGCACTGTTTTAAAGCAGCTTTACAGCTAAACAAAAACAAAAGGAGACAAGCATGGAAATATAAGTAAATTTAATAACTAATATCCAATATCAGCAGTCTCCTAATGAGCACTCCAACACGGCGACGGTGGTAAGGAACCCAAACTCCATTGATTAATATATATATATTTATGGAGAAAAAACCTTGGGAGAACCCAGGCTTACTTGGAGGGTCATTTCTTCTCTTACGCATCAGCTGCAATCAGTAATTTGATAAAAAAAAATATTTGATTTAAAGCGATGCACTAAATTTACTAAAATTTGAAGATGTGTAGGTATGAATTTTGAGGGGGTCTGAATTATTAGTTACGTGTTAGTGTAAGGCTTACTGGCTTTTTAATGAGGTCGATATCATGCACTGAATTTAATTGGGGTTGATGGTTTTGACTGAATTTAGATTGGGTCTGATTTGTGTTACAAACCCGATTCCAAAAAAGTTGTGACACTGTACAAATTGTGAATAAAAACAGAATGCAATGATGTGGAAGTTTCAAATTTCAATATTTTATTTAGAATACAACATAGATGACATATCAAATGTTTAAATTGAGAAAATGTATAATTTTAAGGGAAAAATAAGTTGATTTTAAATTTCATGGCATCAACACATCTCAAAAAAGTTGGGACAAGGCCATGTTTACCACTGTGTGGCATCCCCTGTTCTTTTTATAACAGTCTGCAGATGTCTGGGGACTGAGGAGACAAGTTGCTCAAGTTTAGGAATAGGAATGTTGTCCCATTCTTGTCTAATACAGGCTTCTAGTTGCTCAACTGTCTTAGGTCTTCTTTGTCGCATCTTCCTCTTTATGATGCGCCAAATGTTTTCTATGGGTGAAAGATCTGGACTGCAGGCTGGCCATTTCAGTAAATCCCAACTGGAATTCCTCACAGATTCCATTCATTTGGAGGTAGGAGCATAGCTGTGATGAAACTACCTTTTCATGTACTTAAGAAATGAAAGGTAGATTCGATATAGGTCTATAGTTTACTAACTCCCTAGGGTCAAGTTGTGTTTTATTTTAATAGTAGGCACAATAACGGCCAGCTTATAGGCTTTAGGGACATATCCTAATGACAGAGATGAGTTTATAATGCTGAGCATAGGATCTATTATTTCAGGCAGCATCTCTTTTAATAAGGTAGTAGGAATTGGATCTAGTATACACGTTGCTGATATAGATCATTTAACTATCTTAAACAGTTCATCCTTTTCTATGGTTGAGAATTATTGCAGTTGCTCAGTAGGAGAGCTGGAATGTGTTGTCAGTTCTGGGAATATAACCTCTGGTTGCATAGCTATAATTTTTTCTCTAATATTATCAATTTTCTTTGTAAAGAAATGCATAAATTCCTCACTACTATGCTGATAGGCAGTGTCTGGGGATGGTGATGATTTGTTTTTGTTCAGTTAGCCACTGTGTTAAATAAAAATTTTGTGTTGTGTTGATTTTCTTCTATTAATGACGCAAAGTAGGCAGATCTAGAGTTTTTTAAAGCTTTTCTGAATTTTGAGACACTATCCTTCCAAGCTAAGCGGAATACCTCTAGTTTCGTTTTCTTAAAGCTGCGCTCCATTTTACGGGCAGCTCTTTTTAATGCATGTGTGTTCTGATTATGCCACGGAGTTGGACTGCTATCTTTAATTTTCTTAAAGCGCAGGGATTTCTTAAAGCGCAGCACCTCAGAATTTAGGTAATTCAGGCAGATTACTGAGAAACAAGTCTTTGATACTAGAAGTTATTGTTTTACTGTATTTATAACACGATGTTGAGTTTGTAGCTATAGGCAAAAGAAGTGTACATGATACTAAATAGTGATCAAAAATGTCTTCGCTTTGCTGAAAAATTGTAACATTGTCCACATTTATACCAAATGACAGTATTAGATCTAAAGTGTGATTACGACAGTAATCACAGCTGATGTGTGGGAGAAAAGTAATATTTAGCGCACGAGCAAGCTAATAGGCTAATGTGGTAGGCTACAACAGTAGAAAACAGAAAACAGTCTATGAAGCTGATGTGCTAACGCGGTTCTAGCGGACCTACGTTATCTATTTAATGAGATTTAGATTACAAAGCCAACAGTTCTCGACAGAAGTTATATACGTGGATTTTAAATAGATAGATTTTAGATGGCACACAGTAATAGTTGTAGGAAACTAAGCAAGGATACAAACAAACCGCTCGCAACAGGGCAGACAGGAAGTCGTCAGCCTTCCTTTATACAGGTTGTCAGTACACGATCCGTTCCACCTGCACGATCCGTTCTGCGCATGCGCGTGATACGAAACCGTGAACCACGTAATTACATGCATGCACAGAACGGATCGTGCGGGTGGAACGGATGCGATGAAACACTTGACGGCCAGGCGGCACAACTGCTGGCATATTTTTGTAGGCTACATTGTGTTTTTCATTTAACAGTTCATGGCGGGTCTACTTTGATGTTTTAAAATGCATTACGATGTGTTTACGTGGTTGCCAATCCAAAATAATAAAGGAGTTGTTACATGAACATACACGATTTTGGTTACATGTGGAATAAAGTCTGAGACTTTGTCACTGCAAACCTTCAGTTTCCTCCATACTCCCCTTTGCGATTCATTGCTGTATGGCTTTAGGCCTACTTAACTTGGCATGTTTCGATCTGAGTTCAGTAGTATTGTCAAAGACGGTTTGTGTCTTTTTTTTTTATTAAAAGCTGCTAATATTAGTTAACTTTAAATTGAGTAATTTTGTATTAGTATGGGTAATAGGCTAATATATATAATATATTATAGGCTAATACATCTATCTATATAATCTAAATGAGGAAAATAATCCCTTCAATGGTGTTTACAGAAGACAATAAGGAACATAATATGCATTTCTGCCTAGACTATCTGCACTTACATGAAGAAAGAACTACAAACAAACCTGGGGAAACGTTATAGAGTATTTCAAACTGACAATGGAAATTACTTAAAAGAACGCGTAGTGTGCACACAGAAGTGACATGAGACCAGAGGTGGACAGTAGTGAAGTATATTTACTTGAGTATTGTACTTAAGAACAGGGCAAACTTCTCTTTTCTTTCGCCGTGAGTGAATGAAAGTCTCGCGGTACAAAGGTGCGCACGCGTGGAACAGATCGCGCAGTGTCGTAAATTGTCGCAAAACAGAATTATCATTTGCGCATGCACGTTTTCTACTACGTCATTATGCGCATGCGCGGACAGATCGTGCAAGCATCCCGGATCGTGTACTGACACAGATCACATCACACATGCTTACCGAAGACACGTCACCCGAGATCACGTGATCATAAACGTTGACACGATAACCACATGTGTATTTCAGATAGAGACATATGTAACCTGAGACTCTTTTGTTTTAACCAAGCCAAGAAGCTACCTTTTTAGTTTCCTTATGGTAATACCATAGTACTTTATGATAACCATGTTCTAAGTCCATAGTCCAGTGTAATGCAAAGAATACCATGGTATTTCTGTCATGGTTTTGTCAAAACAACATGATGCTGCATTATAAATGAATCATTATTGGCTGTCTGAAGCCCACTTTTGTCTTCACAGGTGATTCATTCTAAACAATTAGGAATGAAATGTGGAGAGGGACAGGAGGAGATGCCTTCCAGGTAAACACATTTAATTCAATTGTCCTGTTTTATTTTGGAAACACTGTGTCCTAGCTAGCTAGTCATTGACCTTACAGTCTCACTGGCCCCCTCTATCAGTCCTGTGATTCCTGTTCAACCGCTGATTCTCTGCTGTTTTCAAGTCTGTGCTCTAATTCACCTACACTTTATAGCTGAACCCATCAGTCACTGGCACAAAAGACCCACTGTGCCTCTTAGGACCACTGGATGTGTATTAGAGCAATTTTGTGTAATTTACATTTTGCTGCAGGTCCCATTGTAGAGACCTGTCTAAAACTCACTGGGGTGCGTCAAACTTGCCTTACGCTTTTCTTTTTTCTGCCGTTAATGGGCTGACTTAATGAAAGAATGGGCTTCTAATTGTGAAGCGTTAGGGAAAATTGCATGTCTTTACCGCATAAGTTAAGTTGAATAACTTTGCTTCAGAAAAGAGAACAAAATCGAAAGGAAATGGTCTTAGAAATGGTCTCAGTAATCTGCTTCTAATCATGTATGACAGATTGGACACTGCTTAAGATTTGAAATGAAAATGTAACAATGAGTAAATTCCTGGTAATTGATTACCTGGAGGTTAATTCTATATTAATTTGTTTATCTTTAACGTGTTATTTCACTTTAGTTGAATTCTAATCACGCCAAACTACACATACATTTAATAACAATAAACATAAACAAAGTACATACAATATAAAAGATAAACATTGTAAGAAAAATGTAAGAAAAAATGACAAACAAAATGGCATATTTGCTTTGGTTCTTTTATTAACAGGTATAACATATTAGCAAAATATCTGTTATTAAAATATATGGCTGTGAACTAGAAAATGTACAGACACCGCATTCTATAATGCCTGGAATGCTGTGACCAATGTTTTGAACTGCCTGTACCGGTCATGTATTATTTATAAGCTAATTTATTGTTTAATATTGTTTAATGTCATTCTGTACATTCGTATTGTCCTAAATTGTGTTTAGGAGTTTGAGGGAGAAAAACTGCAAAACATTATCTCCACAGTGTAAACACTGACTCCTACAGATAGTTTACATATGGTATGGTCATTTATTTAGATGAGCAATTAAAAAAGGAGTGTAGCTGAATTATTAATAAACAATTGAAAAATCTAAAAATAAAATCATTCAGAATCACAAACAAATGACTTTGAATCTAGTCTTCAGAACAGTTCGCTACAGTACTGCTCCTTTTAGCCCAAAAAAGGCCTTTCGTTTCCAAGGAGGGCCATTGTGTTTCTTCTATCACTTAGCAACTATCACCAAGGCCACCGCTTCACTGTTGCTGAGGGACAGGACTGCATGCACTGCCACTGTTTCTCTTCAAATTCATCTACTGTATGTATTTATATGACTCAAAATTTAACTAAAATTAGCCTTTGGCCTATATTAAATGCAGTATGCGTGTATGTTTTAAAAACCATAATAATTCTAATAAATAATAAAGTCTGAAAGAGACTATTTTGTATGCATTGGATAAAAGCCATAGATTAAAAAACACAATTTACGGATGTACAGTCAGAAAAGCAGTAAATAGCCTTTAAGACAGAAGAACTTGCATACTCCAGGAAGAGAGCATGGGACTTTTACACTGAAAAGGTTTTCCGATTAAAAATTGGTTGACGTCATTTTTACACAATATCCTTGAATAGCACCTGTGTGCAGGGGGGGTTGTCTGTCTGTCAGCTTTGAGTAAAAAACATAACCCATGTCTACAAAACCTACCCATTAGTATCCACCACTGACCAGAGACGCAGAGTGTTCCTCGTACTAGAGGCCCCTTAAGATCACAGACCGCAGACCTCCGCAGAAACCACAGACTGAGACCTTTGGTCTTACAGTCTTTTCGTGGCAAACATATAGATTTGTCCCCAATTTTTTGTTCTAGCGTTCTGGAGTTTGTATCAATACTCTATTCAACTGGCCTCCGTTTTATTTTTTCAAGTGCTGCAGAGACTCCTCCAATTATCAGCAGGAGCCTTATTTTACCTCTTTTTCCTTTTCTATTTTTCTGTCTTTTTGTCAAGGCAAGTCCTTTCGACTATAACTGATTCTGTGAATGATGCACAATGGCCGTTTTGTGGTAAGTATCAAATGTTTTATTTTATTTTATGTTTTTATGATGTCATTATTGTAAGATGCGGATAATGCTTGCATGCTTTATTTTTAAAAAATCTAATAAAAATCTAATAAAATTTAAAAAATAGAATCTGCTGCCACATGCCACCTCAATCATCCATTTTTATCTATCTTTAGGACACCAGATTTTAAAGACTTTTAATCACGTATTGCAGAACATATGGACCAAGTTGAGGTGAACTAATGATTCAGAAAAAGGACACAGGTTTCTTATTAGTTCACTTATTTTTATTCTCTGTTTTTAAAAAACAAGCTGATGTTTTGCTGTTCATGCACTGCGTCAATAATTTAAGTGGTTGTATTCTGCTAAGTTGTATTTGCTTTTGAATTTAGCCTTATAGTTGCAAAAATCCCTTTTATAGATGTGTGTATATTTATTATTTGACATACTGAACAAGCAATTTTTCTTTTTTTTAAACTGTCAATGTCAAATGAAGACTGGTAATTGTGAAAATTAGAGATGTATAGAATTACAGAAAAGCAGATGCTGAAAATGTGCTTTATGAAAACTGACATTCTTGAAAAGTTTCTTTTATTTATCTCGCTGTACAAGGAGAAGGTCACTGCGGACTAACAGTGTGTCCTTCACGACAGCGTGACCTTCAGAGGAGTAAATACATGGTATGATGCGAGCTGATAGAAATCACATTTTTTTTATATTTTGTAAAAAATGTTATAAAACATTTATATATTTGTTTATAAAATATGTTGTTTTGTGCACAGACTATCTAGTGAGAACAGGCCAACACTTGCTGAAAACACAGAAAACAAGAAATACGGCATCATTCTTTCTTTTATGAAACTCTCACTGTATGAAAAAATTGTCTCTATGAACTCTAATGTGTTAATGTATCGCTGTTGAAGTACATTGGCATTTTTTAATATCATTCTCATCATTGACTTAAAACTTTGGCCAACATCATCTTCTAAAACAATTATTTAAACATGTATTTATGTTTGATGTCTATTGCTGTGTGGAAGACTAGTGATTTTGTTGTTTTTGTTGTCAAATGAAACAACAAATCATAGTCTACCTCACAGCTTTCAGATAAAAACCATCTATGAGCACAGAAAATAATGTTTATTTATGCACACTGCCCTCTACTGTCAAGATAAATGACTCATGCGATTCATGAAATAAATGTAGCCAAATTTGTTTGTGGTTTTGTTTGAATATGGAATGATGTGTATGAGATTGTCTTTATAAAAGCTAAAGTAACATTTTAACACAGGATTTTCTGTAGGATTTAAGCAAATTGTAGAACTAGCAAATGTAGGCTTTTCTGAAATGTTTATAATAACCACATTTTGATTGTTCTCTGCGGTTCTTAAATTATCTACAAATCCTAAATTATGCGATATGACATGAGCAAGAGAGCTCCAATTTTGTGAACAGTATTGCTTTACAATAAATAAATGATCAACAATATTAACAGTCTTGGGGCGGAGGTGGGGGGGTCTCCATCCAGCCTTGAATGTTTTTTTAAAAGCCCCGATTCATTCAGTACGCTAGGCTGAGGCATTCACCTTTGAACTCGGTAGTCCACCAGTAGTAAACATTTAGTAAAACCGAAGGAGACGTTAAAACAAAAGTGAATTAAAATGTGTGTAATTAAAATGCTGAATCTTCTGACAATAAACGTGTTTTTCAAATATGTTATCATTACAATTTCTTCATTATTACTGTGAAAATGTGGACCAGTGCCATCGTGTCAACAAGATTTGCCCCCCCCCCCTCTGGCCCCCTAAATTTGGAATCGTATCACACCAAATAATGCACAGTTTGTCCTGTGGGTGGCAGTAATGGAAAAATATGTATGTATGTGTCATAGTTTCCTGATGCAGAAAAGTGCCTATATGTTTAAATGCTAAATATATGTTATCTTTATTGATCATTTACACTTCAATACACAATTATTTGACAAAATAAATTAAACATAATGAAACATTAAAAGTTGAAAATTAAAAGAGTTGAAATTGTTATACCTTACTTCTAGAGATTGCATTGATACATTACAAGGTGAAAAATAACTGAATTAATAATACTCAAAGTAGGTTCAAATTAATTTTAATAGTGTGCCCCCTAAAAGCACGAGTGGCCCCTGCCTGCCACGCCACCCCCAACCCCCCAGTTCCTGTGGTCTAAAACCGCCATTGGGTCCTGGATCAACGTTGTAATCAAAGAAACCTCAAATTACCCTTAACTCAAACCCTAACCATTTTTACCCATCGAATTATTGTGAAATAATAGTTTGAGAAGTATTTTTTTAAAAGCCCCTAACCCAATCCTAAACCTAAATCTAACATATGGTAACAGTAGGAAACATGCATTTAAACACGTAAACAAAGGTGAACTATTTAGTAGTCTAATATAATGTGCCACATTTCCTGTTGCTAATTACAAATGCCAGTGAGCTAGCATCAAGAGAGCGAGAAAGAAAGACTACTTGCATATCAAAGTTATACAATACCCTAATAACTTTTCAGTTATAACACAAACGCTTATTCAGTATTGATAAATTCGGTACAACAATCATAAATAAAAAAAGAATTCTATCTCACCTTCAACTAGGTGAAAATAATCCACAAGCAGAGACATTGACTCGTCTGTCAATTCCTCCAGAAAACAGCGTGGGTTTACATTTATTTCAGACAGAAATCTTTAGGATTAGTTTATTGCTAAATTGGGACAAATAATGGACAGTATCGCTTAGGGGCAGCGCAGCACCAGAATTTTAAATTCTACCTCTATAACCTATATATTATATTATATATTATATTTTTGTGCCTTATAGGGGGTCCCTCGATGCTTATAGGAGGTCGGGGACCACCCCAGTCCCCCCTCGCTAATTACTGCACATTACAGTAGAAGTAAGTGACTGTTGTGGCAATTCACAGAGAACGCGTTTTCCATTCTGCTGCGCTACTTTTCCATTGTGTTTCTATGTAAACATGCCCTAAAAGAATGCGCGTCTTGTCTATGCGGCGACTCGCGCATGAGCACCAGTTTCTCAAGGCACGCGTGATATAGTGCGTTAATTCGTATTGCAAAGCAGCGCGTTTAATCCGCAAGCCAAGGCTGATCTGCAAACAGCAGCTCACAACAGACATATTTTGCCTATTTTTAGGTAACATAATTAAAAATGTCGCTGTCAAAATTAGTTATGTTATGGTTTCAGAATGATATAAGGACACTTAATTAAATATACCATAAATGAGGAAAACGTCTCTTTTGGAGACCATGCCCAGGAACCGCTAGATTTATTTAGACAATTAGTCTGTCTCTGCCCCTGGTTTTAACCAATAATGAAAACAGTTCTAAAATAAGTAATTAAATTATATGTTGCAAAAACAAGCAAGCTGTGAAACATCTCTCACCAAATGCTCTTGTCTAACAAAAAAATGCTTGACCAATCAAATGAGTACACCAGAACCTATTTTTAATTTTATTAATTTAATTTAGGCTCATGAAGAATAAAAAAAATTAAATTGTAATTTTTTGGTGCTCACAGTAATGGTGAACATTGTGTAGTTGCCATTAATATATCAGAATATTCAATATTTTAAATAACCAGCCAGAGCAAATATGATAACTTTAAACCCATTTTATTATTTCAAACATTTCAAACAAAAAAGATTGTGTCAAAAAGAAGAGAACTAAAAAATACAGCTTCATGTTTACTGGGGGGGAATGATTGCTTTGGTTTTCTCAGCCACAAACTTCAGCATGTCTTTAACTTGGGCCTGGACCATGTCGCTCAGAGGGGCGACCTGAGCCTGGACGGAGGCTGCCAGAGGCTTGATGTGGTCTTCAATGTTGGAGAGGGGCTTCAGCTGCTCCTGGAGTTTCTCAACCATGGGCTGAAACTGGGCTTTGCTCTCCTCAAAGTAAGCTCTTTAACACCAAACACAAAAATGTATTATTTATTCAAGTCATAATGCTGTTTAAATTCAAATGCACAATTATGCTGATGCTCATGGACTTACTTGGCCTTGCTGGCCATTTCAGGGGCCTCAACATCCTTCAGATTGTCCACGAGGTCCTGGAAGTACTTGGCAATCTTCTCAAGTTCAGCAGGAGCCTCTCTCTTGACCAGAGATACTGACTCAGAACCTGGAACAGGAACAAATACGTTTGATCAATACAGTCTCACACCTTAAAAAGCTTTACTCTCACCAGCTCGAATTTAATCATGTGAAACCCTCTATGGCTGGCTTTAAAGTTTCCTAAAAGGCACTTTGTTAAGTACTTTATAAAAATAGAATGTTACCACGTTACATAAAGAAATATAACATATCTTGAGATCACCACAGGTTAACAGTGTAAACTCTTACCAATGGCCAGAGCAACAACAAGGATGGTGACGAGGGATAATTTCATGGTTTGCAGACTGTGTGAGACTTGCCTGTGTAGACAGAGACAATGATTACAATCATTTAGTTTATAATCTATTTTATGTATTACACTAAGATAAAACAAAAAAGTTTTTCCTATTTTGTTTCATTAATAAGCAAAAGCAGAGCTTACCTCTAAGTAGGCTTACCTAAAGTGCGGAAGTTCTTTGACCTGATGGTGCTTCTTGCTCTAATGACCCATAGGCTTTTATAGTGCTGGACAAAGAGGATTCAGCCTATTCAAAGGGTCACCTGTGTTGATGAAATCATCTCTACACACTGAAACTTTGAAGTGACCAACTCAAAGTTCACGAATAATCTTATTTTGTGCTTAATCGGTGCATTTTTGGAGTGTTTAATCACTTGATGACTGCATCCACTGTAACTGAGGAATGCCTTCTATGCATACAAAAGATAATCAAATAACCATGTTTATTTATTTACACTGCCCTCTGCTGACAATCTAAATGACTAAATGATTTGATTCCTGACACAACTGCTTTGGAAACACATACCTTCAATTGCTTGTGTGCATTTTTTTATTTACATTACATTTATGCATTTGGCAGATGCTTTTATCCAAAGTAGCTTACAGTGCATTTAGACTATACATTTTTATCAGTATCTCTGTTCTCTAAGATCAAACACACAACCTCTGTTTTCCTGACACAATTTTCTACCAACTGAGCAATAGGAACTCATGCTTTACATTCAGGATTATTTTGTATTTGTGTTGTAACTATCTAAGAAGGTTTTCCTTGCCGTTTATACTTCTCTTACTTAAAAATTTCCTTTGTGTTAGAATAATGACAAATGAAAGCAAATGATTTAATTATGGAAACATAAGCTGTCTTCATAACAGTACAGTTACTGTTTTTTTATGCAGTCTAAATGTACATCATTCCATTACATGAAAATCTCTATTGATATGAGAAATGGGTCTGTTGCTCAGGTTTATCATATTTTGGGGTCCTTGCCATTAAAAAGGTTGAAATTTCTAAACCCAATGTACTGTGTGTGGAATGATGTACAGTTAATATGTTTTTTTTTAATGTTGTTTTAGTCTATTTTTAATCGTGCATGTTTATAATAGCGGATAGCTTATCTCTTGGCTTTGGTAAAAAAATCAAACAGGGTAGTGTTGTTGGTGTTATGTGATGTTGCAACACACAAGAAGGTATTTTAAAATAAAATAATCTTCATTCATTGGTCATTAATAAAGGCTATAGCTAAAAAATACAAATTTTAAATGTAAATTGAAATCTGAAAAGATTTAAATTGATTTAAAAGCTAAAAGTAAAGCATGAATAGCTCTAAAAATCTTTACATGTTTAAATGACTGTAGTTTACATAATAATTGTTTGATTGTTTTGAATAAATATTTATGTATTATGTAAATATAAAGTTCACTTATTACCTTTTTGTATTAATTGTGTTTTTCCCTATGTCTGACTGAACCAACATAAAAATTAAATACCTTTATTGTACATATGAAAACAACACAGAAACGTAATATAGTTATATAACATTCAATAGGCCTATTAAACTGATTACACCAACTGATACACTGCCTTTGTTAGAATCACAAAATATAGGTACTGTTACTGGCAAGCAGTCTACCCATAAAGAAAGTATTAATTTGGTGAAAAACATTTTGAAAAACCAATAAGCAAAAAAATACTTTCAACCTCTTTTATTTTTCAAACATACATATAAAAAGTCAAAAATTAAAGTGAACTAAAGAATGCTGTGTCCTATTTACTGAGGGGGCAGGATTTCTTTGGTCTTCTCAGCCACAAACTTGATCATGTCTTCAACTTGGGTCTGGACCATGTCACTCAGAGGGGCGACCTGAGCCTGGACGGAGGCTGCCAGAGGCTTGATGTGGTCTTCGATGTTGGAAAGGGGCTTCAGCTGCTCCTGGAGTCTCTCAACCATGGGCTGAAACTGGGCTTTGCTCTCTTCAAAGTAAGCTCTTTAACACCAAACACAAAAATTAATTCAGTATTTATTCAGATCAGTAATGTTACAAATTTCAAGTAATGTTCCATCACACTGGAAATGATACTGAAGCTTATGGACTTACCTGGCCTTGTCGGCCATCTCAGGGGCTTTCAGAGAGTCCATGAAGTTCTGGAAGTACTTGGCGATCATCTCGAGCTCAGCAGGAGCCTCTCTCTTGACCAGAGATACTGACTCAGAACCTGGAACAGGACCAAACATGTTTGATCAATACAATCTTATATCTTTACAATTTACTCTCACCTGCTCTACTTTATGTGAAACCCTGTATAGTTGGCTTTGAAGATTTTTAAATGGTACTATATTATGTTAGTGTAAAAACATATTTTCTACATTGTTTTAGTTCAGGCATCTTGAGCTCATTTTAGGTTAACAGTGTAAACACTTACCAATGGCTAGAGCAACAACAAGGACGGTGATGAGGGAGAACTTCATGATTGCAAATTTGGTGAGACTTGCCTGTGTACACAGAGACAGTAATTGCATTTTAGATCTTTTCAAAGGTTAATTCATCAATACATATTTTTCTGGTCAGAATATTAAATAGACATAATGAAGCTTCTGTCTTACCTTAAGTCCTGGAGTTAGAAAAGATGGTGGCTTTAGTGGAGGAGCTAATGGTTTTTATAGTGTTGAGACAAATAGTACAAAGGGTGACATGTGTTGATGAAATCATCTAAACACATTGAACCTTTAGGCTTTACTTGACACTACATGGTTGACTCAAAGTTCAACTGTAATCTCTTTCTCTGTTTTTGCTTAATTGGTGCATTTTTTGTCATATCATACACTGTACATCACTTCTTAAAACAATAACATATTGGTATAATATATACAATATATGAATGAATGTATGTATGTATGTGTTGATCCCTAATATTTGACCCATGTGTACAAAATGTTACATGTTGTCTTGTTTTATTAAGAAACTTAATAAATTATCTCTACACACTATACAGGATTTTCTTCATTGTGTACTTTGACTGGGGGCACATGTTGCTATAATATTTGACACATCAACCCTTATTCTATCACAAACTAATTGACTTTAAG
Organism: Beaufortia kweichowensis; assembly: GCA_019155185.1. Lineage (NCBI taxonomy): Eukaryota > Metazoa > Chordata > Actinopteri > Cypriniformes > Gastromyzontidae > Beaufortia > Beaufortia kweichowensis. The sequence continues at coordinate 15,709,714 of CM032800.1, forward strand.
ATTGTGAAGAGTTTAAGATTGTAAAAGTATAGCCTATGTGTTCAGGCATTCCTGGTTATCTTGCCTAATAAAAGTCCAACGTTACGAGCAAACTCCAAATCATTTCTATATTAACCTATCATTTGTGAACCTTTTTAAAAAACACTGAATATAAACTTTAATATATCCATGCATTAATGTTAGTTGTCATCAGCTTTGTTTAAATGAAACCTATAATACATTTTAAGTTAAATAAATATAATTTTAATTTAATTATTACACAATAATAAAGTTACTATCAAAGAAGATAATGCAAAAAGAGAAAAATATATGGGTAAATCAAAAAAATATAAAATTACAGGAGAGTGAATCTTGTTGAAATGATTTTACCTTTAAATGCACTTGAACGGGATATTGATGATTAACACAGCTGAACACTGTGTTTGTTTACATATTAGCTTATAAAATGTAATGCCTGAAAACCGCCAAACTACTGTGGCCTAGAAGTGCAAAACAAAACAACAAATCGCAAAACTAAAACAAATTGTGATTTGTCGTTTTGCACTTCTAGGCCACCGTATAAACTAGCCCCAAATTTGTCCACCCCATAGACATGTATATAATACCTAGACGCGACATTGGCCTCTGGATCGTACGTCAACGCCGCCGCCATTTTAGCTAGGTCAACGTTTCCATAACTCTCATTACTAAACTGGAGAAAAATGTTTCGTGTGCTGCTTGGGGTTGTGCAAGCCGCCGCACAATTTAAATCAGTTTTCGGGGAATTACCTTTCACATGTAAGACTAAAAAGCTCTTTTTGCTTGTATTTAGTAATTAAAACATTTTATTGACACTATGCCAATATGAGTCAGACTATTAATAGCGAGCGATAGCTGTGAGTAGAGACTTTTAAATTATTTTAAGTTTTTATATAAAATAAATAACGTGTAACAGAGATAATTCGTTTATACTGCAGTTTTTCTCTCAAAATCGAGTATGTCAACCTACTAGTTCTAATGTATCATTATTATTATTATACATATATGCAATATACATATTAATATTACTATTATCAATCTATTATGATATTATATCGTGGCACTATTCACAGTTTTTTTTATTGTTGTTGTTGTTCTGCAATTGATTTATTTATCATTTACTTTTTTGACTGTTGTCCATATAGTTATTTATATAGTTATACTACTGTACATATTATTTACTATTTCATATTTATACTATATTACAAATATATTTAATGCACTGTTGTTGTACCAGAGAGGATCCATCAGTTATTGTCTGGTTTTGAAGTATATATCTGTAAATAACTGCAACAGTTTAATTCTGTGAAAAAAAATATAGAAAGGAGCCTGCCACTGTGATTGTATTTTTATTTGCCTGCTTGTTTTCTCAAATATGGTAAATTATTACTTAAGATGCACATTACTATTTTTCTTAGTATTTCAAAGAGAACAAGTTATGTTCTGACCTGAAGCCCAAGAAAAACAAAAACGGTGAGATTAATGACGGAAAAGCATTTTCCTTGGTTGAAAGACTTTATTTATTTTTTGTGAAATTAATTATATTACATTAGGGGTGCCATCACAATTCTTAACCAAAAAGTTAAAAAGCCCAAAATATGCATGACAAGTGTGCAGCTCTCGCAATTCCTTAATAAATATTTTCGAACTGTCTTGTCGTACTATCGCGATTTTACGTAACTGGAGATTGTTTTGGATACCAGATAGGTCATAAAGCTCTGATATCAGTTGATAAATAGAAACGTTTTATTTTTAATCTTAAGAAATCGCAGCTCTACCGTTTAGTTGCACTTGATTCAAGGGGACTCATGACCTAGTCAATATGGCGGGCGCGTTGACGTATCGCAGCAACGGACAGAAGCGGCCAATGTCGCGTCTAGTTATTATATATATATATATATATATATGTGTGTGTGTGTGTGTGTCTATGGTCCACCCGCCCAAGCCGCACAATCACATCCAAACAACCCCGCCCCCCAATCTGGCAACACTCTTTCCAAGACACTAGATGGCAGAATGCTTGAGCAGCACGTGACGTAGACAAACTGATAGACGTTGGTCTGCAAACATAAAACAACAACAGAAGAAGACAAACTGACAGACGAAGAAGAAATTGTGACGCATTGTAACTGGTCAGACTCAGGACACACGCACAGACATAATGGCGGACGTGTTGGATCTTCATGAAGCGGGAGGTGAAGACTTTCCTATGGACGAGGATGGCGACGGTAAAGTGGTTATATGTATTAAACACTCACTCACTAATAACTTTATTTAGGTGATACGATGTAGTGGGCCATGTTTCTGAGTGGTAGATTTTTATCAGTCGCGCCTGGTGCAGTTAGCACATATGCTAACAGGTAGCTGATTTAAACCATTCGCGCGCGCGTTTTGCTTTTGTGTTTGATGTTTTTTGTATTTTAGCCTCGAAATGAATCCAACATTTAATACATTTTGTGTTCATTCTTTATACAGTCGTGCGTTTTTTAAAACGTCTTTTTAATTCTAGTATGTAGTGTGTTTGGGGCCTTGTTCCAGTAAGGTTTAATGGTGTTACCATCCGCCAGATAACATCCCCGTATGAATATAATTCGTAACGTTACCATTAGAAACCCACATATGCCATTATAGTTTCCATTAAAACAAATACATTGCCTATAATCATTATTACCATGATATCCTTTATCATTTGTGTAATGCTTTGTGCTGTTTCTTTTAGCGGAGTTTGCGTTTGTTTGAACTCGCTGCATATTGTAAGATTGACTCGCTTTACTTTTTACTCTACAGAGAGCATTCACAAGTTAAAAGAGAAAGCCAAGAAAAGAAAGGGTCGTGGGTTTGGATCAGGTGAGTCTCTCTCTCTCTCTTCAGGTTTTTCTGTTTGTAACTCAAAGAATCACGAGGTTTATATGATTTCTTCTTTATTTTACAGAGGAGGGAGCGAGATCTAGAGTTAGGGAAGACTATGATACAGTAGAACAAGATGGAGATGAACCTGGTCCACAGAGATGTAAGTGAATCATACAGCACTGTTTAATATCTCGTAAAATAAATTATTTTACGTCATTTATTAATTAATTATTTGTTTGTTAATTATTGCAGCTGTTGAAGGATGGATTCTTTTTGTGACCGGTGTACATGAGGAGGCTACTGAGGAGGATGTCCATGACAAGTTTGCAGAGTTTGGTGAAATAAAGAACGTGCATCTAAATTTGGACAGAAGAACAGGTTACCTGAAGGTTAGTCAACATAGTGTTATTTATTGAATAATGTATGCATATGGATTATATCTAGTATTTTTGCTCTAAAATGTGCTTAAAATGGTCCACTAGTCGAAGTCAAGGTCTGCTTTATTGTCAATTCAGCCACATGTTCAGCACATACAGAGAATTGAAATTTCGTTACTCTCAGACCTTAGGTGCATACGATACAACAACAACAGTAGTAAGGGAAAATAAAAAATAATTGGACATATATGAATACAATTGGACACGCATGAATAGTACAAATATAAATATGGTCGATAGATCCACAAGGCACAACATTTTGAGTGCAAACAGTGCAGATGAATAGAAATAGTGCAACGAGCTTATCGCTAGATGTCAGTGTTTTAAAGAGAAAGTAGCTTTTCAACTTTTGGTCACTAAATTCTTGTAAAAACTGACGACTGTTGTCAGTTTCTTCTTAGATGTGTTTAATCAGGCATTACAGTAATCCTATTAGACTTGGTTCCGATTTGTTTTCATAATCTTGTTTTCTTTTTTAATTTTGTATTATTAAAATATATACTTTTGTAGTGTACTTTAGCAACAGTTTCTAGATAATACCATATGAAGCACATTCTGGTTTCAGTTAAACATTACCTTGGGTATGTGTGTGTAATTGTCATTACAAGTAAGATCATTACAAATATCAGCAGAAGAATGCTGGTGTTCAAGAATTGTTAAAGGGGGAATAAGCGATTTCTGAGAAATGCTGTTTATATTTGAAAATGACATCCAGACATTTACATGAACATTTGGGATGCGCACCGCATCGTCATTTAACCTCTTTTGAGCTCACAGTATTCTTTTTTTAATATATACAAATTATTAGTAAAATCAATTTTTGATGATAAAAAAGTACTTTAAAATACTGTGAAGTTTCAGTATCAGGTAATTATAATTAGTATTTTGTGTGGCCAAGTCTGAAATATTTGTTTTAGGAAAACAGAATTGTAGGATTTAGCCTCCTTACTAAAGTCTATTTAGGACCTAATTTTAACATTTAATTATTAACATTAGACTATTTTTCATGTTTTATTTGCCATTTTACTGTAAGATAAATGAGTTTTAAATGTAAAAAATACATTATGTATAATAATAAATACATTTGGGTATTGTTTAATATCATCGTTGTGTATTGTCATATAATAAGGTTATTTTCCTTAGGGCTATGCTCTGGTGGAGTACGAGACATACAAAGAGGCCCAGGCTGCAATGGAAGGGCTGAATGGCCAAGAACTTATGGGGCAACCAATCAGTGTTGACTGGGGCTTTGTAAGGGGACCCCCGAAGAGCAAGAGGCGGTAAGTCCGATTTTTACATTGTTGAACATGATTTACACACACTGTCTGTCTGATGCAGTTGGTAAAACGTGATTAATGGAGCAATGTGCTTTCCTCTAGGGGCGGAAGAAGGCGCAGCAGGAGCCCTGACAGACGGAGACGTTGAGAAAACATTTTTTTTTCCTTTATATTCCTACAGTGTCTGTGTCTCAGCTTGTGTTGTGTTATGTATTCTCAAGACTGTTCAGGTTAAAGTGTGTATCTTTCTAAGTAAGGATTTTAGTTTTTTCCCAACTATTGTACAGCAACTGTCTGAATTACTAAAAGACAAAAGTCAGTTGTGAAGTATGTTTATCCTGTAGGTTTTTTCAGCTTTTTTTACAAAGTGATGAAATTCACTTTGTGAAATGTTTTATGATTGGTTATTTGTACGTTTCCAATAAATTAATTTGAATTAACGTCATTAGTCATGCTTGCTTTTGTGCATATGATTTACCTGGTGTAGTTCTCAGCAGGTTATTTGTTTGGTGTTTTTATATTCTCCTTTGTCCTCAATACATTAGTACTTCATATGTTGACAGTAAGATTAGAATTATTACTTGAAATAGAGTAAAATAATTTACAATAACTACTAATTGTTAAAGCTTAGACAGTAGCTGTGGCTACCAGTGCACTGAGTGCAATTGTTTTGTAGGTTCCTGTTAATTTTTGGTAGGGTTGGTTGTTACATTAGCAATAAATTAGTAACAGGAATGCATTATTATCTGGCATAATTACTCCACTTAAGGCTATGTAACTGAACTTTGGTAAAATGGTAAATGAGGACCATTATGAATTATAACAGAAATACAGATCATCCTCTTAAATGTAAAATTCTGCCAGATTTAAATCAGCAATACAAAAATGATTTTTACAATTGGTTCTGATGAATGTTTTCCTATTGGTCAGTTGGTAAAGCATGGCACTAGCAACACAACAGTGATTGGTTTGTTTCCCAGGTAAAGCACCAAACATAAAGATGTATGTAAATATATAGAGGGCAATAGAAAAACTTATGTAGACTGCGTTAACTCTTAACCTTTAAATGTGTCAAGATGAGGTCACAGTGACACGTCATTTTTCCAGCAAAAGCAAATGACACCATAACCAAGTCATCCGCCTCTCTCCCCCACCTCTTATTGCTTTGTCACTCTGGTCAGATATTCGTTAGGCTCCTCTAACCGAAGCTCACAGTTCAATGTGGTTATCCAACCAGCGTTTATACTCCCACTCTCGATTTACATTTGCCTTTATCTGCCCAAAGGCCGAACTTTACAGGAACCGTTTCTTGTCATTGGCTCAATTATGTGTCTGTCAAAATAAACTCTCGTTCTGATTGGCCTAAAAGGCCAGTAGAGTTTCCTTAGATGGGCGGATTTGTAGCGCCTTGGTTGACATTGTTGTTGTTGTGGGAGTAGGAATGTTCTTAGTCGTCAAGTCTTTTAAAGACAAGAAGCGGGCTGTATTTTTGCCATTTACACAAAGCTGAACAACAAATTATCTCAGAGGAGGACGACCCAGTGCCGATTTTCTACAAGCAAAATAAGCGAGAGAGAAATGAGAGACAAATAGCGCGAGGCCGCTCGAGGTAAGCGCGTAACTGTATTAGCTTTAGCTGCGCGAGCCCTAAAAAGCCTGTCGAGCGTTTTGTAACTGAACCGGGTCCGGTTTCCTCAGCCACTCAGTTCAAGTTCTAAAGAGAAAGAGTCCGTTATCTATGCTGTATGTGTAGTTTGACAGCAAACCACGTGTTTCTTGTGGAAAACTGCGTGAAAGTAAAGCACCTGAATGGAAAGTTGGACGTTGTCTTGGAGAGTGGACTGTGAGGGGATGGCTGACTGTCCTTTAACTCCTAAAACTGGACAAACCAACAGTTAGGCAAACTATTAAAGTTTATTAATTGTGTAATAAAGCAAAAACAAAATTGCGTATGACAAAACTTGATTTGTAGTTTGATAGCCAGCACTATGTTTGTGCCTTAGTAACTTTGAGACAGTGAGTGTGCGCTAGCCGAGCAGCTAACTACTGCTCAGTGCTCAAGCATTGACAGTCCAAGAGTAGGATATATTATGACTGTTTAAAGCTATACATGTCGATAATTAACAAACGACACTGTATTATAATCTATTACATCTGTCAAAAGTTGTGGCCCCTCATTTAGCTTATCCCCCTTAATATAATATAATATAATAATATATTTAATTGGTAGTTGTTTTATGGTGGTTGTGCTACATACAGAATATGCTAAACTGTGCGTCATGTGTGGGTACTGTAACATTTTCTATGTGTAATTGCTGTTTATATTGTGTAGTGTGTGTTTTAGGTACATTAACATAAGCCCTATTCGAAAAGGATTAGTTTTACAGGGGTAGATGGAATAATGTAATTTTACCACAGGGCATTCATAATATTATTGACCAATTCGCGCGGGATTATATCTCAGTAAAACTATCAGAACTGCCGTCATCTCTCTCTCTCTCTCTCTCTCTCTGTGTGTGTGTGTGTGTGTGTGTAAACATGATACACAAGACAAGACAGAGAGGTGATGGCGGTACATAATCGAGTTACCCCTCCCACTTCTGATAGTTGTACTGAGATACTACTCTATTTTTAGGTGTCCTAATATTGTGTTGGAGTCCCCTACAACAGTTAAATGCATCTAAGGTCAGAAAACATTGTAATTTTCTCTGAATATACATTTAATGTTATGTCATTTTTTTAATGATTCCTAAACGATTTGTCCGAAGCAGTTCTGAGCTTCAGGTCTGTAAACCCCTCCCTAATCTGCTCTGATTAGGGAGGGCCTGTTGTGATTGGTCTTTCCTGTGTTTCTATTTCATGATCAGGTGGGCATGTGTTACCCAGTGACTATATAGGTAACAGGCCAAAGATTCGAACAGATTATGACTCGTTAGGACAATTCAGAATCTACTCTTTCATTTGGGAGATAATATTTTTTATTTATAGTGCACTTTCTTTGATTAAAGGGTCATATAATGTGATTTCCTTTTTCTATAGTGTGTGATGTAGCTGTTTGTACATGTATAAGATGTTACAAATAATAATGGTAATAATTACTTTACCCCACCTCTCCATGTAAAACTAATCCCGTCCGAATAGGGCTATAGACTGTATTAGTGCTGTATATAGAGCAATATGTATGTTATACTGCATGTGGTGTCCTGAGCTGATAAAATGGCATTGATAAATGCATCATGTACAGTGTTTCTGCTAGGATTTTGTGGAACTGTGGCATTGGATGACATCACACGCTAATTTAACATATTCATGACCTCATCATGTAGTGTTTGAGTTGCAACTTTAAACCTGTTTTGCTTCTACTCACTGAACATTCTGTATTTTAATACAGCTTAGTGCCCAAAAAGGCCATTCTCATTTACATATTTTCTGTTGTCAGTTCTGATTTATAACTGCGACATTGTCTGACACACACACCTTAAAGAGGTGGTCGACACACACCTTGCTAGGCAGTACTGATGACATGTTCACACTGAAAGCTAAGGTTTATCCAAAAACATGTTAGGTTTATCATTATGTGTTTCTTAAAGAAAAGTCACTAAAGGGATTGGAAAAGTTTCACTAAATATAGTGAAAGAGTTGCTAATACTGGTGGCACAAATTAGAAATGAATGCGAAACACTGCATCACTTGGAAGCTGTAGCCGTAGCGGGGCTCCATGGCTAAATGAATATAGCGGAAATGTTAATATACTTGCAAACTGAGTTTATTGTAAAGTAAGTTTAGCTGGAAAAATGTATTATCCACCTATTAATGTCTATTAACAATTAAGTTGTTGTGTATTTCCACCCATACTTTTTTTTAAGGTATCCGAATTAGAGGTTGACCGATACATCGAATTTGCAGATTAATCGGCATCGATGACAATAGTTAGAACTACAGTTTATCGGCAAAAATCCTGACCAATAGTTTTCTGATTGCGTTCGTAGCAGACAGAGCATGGAAGGCAGCAGGCAGAAAGTCTGCTGCTAAACTGCTGTGCTCAGCATCATAGAGTGCGAAAGCGACCTATAGTGGCGGAATTAAAACTTACACTAAAGCCTCGTGCTGTTAGATTTGAAACGTGATGTGATTCTGTATGCTTTACATTACATTTGCATTTAGTTGAGGCTTTTATCCAAAGCAACTTACAAATATTAGGAGACATGGAGCCGAGAATACACAAAAACAGAAGGGACATCACGGAATACAAAAAAAACAAAATAAAGAAAATGCATGCAGTACACTACAGTCATATTTTATTATTTACATATTATATAAGTAATTAATTCGTTCACTAGACGCTGCATTGAACTGCACAGTTTTATTTTGTGTAATGCTGTGTAAAGTAAACTATCATGTTTTATAATTTTTTGATGAATACAGAGTTCATATAAAATATATTTAAAATTGCATATTGTTGGATTGTGAGCAAAAAAGGCCCAGTGCAATATTATTGTTTATCTTTAATTTAAGTTTGTAATAAAGTTCAACACAATTTGACTTTGGGTGTTATGTTTTAATTCGCTAAATGTTCAAAACAATAGTTAATGAATCTGTTATTGGTAGGTACTGCTCACCTTAGTTATAGTTATCGGTAAAATCCAGTATCGGTAGACCTCTAATCTAAATCTGTCATTAGCAAACCTGCTTAAAATATCAATTGCGGGCACTTGCTTTCATGGCTTGGATCCCAACAATGTGTGGGTATGGTTACACTAGGTACTCAATTATTCAGCTCTGCATTTACAAGCTCTTTTGTCACATTGTTGTTTAGTGAAGGCAGCTACCCCAAACATAAAGGTAGGACATGCAAACAAAGTCTTATGTTTTTGTTTTTCTCCCACAGACTTTGAAAATCATAGTAAACCTTTATAAGTTAAACACAGTCTCACTGTTTTTACATAAATTAGCTCTTTCAAATCAGCCTTGTTATGATTTGGTGTTTTTGTATTTTCAGTGTATTTAGTAATGTTGTACCTTTAAAACTGCAAACCTATAGTTTTGCCTTCTGTCAAGGTACTGTTGCTGACTGAATGGACAGCTTTAGAAATGCTCCACTGGTTTCAGGGTTTTGTTTGTTTTTTACCTGGCTTAACCCTATTGTGTGGAGTAATGAGCCACAAAGCATTACAAAGGCCTTGTGTATCAAACAGAAAAGCTGTCTTGTGTGTTGTTTTGTGCATGGTTTGCTGTTAATGGGTTGAAAATTACATGATCCTAGAGGGCTGCACGATTAATTGTATTTGTATGGCGATAACGATATGTGTGCCCCACAAGTAATTGATAAAAATTGTTGCGATATTAATGTGTAAAGACCAAGCACAAAACAGCTAAAATCATGCCCCTCCCTTCACTGCTCGCGCTCACTCTAGCCATTATCATGTCAGCCTGCCATAATAGCAAAAAACTAATAAATATAACAAGAAAAGTAAAAAAAACAGCAGATAGCAAGCTCTGTGTGATGTGCGACTGCTTTATTGTTGGAGATCACGCGCATTGACTCTCTTGTGTTTTAATGCCCAGCTTTAAACGCAACAGACTCTTCACACATACAGACAAAAATATTAGACCCCCTGTTAAATATTAGCAAAGAAAGTTATAAAAATCTACAGGGAGTGCAGAATTATTAGGCAAATGAGTATTTTGACCACATCATCCTCGTTATGCATGTTGTCTTACTCCAAGCTGTATAGGCTGGAAAGCCTACTACCAATTAAGCATATTAGGTGATGTGCATCTCTGTAATGAGAAGGGGTGTGGTCTAATGACATCAACACCCTATATCAGGTGTGCATAATTATTAGGCAACCTCCTTTCCTTTGGCAAAATGGGTCAAAAGAAGGACTTGACAGGCTCAGAAAAGTCAAAAATAGTGAGATATATTGCAGAGGGATGCAGCAGTCTTAAAATAGCCAAGCTTCTGAAGCGTGATCATCGAACAATCAAGCGTTTCATTCAAAATAGTCAACAGGGTCGCAAGAAGCGTGTGGAAAAACCAAAGCGCATAAAATAACTGCCCGTGAACTGAGAAAAGTCAAGCGTGCAGCTGCCAAGATGCCACTTGCCACCAGTTTGGCCATATTTCAGAGCTGCAACATCACTGGAGTGCCCAAAAGCACAAGGTGTGCAATACTCACATGGCCAAGGTAAGAAAGGCAGAAAGTCGACCACCACTGAACAAGACACACAAGCTGAAACGTCAAGACTGGGCCAAGAAATATCTCAAGACTGATTTTTCTAAGGTTTTATGGACTGATGAAATGAGAGTGAGTCTTGATGGGCCAGATGGATGGGCCCGTGGCTGGATTGGTAAAGGGCAGAGAGCTCCAGTCCGACTCAGGCGCCAGCAAGGTGGAGGTGGAGTACTGGTTTGGGCTGGTATCATCAAAGATGAGCTTGTGGGGCCTTTTCGGGTTGAGGATGGAGTCAAGCTCAACTCCCAGTCCTACTGCCAGTTTCTGGAAGACACCTTCTTCAAGCAGTGGTACAGGAAGAAGTCTGTATCCTTCAAGAAAAACATGATTTTCATGCAGGACAATGCTCCATCACACGCAGCGTCCAAGTACTGCACAGCGTGGCTGGCAAGAAAGGGTATAAAGAAGAAAATCTAATGATATGGCCTCCTTGTTCACCTGATCTGAACCCCATTGAGAACCTGTGGTCCATCATCAAATGTGCGATTTACAAGGAGGGAAAACAGTACACCTCTCTGAACAGTGTCTGGGAGGCTGTGGTTGCTGCTGCACGCAATGTTGATGGTGAACAGATCAAAACACTGACAGAATCCATGGATGGCAGGCTTTTGAGTGTCCTTGCAAAGAAAGGTGGCTATATTGGTCACTGATTTGTTTTGTTTGGTTTTGAATGTCAGAAATGTATATTTGTGAATGTTGAGATGTTATATTGGTTTCACTGGTAAAAATAAATAATTGAAATGGGTATAAATTTGTTTTTTGTTAAGTTGCCTAATAATTATGCACACCTGATATAGGGTGTTGATGTCATTAGACCACACCCCTTCTCATTACAGAGATGCACATCACCTAATATGCTTAATTGGTAGTAGGCTTTCCAGCCTATACAGCTTGGAGTAAGACAACATGCATAACGAGGATGATGTGGTCAAAATACTCATTTGCCTAATAATTCTGCACTCCCTGTATAAGCATTGTTTCTGCTTTTGATCTTTATAAAAAAATGCACAAAAATACAATGTTTCTTTGATGCAAAACTATTAAAAGTGGGGAGAAAATCTCAAAAATGTTTTTCTTAAATGCACGTTGAACACAATTATTGGCACTCGGAGTGGCGCACTGTAAGAGAAGGCTTGTGAATAAATGAGACTTCTTGAAATAAAACTATGGAAAACATAGACCTATTTTACAAAGTATAGTCTTCAGTTGTTTGCGCTTTATTGCGTCTGTAGTTACTAAACAATAGGGCTGCAACAAACGATTATTTTGGTAATCGATTAATCTAACGATTATTAGAACGATTAATTGACTAGTCATCGATTATTCCAATGATTAATCAGTAGACTTTGAACGATTATTCAGGTTTTTCAACTAGTTAAAACAATGAGTTACACATATTCTAACTAATAAAAAAAATCACTTCAGCTTTTGAAATAGTTGTTTTAATGAACTTTGAGCCAACTAAACAGGCCATTCTCTAAGTTTTTTGCTGACCAACTCCAACTCAAATCACACACAAATGCTCTCTAAGCATTGTTTAAATGTTTTGTTTAAAATATTTTAAAAAGTGTTTAATGAAAAGCAGTAACAGTGTCTGAATTAAAGTGAAGAAAGGTCAGCATATCAACATGTTCACGTGACAAGCTTGCTCTTTTTTGTGAGCAAATGTTTCCTGCAGCAGAGAAGATCCTTTCTGCTGGAGTGGATGTGGCAGGAATGCAAAGAAAAGATCTTGCAAGCTTTGATAGGTTAGGGAAACGTCCCTCATTTTCCTTCCACCAAACTAGAGGATCTTCTTGTTTGGATATTTGTGATTCCGAGAAGTACATCTGTACTTCCTTTCTCACTACCTGAATCTTTTGGTCCTCTTGCAACTCCTCCTCTTCACTGAGGCTGTCTGTGTCAGACTGAATGAGGTTTTCTAGCACTGATTCTTGCTCTCTCCTTGGAACAATGACACCCTGATCCTGTCCTTCTTCTGTAGGTTTCCAGGACTCTTTTCCTGCTTTAATAGCAAGGACTTCGACAGTGCTTTGAACCTCTATCCTCCCTTCAGAAGGCATAAACTTGAGCTTTCGAAATCTTGGATCTAGGGCTGCTGACAGAAGAACTGTGTTGTCCTTCTCCTTGGAGAAAGTGCTGATATTCCCCCACCTCTCTGTTAAATCTTTAGAAGCTCTGGCTAAAAAAGCTTTACCAGGTGTTGTTTCAAAGCTAAGGGATTGTAGCACAGACCTCTGTAGCCCTTTTGCAAGCTGAGGAAGGCATGACAGTGTTGCATACTCTTGACCACTCAGAAACTCAGTGGCACATTGAAAAGGCTGCAGGCCCTTGGTCAGTTCTTCAAGCAGTGACCACTGATCAGGCTTCAAATCAAAGTAATATTTGCCCCTTGGTGTCACTTCAGGATCAGAAAGAGTGGCAGTAATGGGCCAGCGTTGCTCCAGCAATCTCTCCAGCATAAAGTAGGTGCTATTCCACCGGGTACTGACGTCTTGTATCAGCTTATGCTCTGGTGTATTCATCTGATGCTGCTTTTCTTTCAGCTTAGTATGGGCCAGTTCACTTCTCCTAAAATGTTCAACCAAGGTCCTTGCAGCTCCCAAAGCTTTGCTGATGCTGGTCTCTTTAAGGGAATTGTTAACAACAAGCTGAAGTGTGTGTCCAGTACAGCGGACAGAGACCCAATTATGTTTCTCTGACAGCAATTTCACTGCAGCCACAACATTTGATCCATTGTCATGAACGACTGCTTTAATGTGGTCTACGGAAACGTTGAATTTTGTGACAACCTCTTCCAGCCATGTTGCGATGTTGGCACCAGTATGTCGTTCATCAAGAGGCATGGTTGCAAGAGTGAGACTCTTCATTTCCCAGTCCTCAGTGATAAAGTGACATGTGACACCAAGGTATGCTTCTGTTGCGAGGCTAGTCCAGATGTCAGTGGTCAGTGCAATGAAGCTTCTTCCTTCCTGAATAGTTTCCTTAACCTTTAAAAAAAAACATTTTAGTTGAAATTTTTATTTGAACTCTCTTAGTGGTTAAACTGTTGTTTAGTCATCTTTACTCTGTGTTTAGTTTGAAATCTAGATCAACATTTTACACTAAGATTTCCCATTAATGCATTAACTAACCTGAACTAACAATGAGCAGTACATTTGTAACAGTATTTATTTATTTTTGTTAACGTAAATGAAAATACAGCTGTTCATTGTTTGTTCATGTTAGTTCACAGTGTATTAATTAATGTTGAAATTAAGATTAAAATAAAGATTAATAAATGCTGTAGAACTACAGTTCATTATTAGTTCATGTTAACTAAAGTAGTTAACCAGTATTAACTATTGAACCTTATTGTAGAGTGTTACCATAGTTCCTAAAACATGTTTTTGCAATTCTGCATTAGGTGTTTACCTTTGGACAGGTTTTTTCATATTTTTGCTCCATTAAACTTGTAAAGTAGGTTCTTGATGGAAGGATATATCCAGGATTGAATGCAGAAACCATTTCACGAAAGCCTTCTCCATCCACCATTGAAAGAGGTCTCATGTCTTTAACAATCATGTTCAGAATTGAATCTGTAAGAGCAGCGGCTTGCTGGGGAGTACAGGAATTCCTCCTCAGAAAAAAGTCATCAATAATAGGCCCACTGCTTTTCTTAGAACTGAAACAGTAAAAGGGACATTTACTTCAGGACAAAAAAATAGTAAAATATGAATCTGCAAACAATTATTAAAAGTATAAAATTACAGTCATTTCTTTTTACACTGCCTGTCATCTCATTTGTGAGAGACACTCATTCACGATTTAATTAATAGTATGAAAAAGTAACTGACATGGTATCATTCTTCCTAACATCTCCTTTTTTAAGTCTTCATGATAAGACTGCTATCATCACCACCTCTCCTAAAATAGCCTACCTAGTAGTGTTATGATAATTAAAACAGTCCTAACTCCTAAGCTCGATCAAGCTTTATTCTATGCAAACCAAATCATCACATTACTGTAATTATTTTATTATTGTTGTTGTTAAAATTATTACACCAATTTTTATAACGCTCACCTCTCACCAGGTCCTCTTGTGCCGGGATGCTTCCTCTTTAAGTGCTCCAACATGCACGTTGTGCTCCCGTGAAATGCAAGTTCCGCCTTGCATGTATTGCACATGACAGCATTCTTAGTTTTATGTTTTGTAAAACTTTCCCACACCTTACTAGTTCGGATTCGTTTGCACTCCGTCATAATTCGCGCTGTGTTTTCTTCTACCGCAATAGCATTCGGGAGGGCTGCATTACACTCTAGCGCTACAGAGCCGTAGCGGTCAAATCGCGATATTGCAGGCCCTTACATTAGGTCACATGACATCAAACGACTACTCGACAACACAAATATTTGTCGACAATTTTTTATTGTCGACGTTGTCGACAATGTCGACTAATCGTTTCAGCCCTACTAAACAATAGTGAGCCAAATCTTGCACAGTGCATTTCTCTGTTCAGTGTCAGTAATCTCAAATCAAAAATATCGGCATATAATCAATCTTTGTTAAGGTCTCTCCGCGCAGCGCACACAAGTGAACACGCACGCCACACGTGCACTGCCTATACTGAGAGCCAGTCGGATCTTTTTTGTTTTGTTTTGTTAGCGGCAGACTGTTCTCAGAGTTCTCAAGTACACACTTATTTATTTAATATAATCGCAACATTTTCTTGTCATATAATCGCACAGGCTGACATCGCAAATGCAACTGCGATACGATTAATTGTGCAGCACTCCTCCTGAGATCCTGAGAGTTTTTCTCCAATTTATACTCTATGTACAGCAAGCAATAACTGGAGTTATGCACTACATTATTATTAGACAGCTTTATAGATATGCAAATATTACCTGGTACTATTAAAATACTCCTTTGTCTTTAATAGGGGTGTGCGATATTGGCAAAAATATGTTAGTCAAGACACATCTCTTGACATGTGGCTGTCCGGCATGTGTTTGTGCATGTGCACGTGAGCCACGCCTGCGACAGACAGTCGTAGAGCTGATAGAGAGAGCCCAATCTCTGGCTTAAATGTTAATAACATTTATATTATAATTTGTTAAATAACATACAGCACAAACCAATGTGCTGCCGCATTACGCTTGGAATGCGCACATGCAGTAAAAAAAATTAAATAAAGTGATTACTTGGATATACTTGATAATATGATTTTGCTTATTGTTGAGACAACAATACCGATAATATCGCACACAATATTTAGTTTTTTGGGGGTTTTAATGTTTTTTGGGGTCATTTAAGTGTTTAAAGTGATTATGTTTGTTAAAATATTATATAATTTCTTTACTCTCACTGTTTTCATCTTGCAACAGCAGTCAGACCTAAATTACTAGTTTATTTATGTTTATTTATTAACTGGTGACTGTTGAACAGTAATAGTGGTTTGATGCAGGTGTACCTTTACCTGCAGATTCACACCACCTTGTGTTGGAAATGTTTTAATTTGTTTTAATTTTGTATTTGTTTGTTTTTACTGTTACCTGGATTTACTATTGTGAAGCTAAGTGTCAGATAAGAACCTGCTGGTGCCACTTGTTAAAAAGTAGCATACTCCTGCTCGTTGGCCTGAAAACAGCTGGTAAATGAGAGCATGTGGGGCAGAAACTCCATATCGCTCTGTGTTATACACAGAGCCAAAAACCTTCAACACCAATCATCTGCCCTGACAAAAATGGGCAGCATATTAAACTGACTATACCCTCAATTTATATTAAGCTGTTACATTTACATTTGGTTGCCTTTGAGCAACATGTGGTTGAAATTGCTTTTTCAAAGTGACTGCTAAGTGACTTGCATTACAGCTGATTCGATAGCCATGTCTCTAATATGATGTTAAGCTGTAGTTTAAAAATGCATGCCCTGTTTGATCCACTTTTCCTGCAGTGCTACAGGGCTGCTAGGAACTAACTGTTCTCCTTATTTCCCTAAAGAGCCATGTAACAACAGCTAGTGCCAACAGTTTGATTCATTACTCTGGAAAGTCCCTTGAGCAGCGTACCTCACTGACCCAGGCCTATGCATCAACCTCACTTGCATCTGTAAGAAAAAGCCATTTTTCCTATTCACACTTTGCTGATTGTTCAACAGCAAATTCCAAAAGCATAACCCACAGTTTTAACGAGTGATCAGAGAACAGTGAGTTTACCCAAGCCAACAAGGCTGTGACTGCCACTGGGACCGATGCGTGGTGTGAAGTGTGTTGATCACATGGCTCATTCCTCATTCCCTGAACAACAGTCTTGATCCAGAGCCGCCATAATCCTTTCCAAGAGAAGCTGAAGAGAAGTCTTTCGACTTTGATGACATCACAGGATTGACGCAAAGATGCCTCGCTGTCGAACATGCAGCACGTGGAAATTCACGCATGGCTGCCTAGGGCTGTGGATAATTTGTGTTGAGCTGCACATACTTCAGCTTGTAGTGTGTTGTTGTGTAGAATTGTCTCATTAAAAGTTTCTTATAGTTATATAATTATGTATAAAGGGAATAATTGTCTCGCTATTTATGCTAAAGTTAGGTTGAACAGAAATTAATTTATCAACAAAGGCAGCCATGTAATCTGCTGGTTAAAGAGTTAGACTCATGACCAGAAGGTTGCCTGTTCGATTCCCAGTACCAGCAGGAGTAAGGTGAGCAAGGCATCTTTCCCCCAAGTTGCTGTCCAGGTGTTGCAATGACCCTTGTAAGTCGCTTTGGATAAAAGTGTCTGCTAAATGAATAAATGTAAATGCATCCTGCTGCTTTTTATGTACTAGAATGCTTCTTAATCTTAATCAGTCTTAATCGTCAATTAAAATGCAATTACTGAACCTAAACATAAAAGCCTCATGAAAAAGAGGCTTATGGGTTTAGAGGGTTTTGCATCTGAACTCTTCATATTTATTACCTATATATTATCTGTTTCAATTTTCATAAACCCCTGTTGAGAGACATCAGAAATATATCAGCCTATAAACATGTTTTCTATTTAAGGGGAAGAAAATATACATGCTTTATGTGTGCAAGATATATTGTGTGCGACATTATCAATATTGTTGTTTTAACGATAAGCAAAATCATCTTATCGAGTATAACCAAGTAGTCACTTGTTTTCAAATACTGCACATGCGCATTGCAAGCGTGATGTAGCAGCACATTGGATAACTTTTTATAGCTTGTTAAAGTTGCCGCTTTTAGGGCATGAGAAGAAACACGACGTTTCTTTGTGTGCCCCTTTAAATGCAAATGAGCAAATGGTGCTGCAGGCTGGCTTGTCAGAAGAGGGCGGAGCTTTATGCACACAGCACCAGCTCTGATGCTTTTTGTAACACAACAAAACAGGAGAGATTCTAGGAAAAGCGATCTTTATGATTGTACTGTGCATAATAAACACGTGTTTATGAATCACACAGACAGGGAGCACGGCGCGATTGAAACAACAACGTAGCTCGTCTCATGGTGCCTTTGCATGCTGTCATGTTATAAACTCAGACTTGTGATTATAAGCATGACAAATTTGCGTGGTCTACATCAAAGGGATTTCATGTGCAATATTTAACTACCACATTCCTATTTACGATCATTCTGGTAACACGTGAAGGCAGCAATGTAAATGGGCAGAGACAGTGGCAATTTTAGCAACATTAGCCTTCCAGCATGGTAAAAAGGTCATTCAGATTTGGAAAATATAAAGTGTTGGCGTTCACGCCCGCAGTACACACACACACACACACACACCACACCACACACACACACACAACACACACCACACAACACACACCACACACACACACCACACACACACACACAGACAGACACACACACACACACACACACACACACAGACTGGACAGCCACAAGTGAAGAGATGTTACTTAAGAAGTTATTTAGTATTTTCCTGATGAATACAGTCAGTTCTGAAGAATAAATCCTAATGGACTTGGTTTCAAAGCCTCAACTGACAGCTCGACGTGGGTAGCTTTAAGTCACATAAGAGAGCACGTGAACGAGCCGGTCGACTTCGTTTAAAAACAGTAGCAACGAAAAGAGCAACACAACTAACCTAGAAATGATCTAAAACAGAATCATCCCACCCAGCTTTTACAGCTAAAAAATCTGAGCTGAAGTTAAAGTAAGCTCTTTCAAGAGAGTTAACTGTTGTAAACATGACAGCATGAAATGACGCACACTTACAGATAAATTCAATTATCAGTCATGTAAAGTTGTGCTTTACTTCTTGTGCTGCGTGTTTGATAGAAGTTTTATATGGTCGATTATATTACGAATATTACATCATATTACATATTTCTGTAACTTTCTTGTATAGTATGCTGCACAGTTAACAGAAAGACATTGAGATAACATATTTTTGCCAATATCGCACACCCCTAATGCATTATGAATGTGACAATTAAGGACACACAGTTTTGAGTGGCAATGCGTACGATTTTGTTAAATTTCTGATATTTTATAATTAAAATGCAAAAAACAAAAGTAAGAATACCAAACAATTAAACAAGAGATGACTTGTCAAAGCACATGATTATTTTAGTTTAAAACGCTTTTTAAAAAAAAGGCATTTCTGAGAAATAAGAACAATTATGAAAGGTGGCACTTGCTTGACTATGGAGAATCATTCTTTAATAATTAAAAGGCCTAAAAATGTGAGGTCTCTCTCAAAGATTTTAAAGTCACCAAATGTTGATATCTGAGCTATCAGTAAGGTGACCTTTTGGTAAAAACTGTAAGTAAGGTTGACCTATGCATGGATTACAGAAGAGCCTTTTATGTGATTAGTGTCAACATTGAATTGAACTGTGGAATAAACTGCTGCATTAACCATATGCTCAGAAGTTCTGGCAATACTTGAGGTGTGCCAAAGCTCTCACACGATTCATGTAAAAGTTTCAGTTTTGGTTATAATATCTTAACACACCCCGCTGTCAATGTTGGCTCTGTCTTATCAGTGAAAGCCATTGTGTACTGTGGTATTCATAGTGTAGGGGTTTGCCAGATTTCTTTATCTCCTGTTTCCCCTCTCACAGCTGACTTGACTTTGCACTTAGTTTAATGTTTTTTTGGCTTTGAATGTTTGTGGCTATTTTTAAAAGTCAAGAAGAGGCTTTTCTAAGCTTAGCACATTCCAGATAAGAACTTGATCAAAGAGCATTTAAAAATTCTTATTATGTTTAAGTTTGCAAGACATGTTCTTCCTCAGACTTCTGACCCAGTCAACAGCTTTTTAAAACACTTGCCAATGGCCATATCAAGTAGGAGGGGAAAAACATTTAAGTCATCTTTATTAATCTGTGTCATGACTTGTTCTAACAGCTTTTACCTAGTGGCAAAAAATTATTTATTTTGTTTATTTTTTACAAAATTTCCAGTCTTTATTCCCTATTAAGACCAGAGAGGGAAGAATATAAAACAGAGATAGGACAAGTCTTTTGTATTTTTTTCTTCACATTTTGCTTGTTCTCTTTTTATGACCAGCAGCAGGCAATCTTGAAACCATTTAAACACATTGATTAGTGGTCCTAGGTTTATGCATTTTTACTATTTAGCACATGTGCTTAACTTCAAGTGGACAAAATAACAGTAGTTTTAACATTTGATTTGGTGTGCGCTAATGAAATTTTAATGAGGGATGAACAGGATGCTGAAGAGCAGACAGCTGTGGTGCAGTCCACAGCCTTATGCTGTACAATGAATAATTTTTCTGTCCCTGGCCTGCGCATCCCCACCCAACCCCCTGAGACTGCCCATTAGTTTCAGGTCTCAGAAAAAGTCTTGTCTTTGCATGTCACATCCCTGTACAATTGTGGCTGTGTGGTACCAACACCTGTGTGGTGCAAATTAGGTTTATCTCCTCTGTGCTGCACCTCTGAACACTAGTAATGATGTTACATAATAATACTATGCATCCCAAAGAATGATGGCAACATTCAGCAGTTACATTTGCAAATCACATCGAATTTTAGCAGGAACCTATATCCAATACAAAAGAATCTTATATACTATATGCTCCTATACAAAAAAACATTTTTGTTTTAAAGCACCAGACTTAATTAATACGTTTAGTATTTTGTAAAAATAAACTGAATCTATTTTTTCCTTTCCTCCGGATCCTTTGGAAGTTTGTGCAAAGACGATCGTTTCCCACAACCAGGAACTGCACAGTGCTTGGCTGACACCTTACTGCTCTTTCAACTTGGTAAATGCCCCACTGTCTCCCTCAAAGTTGCATCTCTTGTCTTGCACGCTGAAAAGTGCACGTTGTGAATGACGTTTCGCACACACTCAGTGGTGGTGCTCTGTCAAGCGAGGACTCTCACACGGTGCCAGTGGGTGGGGCCAATGAAGCGATGGTGTTTTCGTGTTTCTTTGAGACTGATCATATGCAAATGAAACGTCATCTCTGACATCACAAATCCAGCCACTGCTTGTTCTGCTTTTCCGGAGAACAGCTCAATAAATGCTTTCTTTATTGATAACAAGGATGTTTTGAGCTATAAAACTTGCAAGGATATATTAATGAGACTAACACCTCTTACATGTCAAAAGATATTTGATATTACTTCTGTCTTGGCACTAAACTATTTAGGACAAAACAACCAGTCTTCTTTAAAGTTTTAATACACTCCAAAATAGCTATATTTGGTGAAGTGCGTACTGCGGCACTGCAGTCGATTTGTCTAAACAATGGTGGACACGGTGGAGTGTTTCATTGATTTTTGCTGCTTTGCTCAACATTCAGTTTTTAGTAAGGACAAAAAAATTACTTGTCACTCTTTCATCATGTCCTAACCAAGTGCAACACGACAATTTTCAAGTGTCAAGAATTAGTTAAGTCCTCGGCCACATATGTGATTGACAAGCTCTCTTGCTCTCTGTGTGGTGTTGTACCAGTTGGACTCATTAATGCTGCTCTAACACCATGGGACAATCTATTACATTTCTCTTCAACAGTGATATACTGTTGGGCTTTGTTCTCCTGAAATGAGCCTCTGAAATCCTGCTAGCTTGTGTTGTTGCATGCTATTTTCTCATTTTATTTATTTTTGTTTGTTTAATTGCCCTGATAACATTTTCTTCATAACAAAAATGAGTAAATTTGCTTCTCAGTTGGGCTGTTCAATGAATCGTCTGAACCTTAAGTTCAGAAGAAGTTCAGACCTAATTGAAGACATATGGCTATCTGTACACTCACAGATAGATTCAGTAAACAGTCATGTGAAGTTGTGCTTTACTTTTTGTTCTGTGTGTTTGACAGAAGTTTCATATAGTGAATTACAAAGTCATATTACTATTTCTTTCTTGTATGCTGCACAGTTTACCTTACAACTAAGCAGTGTTTTGTGTTGTTATAACTGGAATGCTTCAGTTTTAAAAAGTAAAGACTGGATAAAAGAGCTTGTTCAGTACCTCAGTCAAATGCGTGTAATGTACAAAGCATATATGTGAGAATATAATATAATAATTATAATTAATAAATTAAATATGATGGATGATGTACTCATCTGTAGCTCTTGTAACTCTCTGAACAAGTTTGGATAAGTAAGCAAGATAGATGCTTAGACAGATTTGCCTCCTGTCACAATACATGACTTGTAAAAGCATTTACAAACTGGTGCACTTAGGTCTGTTGGTTCACCTTTTTCATCACGTTAATAAGCAGTAATGCCATATTTCACTTAGTTTTACAGAATTCGTTTATTCGTTTTGGCCATGTGGTCTATTGCTGCAGGGTTTCACAATTTAAATAATTCAATAACTTTGGAACCGCAGCATGTCAAGTACAGAAATTTGTGAAATTCTGGTACTGTACCTTTTGAAATCTTAAATGTACCGGTAAATTTTAAATACCGGTTTACTGCACAACCCTACCCTATCACTTTGTGTCAATTTGTAAGTCTTTTGGTATATGTAATGGTTTGCAGTTTTCCGGTTTGCATTTTCACTCCAAAATGGCGGCCGCGTTGAGTTTCGCGTTTCGGGCTCTATAATCTTTGCCCGCAACAACAAAACATGAGAGATTATAGAAGAAGTGATCTTTATAATTGTACTGTGCATAATAAACGCGTGTTTGTGAATCACACCGACAGAGAGCATGGAGCTCTTTGGTGCCTTTGCATGCTGTCACAAACTTAATAAACTAAGACTTGTGATTATGAACATGACAAATTTGCGTGGTCTACATCAAAGGGCTTTCATGTGCAATATTTAACTACCACATTCCTAATTACGATCATTCTGGTAACACGTGAAGGCAGCAATGTAAACGGGCAGAGACAATGGCAACTTTAGCAACATTAGATTTCTAGCGTGTTAAGAAGCTCGTTAAAGTTGTAGCTAAAGTTTGAGAATGAAGTGTTGGTTTTGACCCTGCTTTTAACATTAATTTTTGAAAGCATTGAACTGTCCCATGTTTGTAAAGCAGTCCTACGTGAAATGATTGGCACAAACATATAATACTTTACTTGTTTTTTCGGGAATATTTCCTTTTACAAATGAATTGTAATCACTCTGTCCTCAGTGGCTCTGAGACTCCTATGTTCATTGTTGCATCCCAAAATGCAACATCTATAATGTTTCTTAGATGCAGCCATTGCTTCCTCCTACAGCACACACAGGCGGAGCTTCTCTGTCAGGTCTGTGTCTATGCAAATAGAGCCCTGAACGTCACAAATAGGTGGGGTTTTTCCACCTTGTTTCATAACAAAGTGGAAATTTTGAACAGTGTATTTACACAGACTGATTTTGATTTTAGGGGATTATAAAGAAATGACTGGGTTGATTTTTATCAGCAGCTCATTTTCACACACTGCGGCCACACAACTGTTTAAACGCCTTATAAAAGTGAGTTTTGCAAAATAGGTCACCTTTATGCACCTGCAAGCCTCACATCACAAAATACCAAATGTCGGATGGAGTGGTATAAAGCACACCGGCACTGGATTGTGGAGCAGTGGAAACATGCTCTGTGGCATGACAAATTCCGCTTCTCTGTTCTCTGACGAATCACAGTCAGATGGGCGAGTCTGTGTCTGGCGGATGCCAGGGGAACGTTACTTGCCTGGCTGCATTGTTCCAAGTGTGAAATTTGATGGAGGAGGGATCATGGTATAGGGCTGTTTCTCCAGGTTTGTGCTAGGCCCCTTACTTCCAGTGTAGGGCAGTCTTAATTCTTCAGCATACCAAGACATTTTTGCTTCCAACTTTGTGAAAAAGTTTGGGGAAGTCCCTTTTCTATATCAGCATGATTGTGTCCCAGTGCAAAAAGCTAAGTTCTTAAAGACATGGTTCAATGAGGTGGGTGTGGAAGAACTTGACTGGGCCACACAGATCCCTGACCTCAACCCCATCGAATACCTTTGGAATGAGCTGGAGCGGAGATTGAGAGCCAGGCCTTCCCATCCAACATCCGTGCTCGACCTCTACAGAATGGGCACAAATCCCCACAGAAACGCTTCAAAATGGGGGCCCCAACACCATATTAAAGTCTAATGTACTTAAAAGCAATTTGTGTAATGGTCAGTCGTCCCAATACTTTTGTCCATATAGAGTATTTGTACTTTATTTTATCAATTTAATTTATTTTAACTTAACATTAATTTTTAATTGTTTTTTTTATTTTGTTTGTTATTTATACATTTATTCAATAAGGTTAAATTGTCGTCTCAATATTGGCCAGAATTATTGTGATTTGATTTTTGTCATAATCAAGCAGCCCTACATGTCAGCAAAATATTTTGATACATGTTAAATCAGCTGTGTGATTATTTCAAATTGCATCGCAATCGCGATGTGGGACATTGCGATTTGCAAAAGGCTGCATTATGAGAAATATGCAGCGAGTCAGAGCCAAAGCAAAAGCTGCTCTATGAGTGACAGTCTGATAAACTGAGCGCACATCTGTTCACCCCAGTCACTGCTTTCACTACTAGAAAAATAAAATTATTGTGTTAAATGAACGTTATTTTGTGCATTTATTCTGCTAAATGAATAAATGTAAATGTAAGTCATTTCATCTTCCCAATAGTTTCTTATTTTGTTGTTATTCCCAATTTAGAAGAGCACGTGCTCAGCCTGTTTCTGTCAATGCTTGTTAAATATACGTCTCTTAAAGCACAGCGGAATCGCTGGATCGCTTGTTTTTTCAATCGCTTGTTTTTACTTGCACCTGGATCCACATTTTAAACAAACATAATTTTATGTAAATTAAGTTTGCTAATTACACTTTGATGAAATTGCATGACGCATTCAAGACATTTTCTATTCGTTTAAAAAATCTCAAATACTTAAAAAGGAGTAAATCACCCAATGTATGTAATATTTTAAAAATGATCCTAATCAATAATTTAATAAATAAAAACTTAATAATTCAGTTCTTTATATGCTTAAAATATATTTTTCTAGTCAAATTTAGTCACCCATTAAAAATTAAAACCTTAAAACTTTTAATACTGCTGGTCCAAACTAAAGACCCTAGAACTAAAGATAATAATAATTCTAGGCCGATTCTTACTTTCTTTATTTTTGTTTCCTTTTTTTATATAAAATATCAAAAAGAACTAATAAAAATGCTGTTAAAGTACCAGGCCCATAAGCAGTATCTCTGTAAGAGCTAATCATCTATTGGATATAAAGGCACACGCACACACTGCATCTGCTGCTACAAGGTAGTGGAGGGATCTACAGTTTAAGGCAAGTTGGACTTATTTAATTTAGACTGTGCTGCACACTATTATAAATACTGAATGGAAACTTGACTTTACTAAATTAAATTGCAAATCGAATAGCAATATCTGTTGGAAAATTAGATATTTTTCCCCAAATTGCACAGCTCTAATGTTAAAGAAGATTTATATTGTGTGTTAAATGTTTTTTTTAAAACTGTGCCTAACATTCTGGTAGCAGTGAAGGCAGCATTGGTGAAAACTGGCAGAGACAATGGTAGCTTTAGTAACATTAGCCTTACAGAGTTCAAATAAGCTCTTTCAGAAAGGCAGTTTGGGAAACAAAATATGACGTATGATACTTATTTTGTCTGGTGCTGAAGTTTGTTCAGGAAGCGCTAATATTGACCCCTCTTTCAGAAAATACAGCATTTAACACATACAGCATCATTTGTGAAGCAATCCGTAAAGGTACAAACATATAAGACTCCACAATATTTAATCACTGTGTCTTCAGTGGCTCAGATGGAGGGAGTCTATGGAGACCCTTATGTTTGTTGGTGCATCCCAAAACACAACACTTGTAATGCCTCTTTGGTGCAGACATTGTATGTCTCCAACAGCCTACAGCACAGTAATGGTGGACTTGGGACTTCTCTGTCAGGTCTGTGTCACAAATGGGTGAGGTTTTCTTCTGCTTATGACGTTACTAGCCATGGACATCTAGATCAGCGTATTATTATGATTTTGGGGGAATAAAAAGAAATGTCCACCTGTTTATTTTACTTCTATTATTCACTTTAAATAATACTTTTATAAAAAGTTATTTTTTACTCTTACTTTTTGCTACTTAATATTTTGAACTAAAAGAGTTATTTATTAGTTATTTAAAAGCGCCTATTAATAGTTATTTATTTTTTGATAATTAAAAAAATGTACAGGCAGTCTTCTGGCTGTTTTTCCAACACATTTATAATTATAACTTTTGCTGGTGTTGCTGCGGCTCCTTGCTGTCCTAAACAGACTCCTATGTGTCTGTTTAAGCGCTTAATTTATATTCTAAATCTATTACAATACCCATTACATTAATATAATAAATGTGCGATTATTCAACTAATTTCTTACTAGCCCTAGACCAATGCTTGTGTGTCTGTTTCAATGATCCTGGTATCACCCACGTGTTGGCAGCAATGCACGTTATGTAACAGACTAAAGCCAGGCTAGCCACTTCAGAAAAGTAAGTTGGGCGTTGTTGGGTGGTGCCCGTTTACATCACCTAGGTGTCTCTGGCAAACCTCAATTGCCATAATGTTGTTACATGACATGCTGAAAGATCATCTGACTGAAAAACAGACCATGTTAACATGCAGGTGTCGTCTTAACTGTTTCCTTCACGGTTTTCAGTAGAGTTCCAACAGTAACCTGAGATGTTAAATCATTTTTGGCGGTGGTGCTGGTTAGACTAGTGGATAGTGGTGGTGGCTGGTGGATAGTGAGCAGATATTAGTCGTTCGACAAAGTAAATAAAATATATTTTAATATTTTGAGGCTTGAAAAGGCTTTACAGTCTTTATGTTGATGGGGTTTTATACATGAACGCATTCTGTTAACAACAACAACATAAGAAATTGAAACAACGTAAGCTTGATCATTTGAGCTCTTAACTGTGTTCTCTTAGTACTGTGCATTTAAAGAGAAAAGGCTGTCTCATCAGAGTACTACCTTCTAGAGTCACGAGAGGGCGCAGTATATGATTAATGGAGTTATACATTTTATATATAACTACCACAGCCCTAGTTTTTCGGACAACGTTGAACATTTTGCTCCCAGCATTTGTGGTTTGTTAAAGAGTTTTTTTCTGTGTTTGGCTGCTGGAAGATGGGCTTGTAATCTTTACTGGACCTTTGACACTGCTGTTGCATTTGTTTGTGTGAGAGCATTAAAAGAGGTTGATTCACTCTAGGTGAGATGGCTATACGCTACCAACTGAGCCATTCAGAGTACACTCATACACTTTTCCTTTTGAACTATGATAGTCACTAATCTTATCCCACCCATTGGATTTGTCTAAATAGCTGTATGTGGCAGTTATGCCTACTGCCTGTGAGTTACATTCATGCATTAGTCAGGTGCTTTTATTCAACAAAACATACAGTCCAAGGTACACTTTCTGTATATGTATTTACTGGGAATTAAACTAATGAACTTTTTTGGTGCTAACTCCACAGTGTTATAACAGTTGAGCTACAGGAACATAATTCTTAAACTGATGCAATATTGATCATCAGATTGATCATAAGCCATTTTAGAAGCTATTTAATTGTTTCAGTTTCATTCTTCCCTTTTTTATTGCTTTTCTATTCATTCCACTGTAGTTGATAAACAGAGCCAAAGCAAAAGCACTCCTTCACTGAAAAGGCCCTTCATGCCCTGCCTGCCTTTTAATGGGGGGGGGGGTTGGAAATCATGGGTCATGAGCGTTTTGTTAAAGGTTTGGATGACATGTTTGACTACAGAGGAAGATTATCATTACTAGGTTAGCCAACAGCAAGAGGAACAAATCATTGTTTATGTTTTGAATACAAAACGACTTACAATATGCACTGTAGTAGCTGGTAGGCAGTGTGCTAAGTGAAACATGCATATTGTTACAGGTATTATTTTACATTCAAGGTATTCAAGGAATATTCAAGATAGTTGTAGGTCTTTGTCTTATGACCTTATCACAATGTCAAGTTATCATTTGAAAAAAAAACTAATTCATCTTGAAATGAGAAGAAATTCTGTGTCTTCAACATGAAGGGCTATTTTCACACTATAGATGATAAGGATAACAATAGTTATTAAGTTTGTCTTTATTTAACAAATAGGCTAGAGAAAGAAATGCAAAACGCATCCATTTTAATCATACCAACATAACACATGACTTAATTTTCTACTCATACTTTGAAACTTCACACAGTCTTGTTGGCAGCATTATTTAAAACCTCCTGTGGGTGGAGTATGAGGTGAATAAATCCAGAGGTGCGCACAGTGATACACAAATGCACCCAAATGATCTTGAGTCTGGATTTTTTGTATGCATTTAGGGATTTCTGTGTGCGAGTGTGGTTCTTTTGTTTGCATTTGTAAAAGTTTTGCTGCTTTTAGATATGCTTTTTATTGTTTGTTTTTTGATGAATGATTTATAATATTTATAGTTTTATTTAACATAACTTGGAACAACAAAATATTTCTTAAAAGCTGCTGTTGTGAATGTCAAATGTCATTGTAAATGTCTTTTAATGAATTGCAGATTCTCTATCATGCAAACTGTAGTGTTGAGTATTCACTGAGCTTCACTGCAGAGGTCACAGGAAAGACATGTGACTGCTGGAGTCAACAGATCTCCAGTAATGTGCACCAATATGATGCACTAAGCTAACTTGACCATGGGCTCTCTAATGATTCTCTCTCTCTCTCTCTCTCTCTCTCTCTCTCTCTCTCTCTCTCTCTCACTCACTCACTCACTCACTCACTCACTCACTCACTTTCTCTGTCTCTAGGTGTGGCCAAAACTGTGCTTTTGCAGTAAGGGAGAATTGGTCTCCTGTTTTTTTTCTGTCATGATGTCCCCTTCCGAACTATAAATTCATGATCACATGACTTTGGATATGGACGCTGTCCTGTCCGACTTTGTCCGATCTACTGGAGCTGAACCTGGACTGGCCAGAGACCTGCTTGAAGGTGAGCTGGTGTTGCTGCATTTGTTATAGTGTATATATTGTAATATAGTTATTTTTGATAGAATTTAAATATATGTGTAAAGGTACTTTCCAGATTACTTTTTCCTTGTATTTCAAACTTTATATACATATTAACCAGATAACTGTCACTGGACATGAAAACAATATATTATTTTTAAATAATAGATTTGATATTAAATTTTATTATTTAATTTAATGTTAAATATTGCATTTATTAGAATATAAAATGTAATTTATTTTCCTTTTTAATAATAAAAAACATTAACACTTTTTATTCATTTTTTTTAGTTCATGTTTATTGTTATACATTTTTTTTAATAAAAATTGTTAACTTTTTATTCTTGATACTTTGACCTTTCCATCATTCCATCATTGTTAGAATTAGAATTAGAGTCCCAATAATAAGTGTCTCAACTGTGATACGTTGAGGTTAAACGATAAGATGAATCACAACAAAGAATAAGTATGGCATCATTGCAAAAACTGCTTCACATTATGTAACCCTTAAAGTTTTAAGCTATTGCAAAATAAATAGCCCACACCTGTTTTGACAGTCAACTATAATTTCATGCTTGCTGTCAAATGTTTTAAAGTGTCATGAAGCCCCCTGGTTCAGCAGTCTTTTTTCACACCTTATATTTGAAAAAAGATCCCCAGAAGGGGCCTGGTTAAGCTCGGTAAGGTAGGAGGATAGAGTGTGGAAAGAAGGTGGAGAATGCTTTAATGAAGGAGTTCCATGAAGTAAATAAGTGCTGTAGTCATTTATACTGATGTTAAGCTGGAGAAAGCCATCAGAACGAGTGATTTGTGTCTTTATTCCACAACGCCTATGAGTAATTTTGTATGTAAAACACTTGGTACCCAAGCTTTAGCTGCATGTTTTTGTGCATGTTCTTTACTGTGTAAGCACTGAACAAACACAAAAATACAGCTCATGTCTCTTAACTACAACAATGAGTTGTTGTTAATGATTTTATCACATAAATATTCACAGCGATAACACCTTATGCAAAATACAGCGCAGTTATTGGGTTTAACCAGATCTTTGTAATGAATATGCTAGAGCTGCACGATTAATTGTTAAAGGATCGCGATTTTGGCGGTGGTGCCGCCGAAGCAGAGAAGGCAGTAGCCTATAAAACTTGTTTTCCATTTTACTGCGCTACTTTTTCATTATTCTTTTTGTGTAAGGGTTAGTTAGGAGCGTGTCTTTGAAAAACGCATTCTGTGTGAACAGTCCTAATTGAGGTCTTATTATGACCCTGGTTAGAAATATTCAAATGATCAGAAGTACTGGAATAAACATTCGGATATAAACACTAATGTCTACGTGATCAAAACAGAGCACATCACATTTTGAAGGTAAATTGGCGCTTCAAATAACACAAGTTGTATCGCCACTAAGGGGGACAATGACTCTAAAAATGTATTTTTGATATATAATTCATTCAATGTTGATTCATCCAGTAATTGATGAAGAGAAATATTTAGTAGTGAGTAATAAAAAAAATCATTAAAACAGATTTAAAAATCATTAAAATAAAACATTTTAAACATACTGCAGTAAATTTACTTATAGTTGCTGTTCAGAATCGTGGGAGATCTCTGTTTGAAACAAAAAATTTGTGATTCTCAATTTGGTCAGAATCTTGCAGCTCTAGAATATGCAGAGAAATGCTGTGACGTAGACGTATATGTGGGACCAATGACCATTTAGAATTTACGCATATACGGCACTCTCCATTACGTTGCTTCAACTTTTCTTTTTAAACTGGAAGAAAGCAATTGCCCTTAAAAGAGCATAAAAAGCCAATTGCCACTTTGATTGCCACAAAAAATTAAGGAGTGGTATTACTGTTTGGGATGTGCCAATTATATTTATCTAAAAAAATGTGTTTTGGCGTTTCATGACACTTTAAATCATCCTATAGATATGTCACATGATAGAAGGAAATCATCTACCAGAACAAACCAGCAGCTTTGAGCTTGTTTCCTTTTGCCATTAATTTGACGTAATAGAAAAAAGTCAGGAATCGACAAACGAAATGGCTTATCGAGTACTCGGTTCTTTGACACTTGGAACTGGTTCTATAACTATACCGGTGGAGTTCAGTAGCGTGGCAAAGGTTTTAGCACGTTCTGTTTTTTCCGGCGCTTACTTATTACTTTTCATTATTATTAAATTTATCTGACTCCAATCTTAGCATTACTTTTGATTATTATGAAATTTATCTGACTCCAATTTTAGCATTATCTCGATTTCTCATATGATTGTTGATCTTGAGCAAATATGAAATTTGGGTAAATGTCTGATTCTTTAGCCTTATTCTAGGTATACTCGTTCATCCGATTCTCATGTCTCTTAGAGTCTCGTGTCGGCCGTCTATACACAGATCTCACGGTAACAAACTGCCAAACTTTTCCTTAATGGGGATGATGTTTTTTTTTCTGTAAAAGTCCAGTAACGCCGGCTGTGTATACAGAAAGCAGTAACAATACCATAATGGGTGTGTTGTAGTGATGACATGTGGTTAGGGCGAGACTCTGGCGAGTGGTTTAAACGCAAATGAACGCTCACAAATCACTATGAAGAAAGATCTCCGCTTCATTCCAGTTAGCACAACAGAGAGTTCATCACTATCTGCGCTGAAGCTGAGATCATTCATCAGCTTAAAGGAACGGTACGCAATGCACTGGTTTATGATAGAATCAGCAAAAGAAACTACAGTTTTTGACACGTATAATACACGTCACATCCTGGTGTTGCGCGTTTGTATGTGATCT
Source organism: Beaufortia kweichowensis (assembly GCA_019155185.1). Classification (NCBI taxonomy): domain Eukaryota; kingdom Metazoa; phylum Chordata; class Actinopteri; order Cypriniformes; family Gastromyzontidae; genus Beaufortia; species Beaufortia kweichowensis. The sequence continues at coordinate 15,741,774 of CM032800.1, forward strand.
TTACGGAGTGTGTGTTTTCAATGCAAGCGCAGATGCTGTAAAATGACTGGCAGTGTGAAAGAACAAAACTGAATGATCCGTGACAAGTCACAGGACACAATTATCTGTGTATTTTACAGGAATCTCTGTGTGAAAACGACTTTTGTTGCTCTAAACGGAAAATAAGCCCATCCGGCCTAAGTACACTTAAACAAATGTGAAGTTGTTTGCCAGTTCTCTAAAGTTCTCAGCTGATGTGCCCCAACGCTCCACCTAGACAGTAGTTTAATTCGTCACTAACCTGAGCATAGATTTGCGGTGACAAGGATGTAACATGCAGAATAAATTTAAACATGACAATTTATTAAACAGTTACAAGTATGTCAGGTAAGAATAACATGTCAAACAAGCCAATTAAATAAAACCTACAACCAATTAAATACAGACATGATATTAAAAAATCAAAACTGCATACCTGACAATAGTACAAAAATACATAGTGTTGGTGCTATGGGGCTCATTTGCTTACAGAATCTCCCTGACCCTTTTGATAGTTTCTCTTAAATACCCAGATCAAAGTATACTTCCTCCAAATGGAGTTGAAATTTACATTGAAAAAGGCTCTGAACCTGGAAAGACTCTGAACCTGATCAGAAGTGGCCATTTACATGATAGACCCCTGGAAGGACATACCATCAGCAGTGAGCAGAATATCTTTAAACTCTTAAACCTGTGTTATGATCTGTTCTATTGTTGTGGGGATGAGACTATTGTGTCAGTCGCACTGAGACGTTTCAAATAATACCAAACATTCATATTTATTTAAAATTTTAGGGTTCTCTGGGCTGAAAGGAGACAAATGTGAAGGTGCAAGTTTGACCAGTTGTGTTTAGCGTTGTTCACTTGTGAGCCGATCAAACAAAACGCATCTTAATAGCAGGTGTAAACAGGACCTATTCTGTTGCAAAAGAGTTCTTTGTTTCCCAGGATGTGATGCCCTTTTGGTCTGGACATCTTGGCACAAGCCATACACTGATAAGTGAACAGATTGTAAATGTATAGTTCTGCAGTGTGCATGCTTTACAGTCAGTTTGTGCCAAACACACAATTGTAAAGGAATGTCATTGACCTGTAAAGTAATAATGTTTGGTTAACATTTAACTCCTGAGCAGTGCTGTGGTGGAACTATGACCTCTCATTTTCTTGAACATACTTCATACCTCACAGGCAAGAACTGGGACCTCACAGCTGCGCTAAGTGACTTCGAGCAGCTTAGACAAGTGCACGCAGGTAACCTGTCATGCACCTTTACAGAAGAAAGAGACTACCCCACCGCTGAGAAGGAGATGGCCAGAACGTCGCGGCCACTCTTGCATCGCCAGGAGGATGTTGTGCAAGGTACAAAAAGCAGTGGACAGCTATTGTGCATTGCCTCATTTCTCAAACCGGTTTATGTAAATGATTTACTCGAGCCCTGACACTAGTTGCATATGATGTCATTTTTAAGCCTTGCCCACCTCTCACCTGACTGTTTTCCTAACTGAAGGGAGTGGAGGACAGATATGAATAAGTGTACTAACCAATAGGTAACTAGTTTCTAGTTGAAAATTCTTCAGTACACGCAGTAAATTGAACATGTATCATGGCAGCAGCAACAGAGAAGCGACTTTCAAGAGGGATCTCTCATGCCAGCTCCACTATCGTCTCTCTGGCCCGCTCACATGTGTCCAGTACGGGTGGCGTCAATGAGCCGCTGCTGGACACTCCGCTTTGCACCTTCCAGCTGCCTGATCTCACCATCTACAGAGACGACTTCCGCGGATTCATCGAGAGAGACCTTATTGAGCAGTCAATGATGGTGGCATTGGAGCATGCAGGTTAGTCATTCTGTTTCAAAACTTTGTTCTTTTTTGAAGAATTATCTCAAACAAATCTTTTATTTACATTGTTTTACAATGCCATTATGGATAAAGTGCATAATGGAGTTTGTTTTTCACAATGGATACATACAGTGCCGTTTTAAAATGACTAAAATAGGATATGACTGAAATTGGAATTTTTGAATAATGCATTATAATACTGCCTGTGTATACAGTTTACTAGGTTTTGGAACAGAGCTACAGAAAAAAGTATGTTTTAAATAGAAATTAACATCACCTTTCCTTTAACAGGGAGGCTTAACTGGTGGACTCGTTTGGGAACTGGCTGTCAGAGCTTATTGCCTCTGGCTACTAGTGGAGATGGGAACTGTCTGTTACATGCTGCCTCTTTGGGTGAGTGTTAAAGTTGAACCAATGTGTCTTTTAAAAGAACAGATTGTTATAAACGTGCGTTTTACAACTGCTATTAACATCCACCTTGATTGAGCAATCCTTTCACACTAAATGCTGGTGTAAACAGTGTCTAAATATTTGGTCATCTGATTATGCAAACAATGTAGTCAGCAACGTGTGTGTTCACATTGTATTGTAATGTAAATGCTAATGCATCCTGGCAGCTGTTAACCTAGCAATCAACCACTACAACTAAAATTAATTTTAATCTGAAGTGGTAGTTACCGGTAAATATCTTTAGTTTGTCATCATTTAGCTACCATTGTATTATTTTAAATCTGTATGACTTTCTTCTGTGGAATTCCCTTCATGCAGGGAATGTAGGCTGTTCAATCTCAGTCACTATTCATCATATAAAAAAAGATTAAATAATAATGCCTGATACAGTCAGTCTAAACATTCTGCTTAACACATTCTTTTTTGTTCCATGGAAAGTATGTGATAAAGGGTCGAGGCAATGGAGAACAGAGTTACAATTTTTTTCATTTTGGGTGAACTACACTTTTAAAGGGGGCTGGCGTGGAGATTCAAATTTCCCTTGAGCTTTTGACATATAGGAGGTTGTGGTATCATTAATAGATCCTTGCAAGTTTTATAGCTTAAAACATCCTTCTGATCAATAACAAAAGCGTTTATTTAAGTGTTATTTGGAAAAACCAGAATTTGTGATATCACAGATGCCAATACGTTTTCAAAAACCCTCCCTGAGCTGACACTTTTTTTACTCCATGGCTTTGTTGGCTCCACCCACTGACGTTTAGACAAGCAGCCCTCATCATAGTGCAACAGACCAGAGTGGAGGAATAAGTAACTTTTTTACTCACAACTGGATTGTGATAGCAGATGACAGCCAAACGCTGTGCTGTACCTGTATTTGGAAAAAAAGCATCTTTCCACAGTCTTATAAAGGGTGTCAGGGAGAAACGGATTGTTTATTTTTAAACGAACATCCTAGTCATGTCAATGCAAACTTATGTGTAAAACTCTTTTGGGCCAAACAAAGATCCTGTAAACTTTAAGTATTGTATTTCATTTCAATACTATAATAATAATGAATAATAATAAAAATGCAGTGAGTGCATTATTTTGGGTGAAAATTTCAGTTTAAAAGAGTAAACAGTGTTCTGTGTTCACTATTTATTCATTTATATGCACCGTTTAGTGGTAAAATCTTTTTCGTTATATTTGTGTGATTGTTTGGGTGTATGTATAAACATACTCATAAACACAATGTGCTTAAAAGACTGTTTGGATACACTACATGTACGATTAAAGCGATGATTATTAGCACTAGGAAAGCAACGGTCCACACACTGATTAAACAGCAGTCAAAAATATTTAAAACACCTTGTTATAGCATGTATAATCTGTGATGGGAATATTTCTTCACAGTAAGTGCATTATTTAGGGTTGGAAACCTCTGTATAAAAGAGCCTTTTCCCAGAATTCCGGACCAACTTTAAACCGGGACTTTTCCAGACGCCTTCACCCGGGGAACGCACAGTCACGCACTGCAGGGTTCCCGCAGGGGTTTTTCGGAGGTTCGCTATTAGTTCATTTATATGCTCCCTTTAGTGATAAAACCTGTATTCGTTGTAGTCATCAGTGATTGTTGGGGGAATGTGACATGAATAAACGGAGTATAAACAGACAGTTTGATACTCTGTATGTTCAATTAAAACTGTGATCATAGAGTAGAGTGTAGCTGTCAATCACAGAAGTGGGTGGAGGCCCGAAGACTGAAGGGAGGCACTCAATGTTACTTTTCCAGAGAGTGGATGATAACATTGTGAAAAAGATCATACATTGCTTATTTTTGCCGCAAAAAAACTTGGAATATTATTATTACATCTCATCCATGCCACCCCCCTTTAAGGGTTTCCTGTAGTTAATGTTCTTTTAAGATGTCAAACACTACTGTGTAGGTATGTGGGGCTTCCACGATCGAGACCTTATGCTGAGGAAGTCTCTCTATGCGTTGATGGATCATGGACAGGAGAGGGAGGCTTTAAAGCGCAGGTGGAGATGGCAACAAACCATGCAGAACAAAGAGGTTAGAGATGTTTATCTGTATTATAAATAACTTATTTTTATGCTTGAACACACAGCAGCACATTTTGAAAGTGATAATAATTTACAGTGGTGTTTTTTCATTCAGCAGTAGATTACAGACTGAATCAGTAATAAAATGACTAATATCATTTGTACTAATATCAATAATGTCATAACCAATGTGGCTTTATGATTTTGTAAGCCTAATCACTTTGCTATTTGACTTCTTAATGGAAAGTAAGAATATAATTAGAAAAATGTACAAAATGACTAGTGTCTAGAGGTCTAATTTGCGTGTTTGTGTGTGTGCATGCATGTGTGTGTGTGCTCACGTGTGTGGGTGTGTGTGCAGTCGGGGCTGGTGTACACAGAAGAAGAATGGCAGAAGGAGTGGAATGAGTTGTTGAAGTTGGCCTCCAGTGAACCCAGAATACACTACAGCACTAACGGCACCAACGGGTTTGTTCGAACTTGATTTTTGTCTGTTTTTATGACCCATATTTGAAATCTTTAACTTGAGTGACAAAAGTGCGACACAAGGCTCATCACTAGAGAGGAAAGAAGTTTGTAGTCATGCTGTGAGTGTGTTTTGTGCAGTGCCGAGACACAGGAGGAGCCAGTGTACGAGAGTCTAGAGGAGTTTCATGTGTTCGTTCTGGCCCATGTGCTCCGCAGGCCCATAGTGGTGGTGGCTGACACCATGCTGCGGGACTCTGGGGGAGAAGGTAAGAAAACCAACCTAACATTTATGATAAATCCCTGCCAAAAATCACCATTCTGCTTGTGCTGCTTAAACTCATGCTAAGAACCGATGCCAAGAGAGATATAGAAATATAGATTACTTGGACATGAAAATTTGTTTTTGGTTTGAAAAACAATACTAACATAATTTAAATAAAAAATGCTACAGAAGTGTGGAATATCTCCCTTTAAATTGTAGTTCTCTCAATTTACCTTTAAAAAGCAAAGCATATTTGAGGTTTTTGCTGATCAATTTGTTTAGCTTTTGCCCCAATTCCATTTGGAGGGATTTACCTTCCCCTGGAAGTGGCAGCCAACAAGTGTCACCGCTCCCCTCTCGTTCTGGCTTATGACCAGGCACATTTCTCCGCCCTAGTTTCAATGGAGCAGAAGGACAGTTCCAAAGAGCAAGGTGAGGAGGCCTTGTTTTATGCAGCATATCTGCTTTTATTTTTGGCTAAAAATAACATTCAAAAACACAAAATCCTTAAAAGCATTTTTTTTCTGGTAATAACTTTATTTAGCTTATTTCTTTAAAGTTCTTGTGATTTTAGTTTTTGCTTAAATATTGAATTTTGTGTTTTTAAATAAAGCCAAATAATCAATATGTAGTCAAGTCTAAAACGCAATTGACCATTTTTGTTACCTTTCACACAGTGGTGATTCCCCTGACAGACTCGGATCATAAGATGTTGCCTTTGCATTTTGCTGTGGATCCCGGGGCAGACTGGGAATGGGGAAAAGATGACAACGACAATGTGATGTTAGCAAGGTGGAAATTTTATTTAAAATTTTATTTATTACGTGTTATTGATCACAGCAGTAATTTTGTACCTTCATGTCTGAGGTATCACATTTGCAGTAGATGTTAGTAAGACAATCCTATTGCACTAGTCTTATATTAACACATTTATTGTTGAAGGCTTGTGGCTATTAGGGGTTGGAAACTTTCTGTACCTCACAAATCGATTCATATCAGTTCTTGGGGTGACGATTCGATTAAAATTGATTCATGGTTTTTACAAACACTTGCCCTTGCTAAACATGGAGCAGGATGTATTTGCTTTTCCTTCTCCATTGCTGTTGCTGCGCGTGAGGTTTGTGGCAGAGTCCTGCACGGGTCCTGTTTGATAAACCTGCACCAGCAGTGTTTAGAAGCACACCTGACCTATTAGCCCACGGAAATACTAATTTAATTCTGTACCCGACCCATTTGGCATAAATACTGCGACCTGAACCGCACCTGCATTAAATTTACTAGGCTACATGATGTAGACAAAACCATTTATTTTCTCATGCAACAAGCAAAAAACAATGTTAGGAGTTTCTGGTAATGCATTTATGAGTAATTGAACTGAAACTACTGTTAATATCATATAAACAATCTGCATATATAGGCTATATTTAACAAATTGTGCATAAATTACAACATATTTCATAAATTACATATCGAACAAATATGTGGGAAAATACATGCTTGTTCGTCGAAAAGAGTGTCATCAAAGCTAAATAAAGTGTAACGCAGTACGGAGACTAGGGGCAGCATGATGAGTTAAAACGTTTATTAAAATTGTAATAAGAGTATGGAGTGCTCACTGTACAGTAACTGTCCATCAGTTGCAGCGTGATTGGCTGCAATGCTCAACAATGCAAATTGCGTTGCAATTAGAAACGAGCTCTTCAGACAAGGCTTGAAAGCTTGATGTTACAGATGCTGTCCATAGAGTTTCACTTGTTTTAAATCCAGTACATTCCTTAAATGTCACGTGTAACATTAAACAAATTAGCGTTAACAAATTAGCTGACATATTAGCTTTGGACAGGAATGTGACAAATTACTCAGCTGTGACTTGTGTACATCAGAGTTCAGTAATGCCAGACCATAATGACAGTATTAGCCCTGTGGGGCTTGCTGTGAGTGTCTGCTGTTGGCGAGGGTTTTTTTGTCTGCTGTTGGCGAGGGTCAGGTTTTTTTTCCACTAAAACAGCATTTGCATTGTACACTTGTGAGAAATGTCATTATTTACTGTCATGCTTTAAAATAGCAAACTTTAATTTGAGTTTACATAAGGACAGGTTAGTCCCAAGAAGCACTGCGGCTGTAGTTGCTTTTTTATGTGACATGCTTAATTATATACTACATCTTCTATATACTGCTTTTAAGACGTGGCCATGATTTTTCACATGTTTGTTATTTACCGAGCCAGTTAAAATGCAGCTTGTATGTAAATATCCATTGCATTAATCTGAATTTTGTTTGTTTGCAGTGTAACATTGTCTCTGGAGGCCAAACTGCATCTGCTGCACAGCTACATGACTGTAACCTGGCTTCCTCTACCCTGCGAGGTACAGGTGAGCTTCTTGCCTTGGTTAACCTAAAAATAATTTAACTGGTATAAACTAGTGTAGATTAAGTACTAAAAAAAATTTATTTTCAAAATAAAAAGTGATATTTAACTATGACTACTGATATTGTTGAGAAAATGCAGCCCTAGTAAAACATTTTATCAAGCCATTTATTTTGACCACTTTAAATGTATCTATTTAAGCCTTTTAATTTCTAATACAACTTTTACATAACTTTACTTTACTTTACAACTTTCACAGGTTTGTCTAGGTGTTTATTAGATTGAAATGTGTAATTTCTGTGGTGATGAATTGTGATGCTAACAGATCTTTATTTATTAAATAGTTATGCATCTTTATGTCTGTACAGTTTAACAAATGATCATTTTTGGAAATCAGTTTTCACACTTAACATTTTTAGTTTTTTTAATCTATATTCATGAATTCAGCACAGGGTTAATCTATGGTCAGGAGTTTGGAGTTGTGGTTTGCATTTGTATTGCAGCCTAATTTGCCAGCTTGTATGACCTTTGTTTGTCTGCATCCACAGCAGGCCCCGCTGGCTCAGCCAGAGTCGCCTACAGCGTCTGCAGGAGAGGACACCCGAACTCCGCCAGACTCTGGAGAGTCCGATAAAGAGTCCGTAAGCAGCAGTTCTAATGGAAATGGAGACAGTAGTGCAGCCGGTTCCAGTGAAACAACTGGCAAAACGAGTGGTGGATCTTCTTGTTCCTCAAGCTCGTCCAGTAACGGCTCAGCAGGGGTGACAAGCACAATGGGCAAGGAGAAGGGCAAGAAAGACAAAGATAAGGACAAGAAGCGTGCAGACTCTGTTGCCAACAAGCTGGGTAGCTTTGGCAAGAGCCTGGGTAGTAAACTGAAGAAGAATGTGGGAGGTTTAATGACAGGAAAGAATGCAAGTGGAAATGGGGGAAAACAGGAGGGTCAGGAGAAAAAAAAAGGCTCTCTAAGAGGTCGTAAGGGCAGTAAGGACAGCTGTCCCTCCATTCAGACCGGATCTGAGGACTCTGGCAAAGGTTCGCCCTCCTCAAACGGCGAGCGACAAAATGGAAACTGCTCTTTGGAAAGTGATACTTTTAAATACAGTTCAGATGTGAAGGTGAGTCTCAGCATTCTCCGATCCGCTATGCAAGGGGAAAGGAAATACATCTTTGCCGCAGTTCTGACTACCAGCAACCGGCAGCCGTTCCAGGAGGAGATGATCCAGCGCTACTTGGTGGACGCAGAGGAGCGTTTCCGTGCGGAGCAGGAACAAAGGAGAGAAGCTGAACGAAAAGTAGCTGGTGGGCTCATAACAACCGCTGGTTCCCAGCTGAAAAAGGAGGGGCCAGATCTGGGTTACCGAAATTTTGAAAGCAAGGAAGAAGCTACTGACAACTCTTCTCCTACTTTCAATGCTTTAAAGTCCCCTTCTTTCAGCCAAGTTATGTACTCTGGTGTGGTCCCCATCCCCAGGCCCACCTTGATTGACCAATCTCCTTCCCCGCTTCCCCAGCATCTGCATATGCATGGTTACATAGATACACGACGGCAACTTGCGGGTGGCTCGCCATCATCCTACCCCAACCTGCCGTCTTACGCTACACTGCCACGACACTGTCCCTTAGCACAGGGCCCTCCCCATACCCAGTACCTCCCAACCTCCATCAGCCCATCCCGCATTACCCCCTGCCTCATGTCTTTTTCCCAGGAACATGAGCCAACTGATTACCCACCTGAACCGACTGGTGGGGTCTACACGAATGGCTTGCGGGACTTGCGCTCTACCTTAGACAGTCGCAATGGGCCATTGCCTGTAAGGCATTATTCTTTAGGCAGTGCAGGTGGCCTGGCCAACCTGCAGTCCACCAAATGTCGAACGCCTACCTGCAATTACTATGGCCATCCAGAGACAGGCAACTACTGCTCGTGCTGCTACAGAGAAGAGTTGAAGAGGAGGGAAACCGAACCAGCCATTCATAGGTTTTGAATAAAACATCTGCTGGGTCCTGTCCCCTAAAGGACTTACTGGAGCCCGCTGCGTGAGCCGTGTGTGCATGGATCTTGCTTTATCATGGCAGAGTTACAGTGGGGATAATGATGATTGGCCATGAAAACAGGACTGCTTTCGTGTTAAATTTGCAGTGGCTCATAGGTGGAAGCTTCAAGCTCTGCCCTTACTTTAATGCTCATGGTCATACCTGTGTCCTTGTCTCCTCCTAGTGGCAAGAATGTAGAGCACAGGCAATTGGGGCACAGCGTGCTATCCTGCATCACATGAACAAATGCATAACCCAAAAATTTACTTTAAGCACAACCAGAAAGTTTGCATTTATAACAGCTGCATAGGCCATTAGAAATGGGATTGTGTAGAGTTTCTGATGCAGTCAGTGTTAGACTTTTTAAGGCAAATGACACACTGTTAGCTAAAACTTAAAGTTATACACATGGTCTGTTACTTGGTTCTGCATCCCTTTTGAAGCCATACTTGGCTTGAAGTAGTTGTCGTCTAATATGGTGCTTTCTTGCATCCTTCCTCCTAGATGTTCAAGTTCTAACCAAACGTATGCATCTGAACCTTGACAGCCAAAGGTTTTGCTGTTACTCAACTGCTCACAAACACATAATGTCTATGTTAGAGCAACAGTTCTTTATGCTTGGTAAAGTGTTGGAAACATTTAAAACAAAGTGCAAAAGTTTTACATTTTGTCTCATCATAATATTAACCATAATATTGACCCATCAGATGGGCACCTCATATGCTCCACTTTCCATAAATGGTACATTGTGCGGTATTTACGCTCAAGTGTTATTTTGTTTATATTAACAAAATAGCTCTAGTCGAATTAGGTACTTGCAGGCTTATGTTAAAAGCAATTTCTCAAATTGTAGAAGTAGGCTCCCTTCAAATGTTACTGCTTCATCAAATTAAACCGTGTGTTCCTTGATGATGCTGGGGTTAACATCGGGGTCCGCCTTTCCCAAATTCACTGGACCTAAATTACTTATGATGGAGCAGTACAAAACTGCACAAATACAAGCACTTTTCTAGTATCCGAATGTTATGCGTGTGCAAGTGTGGGCCTTAGATGTGACAAAGATACTGTTATGTTGCTGTGCTTCTCGTCTGGCTATCAGACAGCAGGTTGCTCCAGTTTGGACTGCGGAGGTCAGGGTTTGGCTTTAGGTGCCACTGTGTTGTGCGTAGATTCACTTCTTTCCTAGTTGCCTTTTCAGTCTTTGTTCACTCCTCCAAGCCAGGGAATTGTTTGGTCGACTTATATTTTTGTTTGCCTTTGGTTTGGCAGTGCTGTAGTGGTCAGTATTTGTGGACACTTGCAGGTCCCTCAGCATATAAACTATATGATGCATAGATTTCAAGACCTGTTGACAGACAGTACAGCCTCTGCTAAAGCCAGCTAGTTGTATTAAAGGGTTAGGTCAACTAAATGAAAATACAGTCATTGTTCATTCTATTTCATGTCAAGTTCTAAACCAATATGATGTTAATGTGTACCGTTGAGCTGCAAAAAAGTCAGAAAAGGTCTTTAACAGTAGTCTGTATGCTATTTCCAAGTCTTCTGAAACCGATTTCTGTTCTTCAGTTTCAGTGTGTTTTGTAAGACAGTATAGTGGAGTGCAAGATTTTCAAAATTGTATGGTTTTCAGTTCAGTTCATTTGGACAACAATTTTTTTTTATTTTGAAGATTTTCAGCCTCTGTCGATATTGACTTCATTTAGAGTATTATGCATAAAACATTTACTTTGTGTTCCACAGAAAGAATGTGAGGGTGAGTGAATAAAGACAGACTTTATATTCTTGAACTGTCCCTTTAAACTCTCACTTGTAAGAGGATTTAAATAGCTGACATATGTTACTGTTAGTGTACCACACTGGTAATATATGTAGAACAGGTATTGCAGTCTCTGAAATAACCCCATAAAATAACACTCAGAACAGATCAGTCATGCAAGTGTTTTTTTAGGCCACATCAAATTATTACATTTTCACATTTCAATTGCAATTCAAGAAAGAGAGTATGCTGAGAGTATACTAACCAAAATTATGTTTGAAGGTTTCTGACTTTAGGTTCTTTATTTTATTAACATTTTATGTATTAAAGCTCTGAATTTGTGAAGATTTGCAGCAAAACAAGAACTCAAAATGTTAATAGTTTTCTTTTTCAAGAAACAGGATTGTCCTGGCGTTATTCACGTTACCAATATCAATAACCAACAGATGGCGCACTTGTTAAGGTTTTTTCTGTTTCTTTATCAGTGCAAGACATACAGTACTTAGTGGCTTTAAAACTTACAACTTTTTTCACAGTGTAAATAAGGGACAAAGAGGACTTTGCTGCCTCTGAATTTATAAAGTATGTTTGTTGGTTGTTTTGGTCAAGCACATTTAAATATAAAATACAAGCAAATAAGTCAATGTAATTTAACAATTGATTTTGTCTTATGTAAGACATTATACTATTCACCCAGACATCAGATCTCCGCACTGCTAATTCGCAAAAAGGAATTAGTTTGTCGACACGTGTTTGTGCGCTTACTGTGTGTGTGTGCGCATCTGGTAAATTGTGCTTTTGCAGAAATATTGCAGCTTTCAGGCACAAACGTGGGGAAATTGTCACAGACGATGACAAGCGACTCTCTGCAGGAGTTGATCTTCTCTTTCTAATGTATTCGTAGCTTTCAATTTTAATGGATTCATTTATTGAATGAATGGAGAGGTTGTTTAAGCCACCCTGAGCATATGGCTTCAATAAGATTGAAAACATTTTTGTATTAAGAAATAAAAACTGATGTATAAATTTGTTCAAGTTATTTTTATAAATCAAAAGCCGTTTTACAGTGTTTTTTAAAGAAACGAATGTATGCTGTAGGACCGTAACCAAGTTAACATTCAAATCGGTGGTGAAGTCAGTATTTTGGAGTGTTTCAGCCATTTGGCTGCCATAGGTCGACCAAGAGAAGCTTCTTGAGAGTTTCTTGTAAACAAAGTTATTTCTTTATCAGTGATCTGACAAGATGGTATGCTTTAAAACTATATATTTGTAGTAAGATATTTTCAAACGTTTGGGAAGTTTAGTTCTGAAACTGGGATGTTCTTTCTTATGTGGCTCAAACAAACAGGTCTCACTAAGTTTCCTAATTTTAAGTTTAAAGCAAGTTATGCTCATTTGTGAGTACATTTTTGTGAATGAGGGTGATGTCCACCTTCAGTTTTTACACACTAAATTCTCTTATTTAATACAGTGGGCTTTATTTGGTTATGACGTAGCTTACCTACTATTTTTATATGCTGTATTTTCATGGATGTGACAGAGCTACAAGCACATTCAGATTTGCATGGGACTGAAACTGTTGCATGTACAGAACTGGCAGATGTAATTTACTTGTGCATTACTTCTGGCAAATTGGGCAATTCGTGCTTCTTTTCAGTTTTCCTTTATTTTTTAACTTTTCTCCTTGTTTGAGGGGTGACCCCAGGCTGTGTGACAGTGCAATCTTGGTGGAAAAACATCTGATTTTTATGTTAATTTTATTTTATTTCACTTACTTTTGCATCATTTTAATAAAATTCTAATTGTATTTAAACACTGTTTTTGTATTGGTCCTTTTTTATCACTCATGTTAACCGTGGAATTATATTTGAAAGACGAACATTAGAAAGTTGGAAGTATTGGAAAGTTTCACACAGGCACATGCATCTGTTGCTATTAGGGTTGCAAAATTCCAGGAATTTTTAAAGACCAGAAAGTTTGGGAATTAACAGCAATATATATATAGGAATCAACAAGAATTAATTGGAGTAAACAATTAATTACTTTGCAAAACTGCAGGTTGGCCAATCACAGGGAACTTAACTGTAATTGCTTAAATTAATAACCTTGGTTTACAATAACAAAATTTAATGCAATTTTAGTTAAATTTATACCCTGTATATTCCTCAATTACATGCACACAGCACTGCAGGATTAGTGAGGCCAGACCTCCACATGTACTGTGCATTCCTTTATAACATGCACCAGTCATTTTTTCCAGGCTCTAACTATCACAAGAATATTGAAGCCACAGTTCTGCATTTAAGCTCGAAGACTACATTCATTCTAGAAGTTTTGATGTTACTTAGGATAAATACACAGTATCTCACTGCCAATGTGCTGCAGCTCAGTTTCAGGGTGTTGGCAATCTTTTATAGCCTATGCCATCTTTATGTAGAGCAACAATTCTTTTTCAGATCCTCAGAGAGTTGCAAGTGTCATTTCTTCAGTGTTGTCACATGAAAAGATATAATGAAATATTTACAAAATGTGAGGGGTGTACTCACTTCTGTGAGATACTGTATTTAAGCTACGGTATTAAGGTTTATCTAGCAAATAACAAAATATGTATATATACAGTAGCTAGCCCGCCAGTAAATTAGATATGCTAAATGTAAGCTAGTTAGCTGTTTTAATATACTTAAAAATATAATGTATTTCTATGATGCAAAGCTGAATTTTCAGCATCATTACTTAAATCTTCAGTGTCTATGTGTATATTTTCCTATACTTGTTCATTGACATATATAAAGTATACTTGCCTTGTACAGTAGTTGTTTTTACTCTCTTAAGTGGCCTATTACATATTTTGTTACATAAAATTACATACTTTCTTTTATGTTCAAATTCATATACTGTAGTAACAAGCTTTGATGTGGATTATAGAGTAAATTAAATATACGTGGACCTGAATCTGATCTGCTTTGTACAAAGTGATAATAACCCACACAGAAATAGATACATTTTTACTGATCTTTTATTTTAAAAATGTTGTACTGTAGTAGTTTACTGAGAGAACAGTACAAGAACACTTGCAAATATACAGTACTTGCAGTTAGAGATGCACCAACCAATACCAATTTTTCTCTTCCGATCTGATTCCAATACCAGAGCTTGCCAGTAATGGCTGATAACTAGGCCGTTTCGATATCTGTGTTCTTTTTACCTTAAAAACTAAGGAATTTATACAAATCAGTTGGTCATTAAGACATATTTGTTTTATGTAAAGAAAGAAATGCAAATACCTGACTGCTTGATAAAGAAGAAAGAACATGAGCGATACATGATTGATATACAATCTACTGTATGACAGACAACCGTACTAATACAAACTGATTGTATGATAAAATTGATATTTGTTCTTTCTTTAAGAATTCAGTACAGTGTTTTCTCTAGGATTATTTCATGTGGTGGCAGGCCTATTTCTACTGAAAATATTATCTCCCAACTGGCCAAATTTAAAAAATAATAATAATTAATATTTCAACATTTAAGCCCAGTTGGGTATTAAAAGATCAAATTTTCTATCCAAGGGCTTTGATTTTGATATACAGTGTGGAAAGGCCTAGTAAGTAAATGCTCTGTGGCCTCAAATTTGCCCTGTTAAGAGAAGTCTGACTGGACCATTTTAATATTTTAAAATAAGCCTACTGACAACATACATAATGTAACATTTAAAATGCTTTTATTATGAGCAGAAGCAAAGTTACTAAAGTATTAAAGCATTAGCTGTTGATGTTCCTACAGTTCTGTTTTACAATATAAACGTGTTATGTTGGCTACTACCGCTAGGGGTCAGTAGTAAACCTGAGATGAATACAGAGACACTGATAAGTAGAATACAGTCCGTGTTGTTGGTGCTGTGTGGTTCTTTAATAGTTAGTCAGAGACTTAAATTAGGCGCATCTTAATCAGAAGAGGATCACGCAGTGCACAAGAAGCTTAAATGCAGCACATTGGCTCTATGTAAAAACATTACAGAAAGATCATCGTCCCTGAGCGCATTTGATGTATACAGTGCCACGCTGCTCACTTTAATTTAGAAATGTTTTACAGCTTATTATGTCTTGACAATGATTTCATTTTTTTTGCTTTTCAGCTCCAAAAAAGCTATCTTTTTGGGGCCATTTTTGATGTAATATGAGACACTAAATAGCATCCAGTCGCGCATTTTTCCATAATGCACCTCCGAAACCACGTCATTAAACTATGCAAATTAGCCTGATCATCTACTGTTTTTTAAATGTTTTCTGTTTTTATTCACACTATGTTTTGTTTTTGTCACTATTTTTTCACCATCTTTGTAACTACTCTGTTAAAGATTGAGGATGCCGAGCACCTAGTATTGAAAGTGTTTAATTTTGGGTGAACACACTAGCTCGTCGGAAATAACATATACTGAAAATTTGAGATCAAGAGGCCCTAGGCGACCACCTGTGTTGCCTATTGGTCGGGCCAGCCCTGTTTGCAATACAAAACTAGTAACCTACTAAGAGTATGGTAAAGGAACACTTGGAAGTGTACTTGCAGTATAAAACTACTAGTTCACTGACAGTACCTTAAAAAAACTTGCAGTATAAAACTAATAAAGTTGTAGTTTACTGTGAGTACCCTAAAAGAACACTTGCAATTGTACTTGCAGTACAAAACGTAGTAGTAACAAAGTAGTTTGTTGAGAGTATACATCAAAGTGTACTTTAATAAACTAATCTTTTACTACTAAGTATTACAATAGTAAACTACTAGTATACTCATAAGTTCACTTGCAGTACACATAAAAACGTAATTGTGCACTAGTTATGCACTTAAAGTTCACTACTATTACACTCATAGTACACTTAAAAGTGTACTTTTATATACAAAAAGTGGGCCTATTTAGTCCCAAGCAGTATTCAAATAGTACATCTACAAGTATACTACTAGTACACAGATGTTAGTATACTTCATAAAATACACTTGAAGTATACTTATTTTTCGTAAGGGTAAGTAAACTTTTGAACTGGGTTATTTTTAGAAATTAAGATATTATTCTGTGCTGTAAACTTTCTGTAAACATTTTTTACAAGAAATAACTTTTTCTGGACAGTACTGAATTAAAAACAAACATTAATTTTCAAATTTCATTTTTCAACTTTTTAACATATTCTGCAAAAATGGGATATCTATAGGATACAAATCCTATAATCAACTTACAATGGTGAATTAATAGAAAGAAATGAAGAGCCACAAACCTGTATATTAAATTTAGAATTTTTGGGTACACTTGGGTATATTGAAACAGAACCAAATAATTTCACTATGATTATAATATTTATACTATATTAAATATATCAACGTTAAATTCACAGAATGTTCTTTACATTCTGAGTTTTGATTTTATGTAGAAAGCAGTTAATCACAGGCAGGGTTACATATAACAAACATACATAAGCCATAGGCTCCCTGTTGTAACAACCCCCGTTGCGAAAAAGTGACATTTAGCGGAGCAGACTGATCTTACGTCCAACAAGCAAGCGAAAGTTGCGAAAGTTTCCCATAGTTTCCCAAATGGGCTTCCATAGTTTAGTGTCATCATCATCATTCCTTTTCACTACAATAATAAAAGAAATCCATGAGTTTATTTATATAGCACTTTATACAATTTACACCATTGCAAGGTGAGTAATATTGATTATGTGAGTAATATTTATGAAATTGTACTCAATTGTTTTAGTATGATATTTGGTAAAAATAAGGTAAAAATGAAACATTCCTATAACTATTGTTATAATTCACTCACAGATCACCCTCTCATCACGCTTTAGCATGTGCAACAATCTGGTTATTTGTACCCTTTACAGACATATCAACCGTACGGTCACATGCGATTTTGTAAAATTCTGGCATACAGGCATTTTTGTACTTTTCATATATTTTACTGTAATTATATTGTTTAACCTCTGCCCTATTCAAAGCAAAATCATGATTTGTTTATACCTACTAGATTCTTTGTTGGCCCTATTATTTGGTGACTGTACAGACACTTTTTTTTCTTTTGTGTGATGACTAAAGTAAGGAAACTGCTGCTGTCACTTGAAAACTGAAAAGTCCTATATCCCCCCACACAAACAGAAGTCAAGAGGATGGAGCTACAGACCTGTGAGGAGACTGATCTCTCATCTCCTCCATTTACAGAATATGACCCACTCAAAGTAAGGTCTACCGAGCGGTAGAGCAGCTAATAAACACAGAATGTGAACTTTGCCTCGTGTTTGACTGTGTGTGTCAGTTAACATGGGTTTCCAATAATGAAACCCAATAATAATGATTGCTTATTATGATTTATTTTTTAATGTTGCTGCAATAAAGTTAACTTTACTTAATGCAACAATATCTTTGTTTGGATTACCTCCTTATCATGCAAATCAATTATGCACATGTTTCTAAATTCTGTGTGAACAATGTATTTGATTTATTGCTTGTTATTTTTTTTCTTATAAATTTAGAGTGAGAGTGTGATGAATTAGTAATAGGATTGCTGATATCGTTGGTATCAGTTTTCATTTGTTTTTGCTTTGCAGGTATCCATTTCCAATGCTAGCCTTTTCCACACACTGCATCAGATGCTCACTGCATCAGATTATATTCATCTGAACCCCGATGCAGTGCATACATCACTATCTATAGTGTCACTCTCTCTGCTGTTTGGAAGATGCTCTAAAATAGTTCTTTGATGCTGTATTGGAAAGGTAAGTACAGTGTCGAAAAGTGTGTTTGTTCATCGGTGAAGTACAATAATTGTGGTGCACCTGCAACCTGAGTTGTTTGTAAAGAAATCTGTGAAAATTATGTGGTATTTTGTGCACGTAAACACAGTGTAATGTTTAATCCTGGTTATTCTTAGGTTTGATGTTACTTGCTTTATTGTGCAAAAGTTTTTGCATGCACAACTTAATACTGTTGAAATAATGTTGACAAGTTAAATGAAAACTGCAATAATATAGTTTTCTATTCTCATTTTTTTTATATTCTGTTCTGTTCTGTTCTGTTCTAATAGATTAGTGTATTTTATGGAATAATAATAATTTTCCCGTTATCTATTAATTTTTACTGTGTTTATTTAATGTCTCTAATGTTTGTAAAACTGCTTTGCAACAGTGTGAAAAGTCTTATAGAAAAAACGATTTTTGCATTCCAAATAAATAAAAAGCCAACAGGTTTGCTGGTTTAGATCTTTTTGTACATACCAAGACCTCACGCATACATACTGCAGACAATGTTGCCCAAGAAGGTAACACACTGGGTTTTGACAGACACCCCGCGAATGTTTTTAGTTCATTCTGTGTTCTGCTGTACTGGCCCTTTAAGAGTCTTCAGCACTGCTTTTTGTTACTCGGTAACACCCGTGTCGTTTTCACTATGGCGTTGGGGCTGTAAACAAATGCGATGGAAAACCTAGTCCACTGTGTGGAAAATATGTCTGCAATAGAAAGTGATTTCTGTAAAGCGCGTTTATTTGTATGTAGAGAAATTGAATAATGATGGTTTATTGATGCGAACAGGACGCAGATCATCGCTTTTCTGTAGCATGGAGCGTATTAAAGCTTCACATTCAAACCTCTTCAACATACATTGTTTATTCTGTTAACTTACCGCTGTTTTTAGTCGAAATAATGTTGACAGGGTCAAAAACCACATTTAAAGTGAGGCAGCTGGTGCCAGATATGAAGGTAAGCGTCAACATTAAATACTACTATAAAAATAAATATAATTATAAAAAAATATTAGTTCATGAATTTTGTTATTTTTATTTTTATTTATGTAGCAATTATAGTATAACGTACAATATGAACAACCGATGTGATTATAACGGGAGCTTGTGAAAGTCAAAAGGTTTCTAACATCTGTGTTAAACTCTGGGATTTTAATAAATACACATTTTCTTTTGTTTACCAGCATGTAAATACATGTTTAATTACTTTATTACTTTCTCATTGGAAAACATAGTCTCATTGTGTTTGAAAACACATAGATGTGACTACAGTTTGAGGTTGAGCTTTTTAAGCATCAGTTTTTCCATCGACAATAGGCTAAAATTAATTAACAAAAATAACAAGACACAATTTAACACAATTATCGTGGTCTTCATAATCAATTTATTGTGATTTTTTTGTGACTTGAATGAACAACATACAGTTGTTGTACTTCTTCACTGTATAAAGCTGCTTTCTTCATTTCTTCTTTTTCTGTTTTTTTGTGCCTTTTCATCTTGTAGGGTGTGGTGCAACTTTCTTTCATGCATCTAATATGGTTTGCCTGATATCCAATATACAGATACAACCTTGCATTCTTTGTCACAATAAATTGATTTTTACTGTATTTTATACTGTATTTTTACTGTACATTTTTACTGTATTTTAATATTAAGATAAACATCTATCCAGGAAAGGACTAGTTTACATAAACCTGATCATCATCTGTTCACTTTCATGTCATCATAAATCCATGTAATTTTCTTATGTATATGAATGTTTTATGAGCCTCCCATACAAAGACAGTCTGCAGTAATTTAATTTATACTGCAGAGTTTCAAAACTTATTTATTCATTTCAATCTGCCACAGGGAAAAGTTTAACAGATGCCTACTCCCACAGGCCCTGATGTGCACAACATCTGGCTGTTGCCATGCTAACAGCATACCCAGAATTTACTTGGTTTGGATTGTTCTGGGGCAGTGACTATGTAGTATTGCTAAAGTCGCTGTTCTCTACCAAGAAAATGAATTCATAGAAATAGCATTAGGGTGTGTGTATACGCTGTTAGGTAGCAAGTTTCATTGATGGAGCCCACCAAAGTACATGGGTGTAGAGAGTGCTTAATTTGGCCATGGTACGACCTATGATTCACTTTAGGGCTATAAACAAGCAGATGGGGAAAGATTGTAACTGTAGCAGCTTTGGCGAGACATTACCGCATGGTCTTTTCATTTAAATTGCATTAAGATTAAACTTGTCACTCAGTTAAACAGTCTTCTTTCAGCTGGCACCTTTAGTTGGAGACTTCAACTTAAGATATGTATATATATATATATCTTTTTTTATAACATTTTATTAGTAAACATGCCACTTAGGCTTCCCCATGGCTCCAGCTTCAGATGATTGCAAATAAACAGCTATACAGTAGTGGAACATCCTTAGTGTGTAATGACACAGGATCGGATATATCATCCCGTTCATTGTTCCTTTGTTTGATTTGTGTGGAACGTATGCGCAGCGTCTGTAATTAGTTTTGTTTATGTTATTGAAGTCAACACTATGATCTGGTTTCACTGTAAGATGTTTAAACAAAGCATTTGCTGAAGGTTTGTCAAGGAAAAGTGAGTTATTTAAAAACACAACATACAACAAACTGTGACTCATCCTCTAACTGACCTTTAGTCTTTTCAGCACTGTATTACTTTTATGAGATTTTAATAAGCTCCATGAAGTGCATGGCAGTATTGAAGAAAGCTTTGAAGAAAGTGTGCTTTATATGGCATCTGTATTATTACAGTTTCAAGTGTTGCTTACCAAAGTGTTTCTATAGGATTGCTTAAGTGTTCTTTAGTGTGTTTTTATGTGCTTACTGGTCCATTTCCAAAGATCTTACCATACGCTCTGATCATACGATTATCAGCTAGCCTAACTACTATTCCAGTCTTATCATTCATATAAAACATAGGTCGAATTACAAACCAAACACTGAATGCTTATAGGTCCTATAACCCTGACCAATAATAAACAAAACAACAATAATAAAGGGAGCTGCATGGCTAGACAGGATTGGTTTTTACTTTTAGCTGTGTAAGTTTGAGAATGATGGTGCTTTTTTTGCTTTTCTCAAATGAAAATACTTCAAAGCCTTTATTGAAGCAGCTGCATTGTTCCCATTTGTTAGCGTTTTGTGACCAACAGAAAGAAAAAGATTGAGCATCTTAAAATAACAAGCCAATAAACAATAGCTGTTTTTTTTAAGCAATATGTTTAAGCATCCCATTGGACTTCTAGTTGCCTCATTTAGTTTTAGATTAATGCCCAGCACAAAGGCATGTTGTGTCTCACGGTGATGACTAATAAACTTACCAGTGTGAGCTTCCCACTTTCCCACTGACCGTCCTGTTGAAAGTCTGGCCTGTACACAGGCAGTAAATGTTCCCTGATCTGCACTTCTCTGCAGTCTCTGGCCACAGAAGCCAGGGGAAGCCATGAGCAATGGAAACTGTAATGAGTCTCTTGGCTGCCTCTTTCCCCAGAAGCTAAGAAAAGGAAAGATTTTGTTTTACAGAGAAAAAAAGAAAGCGATCGCACGATAGCGGCAGAGACCATGTGACTCAACTCGTGTAGACCTCAGCAGAAATACGCAGAGGGTTTTTTGCTGGTGCTCTTGTTTACTTCTGTTCTTCTCTAAATGCTTGTCTTGTATTTCACTTCCACAGAGTTGCGTTTACTGAGCGCAGCCTTTTGGACATTCCTTGGCCAATGAAAGCAGCTGTGGAGTCCAGAACTTTTGCTATCAGTTTGAAGGTCTGGCTGCATTAGACTATTGGCACAAAAAATCTCCAGAAGTGAAAATGTTAGATCTAAGGCCACGTATACTTGCAGTATAAATTATGAACTGACATACTGTACTTTGTATCGCAAGAATGTATAAAAACAAAGCTTGCATAGTACTCATTCTTAACCAGCCTTTCTTTTGGTATGTACATTTTAATATGGTCCTACATGCTTCAGTCCCAGAGATATGGGGATCTAAATATGGCTCCATGACTGAACTGTTAAAATGTACACATTTTCAGTTGGCAAAAACCAAATGTGAGTCACTTTGTAAAAATCTTGTATTCTGGGAACGTTTGAAGAACAAATAATGTTAAACTAGAATTGTATCTTCTTACTTTCTCTCCAACCAACTGGATTGAACATCCCAATTTATAACAACATCTTCACTGAAATGGTCAAGTGAGACGCATAAGATTTTGTAAGATTTTATATTTCTACAATGGCAATAAACATTTTCAGAGAAATTTGGAAGTAATGATTTATTCCATTCAACTGTTTTGTAATTACCAAAAATGTATTATGAAGTACCATAGCTAAGTCTACTCCATGTTAGGGCAGAGTGGTAGCTCTCTTACTGTGCATTCACACCAAACGCGAATGAAGCGAATAAATCGTGCTATTCGCGCGTAGTTGGACGCATGAACATTTTGAGTTTACTTGCTTCATTCGCACGTGAAATTCGCGTCTCCCGTTGCAAATGGCTGACTTGGATTTCGTTGAGAGAGTAGCTGCGCTTTATGTGCTATGGAAGGCTGAAAAACGGCGTAGATTCGTTCGGCGCCGTGTCTGGGTCCATCAGATACTCCAGAGGCGCACCCAGCTTGGTGAGTTTCACCAACTCCTCCAGGAGCTGCGCCTGGATGACGGCCGCTTTCAGCGGTACTTCCGACTGAGCCGGTCCCAGTTTGATGACCTTTTGTCCCGTGTCGGTGGGAGGATTTCTGCCTCCACTTGTAATCACATCACTACTAGAGCAAGTTCCTGATTGGTTAACGCGGCGCGAAATTCGCCAAAGTTCAGATTTTTCAACTTGCGCGATTCGTGTGAATCGCGCGTTACGCGCATCAAACGCCCAAAACACTCAATTCGTGCCGCAGGATGTCTATTCGCGTCTTTGCATTGACTTAACATGTAAATCACTCGCGCTTAACGCTTCATTCACGTCTCGTGTGAACGCACCATTACATATGTGTATTCAATAAATTAAGATTTGCCACACTTAAATTGTTTAATCATTAGTGTCTCCTCTCTTTATGAAATGTAAAGCAATGGCCACAGTTTCCACAGTGAATGGGGAATATCCAGTATGACCTTAAACATTCAAACATACAGTACTGTGTAAAAGTTTTAGACACGTTAGCATTTTCACCATTTCATAAAATGGTTCTAAGCCTGTCATTTATATTGTTTGCTGAGTGTGTACGTACAAAATATTTAAAAAATTATTTGTTTACATTTCTTAACATTCCTTTAGTCATTATTTGTAATAATCCAGTGAGATATGGTTATATCCACAAGGACTACAGCTGGTGCTCCACATGGAGATTTGGTCTCACAGAATTGAGTCTGTCTATTATGACAGGAAAAAGAGAAAAAAACTGAGACAGACTATATCTAGAAGAACTGTGGCAATGTCTCCAAGACGCTTGAAGTAACGTTCAAGACAGAAAACCTTCAAGACAGAAAACACAGAAAGACATTGTCACAGTTATTCTGTTGTCAGACTCTTTGGTATTAATATTCTGGGTTTCATCACTATTTTAGTTTTTTGTGCCTCTGAAAAAATATGAATAAAATAAAACAATTGAGCTGGGACCACTGGTTGAGTTGACACTGAATAACCCTTCTAGATGCTTCACTCTTGCTGGCAAAATACGGTTTTCTTTTGAAGCTTGCTATAAAAGTGGTGGAGATGCTGTGGTAAACTTATTTTATGGTGTCACTGGCTGCCAGAAATGAAACGTCAGGTTATATAAAGTAAAACATTTAACATAAAACAAAGTTGGTCAGTGAATTTTGAATACAAGCTACCATTCTTTCCAGTTTAATATGAATAAACAGTAGATGGTAGGCAAAATGTTCTACTTTTGTTCCCAACTCCAGTTCCTAAAGTTGATTTGCTCTGTAACAACCTTCAGTTCCTTCATGTGTGTGTATTTTCTGCAGGAGAGGATGTTGAGCCACAGTAGTGTTCACACTCGAGGGAGAGATGTGCTCGGCCTCTGCTGTTTACCAGGTAATGTAAAAAAAACATCTTCTTTTGCCGTATTTTTAGCTGTACTTTCCATGAAGTCTTTATTCATGCTTTATTCACTGATCAGGAAAGTAGGTCCAGATCATTGCAGCTTGTGTGAAAACATACACAATCAGTCAGCGTGCTTAATGTGTGTTGAACCCCAGCAGCTCGCACTATAATACAAGTGTTAGCAGTGTTTATAAGCAGGAGCTTTACTCTGGAATGTTGGCAGGCTTAGAGGAACTAATCCTTAACATTTCATATCAGCACATACACTCAGCGCCTCTGTGGGAGCAGAGAGCATTTCCCGCATGTCAACTTTAACAAAACTTCTCACCTCAATGCATAAACACACACACCCCTCTACAAACATTCAGTTCATTCTTTGTTGTTATTCAGCTTGCATAGACTGTTACTGTTCACAACAACAAACAATCTTTCTTTATTTCCCAGTCAATTTCTTTACCTTGCTCTGAAATGTAATAGGGGCCCAAAAAGTAAACAAATATGCTTAGAATGTGGGGGTCCTTGTCAACTAAAGATCTAAGCTATAGATATCATGCTACAGAACAGTAACTTGACATGATGATGTCCACACACACCATACTGCTGTGCACTGGACAGATTAACCATTCAGGGTCAAAGCCATTCATATAGCATCATCAGGTATGGATGTGTGTAAGACTTTGCCTTCATTCAGCAGTATCTCAGGTAACTGACCAACGCAGACAGCGGTAACTGAATCAGCTGCTGGGGGTTAACACATCAGTGGATTTTAAATCGGCAATAGACAGATAAACATAAAAGATGAAAAGTGACCAACAGTATTGATTTATAAAAAAATCACAACATATGAAGACACAAGGTTTCTTCCAGAGAGCGACAATATAGCCAATTTTTTTATTTTATTACTATGACTATTATGTTAGCAACAATTCCTTCAGTTGGAACAAGCCCTGCCCTCTATAAACAGGTCTGAAGATTTCTGATTGACTAAACTACAAACTAAATTTGGTCAAATTCATTTATGCTGTTTGCATTAAATGCTCTTATGCTCTTATTATAAGTGTTTGATCTGCAGTCTGTATGATGTCACGAGTAGTGTTTTCCCAGCCCTAATGAATCATACACTACATGTGTGTACAGATTTTTTTTAACTTGAGGAATGTGAGATGCAGTATGATGCTTCATACTTTCCCATTCACATGACGTTCCCAGACATGATGTTATGCGGTAAGACCTGGAAAAAACAGGTTGATGTGATGTTAATTTAGATAGATAGAGAATAAGTAATAATGTTGTTTAATTATAATAATAATAATAATAATATAAATATAATAATAATTAATGTGACCTGCTGAATCGTTTTTTTCAGCCTCGCTCTGGTATTGAAAGTTGAAAGTTTAATGCAAAACAAGTGTTGAATGAAAACTAATGGAACTGGGCATGTGCTTTAAATCACAAGAGTAGATTCATTCTACTGACTACAAATTCAGATTGAAAGAAAATGAGTTTCTTACTACAATTGTTATACTTTAATTTTGAGTTTGAACTCAGATCAGTAGTAGTCTTGTGGACTGTAATGAGCATTCAGTGCTGTTTTCCTCTCACATCTGTGTCGCTAAGGAATGAGCTTTGAGATCTAACACACCCATGAGAGTCATAAAATAAATGTAGCACCCCCTGTTGTCTAAGGTTGTGTATACCCTTAGAATTGTAGCGCTAAACCCGGATTCCTAAAGTTTTTATTTTATTTTATATTTAATCAATAAATGACCCTTGCCTTTTACACTGTTTCTCACAGTATACTTGAGTGCAACCTTGATTTTTACAAACACTGCAATCACTATTCACCAGTTAGACTTGTTGTTTGTGTGACCACGTTATATAGTAAAAATAAAACAATGTATTTATTTAACAGAAAAAATGAAGTATAGCAGAGAAAAAGTAAACAGTGAAGTATAGTAGTAAATCAAATAATTATAACTAAAATATGTTCATTCAAACTCCTAATGAAGGAATATTTTACATTACAGTGCTCAGTTGAACCCTTTTGTTTACAGCAATAAGCCTTTAAAGGGTTAACTTTTTGACTGTTTACCAAACAGGAGTTTTTGTAAGTCACACTGTTGATCATTGTACAAAGTAACTGGGCACAATATCAGGGTGATTCTGTACCTTTAAATGCTCAGTTTAAAAGTACAACAAAATGAGCAATGTTTAGTTTCACACTGAACTGTTGCTCGTGTTCGTGGAGGCTGAATAAAAAATGCAAACTGGTCGCTTCACTTTTATTAAAACACAAATAAATAAAGAAACTGTACCTCTGTGAGCTTGGCGATTGTGAATGATTCGTCACCTGTCCACCCTGCTTACGTGAAATGATGATCAGTCAGGAATCTCAATGACGTTAAGCCTTAAGATGAATTCTTCCTCTGCAGCTCTCTCACACTTTAGGCAATGTCAGTTCACAGCAATCGGCTAAATACGCGTTGATGCAGTCGAGCTCGCTGATACAACAGGTGAACTCTAATAAAGTCACTTGTGGGTAGTGCAAACAGTCCAATTCAGTGAAATGGCTCGTGTTATACTAACAGTCTTTCTAAATCTTGTTGTGTTGACTTAACTGTGCTGTCGTGTTGAATTCACAACAGAATACTGTGCTATTCAACACTTAAACCATGTAATAGCACTGTTTACACAAATAAATGCGCTATTTGGAATCATGCAGATCCCTCTGTGTACAACTGTGATGGGTCTCTCACTGGGTTGACACAGCTCATCATAGCTTAGCTTAGACACAGGTTTTCACTTTCTTTTAGGACGATGTTCCATTTGTTTATTCTCCAAGTCTGATGTCCTTGCAGAGCAATTTTCTTAAACTCTGAAACGTTTCGACAGAGTCTACAGCCTGGTCCATAACCTCTCTGGAATCCTCTTTTTCAAAGTTTTACCCTTCCTCCTTTTTAGAATGTTGAGATTCACTGTCTGTGTGGGCAGTTACTTCACTCTCTTTAAATGCAAGAGTGCGCTGGAGATCAGACATTTACTGTTTCAATAGCTTAGACCGGTCTGGAGAGTGGTAGCCGTGGCTCTCTTCGTCACTTTATTAGGAATTATAAGCTGTGTCAATGGTTGCCATCACTTTTCTCTCTCGTAAGGGCTTTTTGTGCTCTTTTGCAGTTCTAGACATGGTTACTGGTTGTTGAGGAACATCCAGGTGCACTATTACCTCTAGCAGATGCATGTCCCCTACTGCACGTTCCACTGACCCATTGTGGCATTCTTTCGAACTTAAAGAATCCCAAGGAACATATGAAAGTGGTTTTCTCCCTATCCTCATCGGGATGTGAAGATTTAAGACAGAAAACCACTTACTCCCAGCCAGAGCATCATCTATGCGTGGGGTGGTGTACTGATCTGGAAGACTTCGGCTGTTAACCACTCAAATTTTTTTCAGATAGCAGCAAAAAGAACTTAAAATACGGTGTCATTTTTGATTGTACACATAAATGTAATACATGTTTTAAATCTGTAAAGGGTCTATTTTTATTTGTGTATACTTACAACAACAACAAAACGTTGTGCTTTCGTAAAATTAAGAAAGTAAACAGTGTGCCTCTTCAGCCGTCTCTGCCTCCTCCAGCATATTCCTAAAACGCGTCATAAAAAACAAAACGAAACTCTGCAAATTCTTATTATAGAAATGTGAAACATGTCTAAAGAAAGCTTAAATGTCTTATTTTCAATAAACCGAATCAAACTGAAAACAAATGTTCTCTGAATGTGTAATATGCATGAAAGTGAAGAGAGGTACAGTTTTCCTTGTGTCAGCTCATTATCTGTAATGCAATCCCACCCACACGCAGGGGGCGCTATTCATACGGTAATCATCACACGAGGCATGAGGAAAGATGGCGACGCCCACAAACAATACAGTCCCAAACCCAAACAAATCATCCAGATTCATGGTCAGATTTATTGCTTTTACAGCGTGTTTGAGCAATAATGCGCTGCACACGTGCTTTAAAAAAAAAAGAACGCGAATCCGGAGATAAACTGCTTTAGTATGAGAGTAACTGCACCTAGCGAAGCTTATTATACCTGACCAGTTAGTCTTCTTTCTTTAAAGGTGACCTATGCAAAACTCACTTTTTTAAGGTGTTTGAACACAGTTGTGTGGCCGCAATGTGTGAAAACGACGAGCCTATAATGATAAAAATCTACCCAGTCATTTCTTTTTAATCCCCTAAAATCAAAACCAGTCTGTCTAAATACTCTGTTTAAACTTCCAGCACTTTGTTGTGAAACAAGATTGCCTATTTGTGACGTTCAGGGCCCTATTTGCAAAAACACAGGCTGAGACAGAGAAACTCCGCCTCCTCCAACAGTGTGCTGTATGCTGTAGGAGGAAGAAATGGCTGTGTCTAAGAAACATTATAGATGGGATGCAACAATGAACATAGTAGTCTCAGAGCCACTGAGGACAGAGTGATTACAATAAGTTTACGAAGGAAATATTACTGAAAAAACAAGTAAAGTATTATATGTTTATATATTCACTTGTCTGGATGTTGTGAATGGGTTTTTCTTTACCATAGAAAGGATCCTGCGATCATCCACCACTGTTGTCTTCCGTGGACGTCCAGGCCTTTTTATGTTGCTAAGCTCACCAGTGCGTTCTTCTTTCCTCAGAATGTACCAAACTGTTGATTTGGCCACTTATAATGTTGCTGCTATCTCTCTGATAGATTTGTTTTGTTTCTGAAGTCTTATTATGGCCCGTTTCACTTGTATGGACAGCTCCTTTGAACACATGATGTAGGTTCACAGCAATAGATTCCAAATACCACATTTAGAATTAACTCCAGACCTTTTACCTGCGTAATTGATGAAGAAATAACACAGCAATAGCCCACACCTGTTTATGAAACCGCTTTTGATTCAATTGTCCAATTACTTTTGGTCCCTTGAAAAAGGGGGGTTGGCTACTCTTAAGAGCTTTAATTACT
This sequence comes from Beaufortia kweichowensis, assembly GCA_019155185.1. Classification (NCBI taxonomy): domain Eukaryota; kingdom Metazoa; phylum Chordata; class Actinopteri; order Cypriniformes; family Gastromyzontidae; genus Beaufortia; species Beaufortia kweichowensis. The sequence goes on from CM032800.1 coordinate 15,770,881, forward strand.
AAACCCTATTGCCAGTTTGGATGTACATACCCTCAAATTTAACCTTAGAATGTGCACTTTCTGACCATATCCATTATATAACTATAGCTTAAATATGTTTTGGTAAATACCTGAAAAAAATGAAAATTATGCCTGTGTCCAAATATATATGGACCTAACTGTATATAGTTTGTTTTCCAAATTGCCTATCTGAATGAGCTTCTTAGCATGCTGGAAGGCTAATGATGCTAAAGTTGCCACTGTCTCTGCCCGTGTACATTGCTACCTTCACGTGTTACCAGAATGATCGTAAATAGGAATGTGGTAGTTAAATATTGCACATGAAAGCCCGTGCTCCCTGTCTGTGTGATTCATAAACACGTGTTTATTATGCACAGTAGAATCATAAAGCTCGCTTCTTCTAGAATCTCTCCGGTTTTGTTGTGTTACAAAAAGCATTATGACTTGGGCTGTTGAGTCTTGTTGCCGTGTGCGTGAAGCTCCGCCCTCTTCTCACAAGCGAGCTTGCAGCACCAGCTCATTTGTATTTAATTTTTTTGCCTATAAGTTATGCATGTACTCTACTGGTACACAAAATATGCTTAACAGTTCTTTACTTTTATTTTGTAGGAATGTGGATCTGCATCACTGGATTGGCGTGCTTTAACAGTTCCTCTAGCTGCAACTGAAGAAGTGAACATGCACTTCTTTAGTTGCAGCTAGAGGAACAGTTTCAAAAATGGCACAAACATGTAACTGTGTGCTCAAAAAAGTGCCTCTGACACTTATTATTTATATTTAGATGAATGTACACTATTTTGTTAATAAACTACAAATAAAACCTTTAAATTTAACTTTTCTCTCTCCCTCGCAACATTGCACTTTGATAGGCCCATTAGGGGTTGGATCTTTGTCTCCCAGGTGTGAAATGTATCAATAATTATGACCATTGACACTCCCTCGCATATGGCCTTTTCACGACAAAAAGTCTCTTTTTGTAGCAAACCCTCTAGTCTACAAGATCCAGTAATGAAATGTCTTGTGAACATGTGTTTAGTGTGTGTTTTTGTCCTTATTTCAATGACTTAAAATTTTGTATACTTTTTACTCACCACGCATGAACATGGTTTTCTCAAAAACACAAGTGTGCACATACATCTTGCTTGTATATTATTGTAGCACAGTTTGTGCTGAACACGGTAATGTGAGACTTCAACCATTAATGTGTTTATAAGATACAGAAAAAAGCACAAATGTCTGACATTATCGATGTATCTGAAGGGTTTCTACAACAAAAATGGTCAGAGTTGGACCCACCAACCCAACAGGAAGACTGCTTTTCTCCACCACGACTGTCTGACTGTTACGCGAAAAGCTAGCTTTGTCCCCAGTGGGCTTACCAATCTGCCTTTTCGGCTTTGGCCTTCCGTAGTGAACGCACAAGATTTTGTATCACCAGACTATAATTTTCCAGAGCTTTGTGTCTGGCAGCTTTGCTCTCTTTAGCCTCCCTTGTTTTATTTAGAAGAGCTAGGAAATTAGGAGGGTTTTCTTGCCTCTCTCTCAATCTTAGGTAAAGTAACAGCAAGTCCACAGCTCCCTTGTTTTACCTGCACTTTCTCATAGAAGCCCACCTTTTTGTACCACTTTTGTTAGTGATTTCTCTTCAGAAAATCGGAAAGAGCTTCACCTGGATTGTGCCTCAATGATCTAAAAGTAAAATATACTTCTTCACCAGACTTATGAGTTCCAAAGCATCAAGATACTTAAGGGAGGTCCCTTCTGGGTTGGAGAATCAGACAGCCTTCACAACATCTAAGGTGGAGCCCCTCAAACTTTCAATAATGCGTTAGCGTTTTTTTTCTCTGAGCAGTCACACTTCAGGTGGCGCCTCAGCAGATTTTGCTATAATCATCTTCCAAGGCTTTTTCACCCCCTCTCAGGTCTTACTTCTATAGGTAAGCAAGAAGGTTTTATAGGTAAGCAAGAAGGATCAAACTCCTCTTTTCACTCACATAGGACAAACAGAGAATCTGGAGTGGGTCCTTCTTTGTAATCTCAGACTCGCACTTTTCCCAGAAATTTTGGGCTGTTTCAGTGGGTACAACCAACAGTATCACTGATCAACTACAGCTTTCTCACACCAACTGTGCAGTTCAGCTTGTGAGAGAGCTTTATCAACATCCATAATCTCTGTTATCAGATTGTTTACTTGGCACTCTAGAGAATATTACACATTAATGTACATTTCAGATACTGTATGCAAAACATATGCTGCATAAAATATGATTATTTGAAATCTGATGAAAATGTGCACTTGTTATGTAAATTACACATAAATGTTTTAAAGCAGGTCCACTCACCCTTACAAAAATGTTAATAGCATGTTAAAAGTATGGTGCTTTTTGTACTGTAAGTGTACCATTTTAATTGTGGAATCATGTCATATTAATAGGCCTGCTGAACTGCACTGGGACAGAAGTCCAAATGTCTCAGTTTGAAGGTCTTCCCACAGGAAGTAGATGAGCCCACATGAACAGACTCTGTACACACAAGCTTGTATTCAAGGGTCCCAATTCAGGGAAATTCTTATCAGGCTTTAGTCACAACGCTGTGATGCCTTTAACCTTGGAATTCAACCTTCAGAGGATACAGACTGTGAACTGGGACGAAGCTACAGTCTGGTTACTGTATCACCATGCTCTTCTGATCTGAGATAGAACATTAGGAAACGTAGTGGAAATATAATAATGATAAAACTTGTTTTACTGTGAAACTATGATTTTATTGGGCCTTTAAATGCACTTAAGGGTGATTGGTATTCAAGGGTGATTTCAATTCATGTTTGTTTTCAGGTGAGTGTGTGCTGCAGAGAGCTATGCTGGTGAGGAAGAAGCTGTCGGTTAAAGAAGGAGGTGGATGGTTGTCTGGGACTCTTTTATGCACTCATTTCAGAGTGGCGTTTGTGCCTCAGGACACGCCGAGGAATGATGTGAGTGATTTTTAGTGAGGATGTAAAAGCCAGCCGTGTGAATATTGAAGTTTACAAACTCCCTGACAGTTTGTGATTACTGTCTAGTCAAACATTCCTGCAGGCATTTTTAGTGTCTTCTCTTCATCCAGGATAATGCAGATCCTGTGCTGCTTGGAGACCATGATGTAGCTCTTGCTTCTGTAGACAAAGTTGTGGCAGGTGAGACAGTCTTTATTGACTGATACGTACAGTATATGACTGATAACAAGGAATTTATTTTTGTAGCAAGTAAAATAAATTTTTAGCCTTTTTTGGAATAGTTTTTTTAAAATTGATCTTGTATCACTGTTCCAAAATAGTTTGTGGTAGCATATTATGATTGAATTTCGCACAAATAAACTTAATTGTCCTGACAAAAATGTCACAGTGCAGCAAATTTTAATTCTTTTGAAATAGACTAAACTGAATCATGAAATAGATTTAATGAAATATTTCAAAATGTTATTTTAATTGTAATATCAGCTGTGATCGAAGTGCTGGGTTAATGCATGTAAATGTCTGCTGTAGTGGGACCTTCTCGCACCAAGCTGGTGACCCCCAACTGCTCTCTAAAGTTTACCCCAGAGGAACTGGTGCTATACTGCCGGGATCTGCGTGTCTTCTGTTTTCTGTTTGACAGACTTACGCCTGATGCTCAGGCTATGGAGGTTTGTTTGAATATAACAAAGTACAAAAACATAAAAAGCCAGAGAAAACCATTTGGCCAAAAAGATGCCTACAGATGGTTAGTCCTATGGTGTAAAATATAAAAAATATAGAAAAAGAACTCGAACAATCTTTCTCATCCTATTTGTAACTCCAGCAGTGAAGATAAAACTCTCTTGCTATTTGTATAGTTTTTGTTACATTTTTGCACCATAGGACACAGTCACATATTTATTTGTCAACTGCCCAGATATCTGTGCCATTGAACAAGATTCAACTTAGTCTTATTGGCTCTCATGCAGGAACCAATAATCTATGGGTTGTACTGGAGAAAAAACTGTGACAGAACTTACGTTTAAGTGAAGATATTCCTTTAAACTTGCTTGCAGATCACATACACCATTGCTAAGACGTACCAGCCACTAAAACCTGGGTCCCTCCTTTCATTCCAGAATGCTGCTTTGGGTAGTATTGGTGAGTTGTTTAAATTTACCGTATCTTTACTAGAAGGCAAAAATATTTTTATTGGTGCAATAAAAATATTTGAATACCATCAATTCTTTTGTTGATTTGGTGTAAAAGTGTGGAAAATGTGCCTTATTAAAGCCTATAATTTGCATCAAACATTTACAATCTTATGCTATCAATGTAAAAATAATTACAATTCAAATATATTGAAATGTATTTTCACTGTTTTGTAAAGCAGCTTTACAGTAAATACATACAGACAGTAGAGTCATAAATCAAAACTGAAATTTATTAAATATGTGAAAAATACATCAATATTATGTGCTTTATTGCTGAAAGGCAAAAAATACAGCAATTTATGAATCACTGAAAGAAACGTGATTCATAGAAAGAATGCCAGCTAAGATGGTCTGAGAGGGAAAGTCAACAAGATGAATAATAGAAAGTAATCTGACACAGGTCACATTCTAGCCATTTTCAACCTTGTCAAGGTTTGTCTGTGGTCAATTTATGTATATCGCACCAGTCCACTACCTCTGCAGCACCTGAGTTTACAGCTCACAGGAGGTTCTGCATAAAGACCGAATCCTGTAACCAATTCAAGCGTTCATTGCCTCCGCTTTCTATAGAGATGAAGCAGTTTCTAAGCAACCGGCGACATGACCCGAACATGAACTGGTTTGATTGTTCGTCGGACTGGGAGCAGGAGCTGGAGAGGGCAGGTGCCACTGGCTGGAGGGTCAGCTCTGTCAATGACCGCTTTGAGATGTCCACAAGGTGGAGAATCTCTTTCTGACCTTTTGAGTTCAGTGTTCCTTGACATGAGATGCTATTTGACTGCTTTAATTAAAGCTGCTGGTCACTACTTTATGACAGATTTCTAAATGCACAAGTTTTAGATTCTCCCACTGTGATCTGATAAAGAACCCCATTCGTAATAGAATACTTCCATACTACACATTATTTTTACAGTATGCTGTAATGACAGACCAGCCAATATATTTGCCAGTGACAGGATTCGCTTGGTCAAATAAAAGAAGTGGTTTTATAATCTACCAAAACATACATACAGGTTGAACATCATGACATAAATGATAAAATTTCCTTTTATGCTTTTTATGTATTGTTTATGCATTCTGAAAGTTTCATAGCTTAAAATTCATTAACGAAAGCATTTATGTAATAAGGCGCCTTATTTAGTTTGAAAATTAATTGTGAAAATGAATTTTAATTTAACCATCTCAGTTTTAGGCTAAAATATAATATAATATTATAACACTACTTAGTATGGAAGTCGTGGCCATCTATTGTTATTTTTTCTTGTATTGTTTTCTTGTGATCTCGACTCGAAAATTGTTTTCACGAGATCACGAGAAAACAATGCAAGGAAAAAATAACAATGAATGGCCGCTTACGACTTCCGTAACTTAGAAATGTGTTATTCTGTGTGTTTTTATAGCCTGCCGAAATTCATTGTGGTTCCCCATCGGGTCTTAGACACAGAACTCAAGAAAATATTCGCACACTTCAATGAGGGCCGAATCCCAGTGAGTTTATTCCACAGCTGACATCCTTGTACAAAACACCAACCCTTTTTTAACACTTTCAATTTAAGTTTTTTCTTCTTTGTTTTGTTCCAAATAAAACATGTTTGTTTCATGATCTTTTATAACCATTTCATTATAATTATGAAAATGTAATGACTTCACTTGCAACTGAACAATAATGCAAATGTCCAGCAGCATTCAGTTTGATCTGAAAATGCATAATACATTTGTAATTTTTTTGTTTTATTTTTTGTTGAACTGTTTATTTAATTAGTCACATCCACCAGGATTCAATCACTTTTGCATTAAATCCTTTTTTAATTTGACTTCCCTCAGCGATGGTGCTGGCGACATCCACGAGGCAGTGACTTATTGAGGATGGCTAGCTTCCAGAATAACATCTATCATGAGAAGGATGACATCAGGTTTGTTTTTTAGGTTTGTTTTTTTCCAGTCTAGATAAAGTTCACATTAAAGTTCACACCTCAGTTTATCAAACAGGTCTAGTAATGAAGCTCCTGTCGTTTGTGATCTCATAGAAATCTGGAGCTGGTGCTTTTTGGCGGTCAGCAGCTGTGTGTAATTGTGGATCTTGGAGAGGAAATGGCATCACCTGCAGACATCCAAGTGGCCCACATGAGACTTCGGATGCTTTGTCTGGGCGGTCAGTGCTTTTGGTCCATTTTTGATGACAGAAATATGTTTAAACAGGCCTATCTATCATAATATTAAGCATTATTATTTGATTTGAGTAATCAAATAATAATGCTTAATATTATGATAGATAGGCCCACTTGTCAATGAATCTTCATAGTGGTCCAGGGTGGTTTATGCTAATTAAAATCTAGTTAGTGGAGCTGTTTTTTTACAATGTCTTTTCCTATCTGTGGATAAATGTGGGCTCTAACAGTGGTTGAAATTCTGGTGTGCCTTTGTAGACGTGTGCAAAGAGCTTTTATTGTGTAAGAAGATCATTTTTACTGTTACTAAGATACAGAAATGTTGTTTTGTCTGGCCTCAAACCCCAAACATTCCTCACAGACATGTGAGTAAAGAGCCAGATGCCTGTTCCAGCATTTGCGCCAGACTTTGATTCTTCACATTTCTCAAGGCTTGAACTGACTGCATTTTTGTCGTGTGATGTTGGAATGTTGGAAAATTCCTGACTGTAGTATGAGGTTTGCATTTATGCATTTGCCAAAGTGACTTACAGTTCATTCAAGGTAGACAGTTTTATAAATACATGCGAATCTAACCCACAACATTCACACTGCTAATGGAATGCTGTGTTGGTCAACAGGAACATGTGTCTCAGTTAAGTTCTGTTTCTCTCTCCTTTTTCACAGATATTTCTTCATCTGTATCAGTGCCAGATGATAAGTGGCTCTCCACACTTGAGAGTACAAGATGGCTTGACTATATCAGGTATATTTATGAAATGATGATTAAATCATTCTCAGCTGTGTATTGAAAGGCAAAAGTTTTTATTGGTGGCACAGTTTTTATTCTTAATAAAGCTCATTACAGTGTATATAGCCTGCTGTTTTAGGTTTAGTAGGTTTAAAGAAAACAGCGTCTAGTATTCCATGATGTCAACATTACAGTGAATGAAGAATACTCTTATGCATAATAAAACAGCATGTTATATAACAATATACTGTGACAGTCAGTATGTTTATGGTGCTTTTGTTAGTGTTGGATTTATCATGTTGTGTTTGTGGTTTACCCAGCTGTGTGTGTGTGTCGTTTAACCTGTTGTGTGATTGTGTCTCTGCAGGTGCTGTCTGAAAAAAGCAGCAGAGGTCGCTTGTTTGCTCAGAGGAGGTCACATGACTGTTGTTCTCCAAGGTTAGTCTTGTTGATAATTAATGGTCATCTGACCTGTCTCTGTACTTTGACTCTACTGACACATGATGAGTTCATACTAAAAGCATTTGTACTGCTTTTAGCATTTATACACAGAGCCAGTTTTGGTGTGGTGGTTTTCCCTTTATCTAGCCATACACTCCATGTCATCTGAACAATAGAATGGATATACAAATATTGATGTTTTAAGCCTTTTTATTTAAGTAAATCGTGTTTGTCAAATACAACAATTTGTAGGAAATAATAGATTTAAGAGTGTTTTGTCTGAGAATTTTGAGCAGCCAGCAATGCAGCACAAATTGTCCAGTGACATCAGGGGCACATTCAAGCTCAAACAATTTGACGTTCAAGCTCAAACAAAGTTTTGCTGCGATTTCCGAGTTGAACTACAAGCGTCCTGGAAACGGTGTGCAGCGGTGTGCAACAGGGTTTGCGATACGTTTTCTCTTGTTTGGTGGGTGTGTCAAAAATGTATATAAACCAAAGCGACAGCTTGCACAATGGATCCAAGTAAAGTCTTATTCAAATGTGTCCGTTTACCAGGAAAGGACCAACTTTCTCACACAGAGCCTGTAGAAAAGTATGTGCAACATTTAAAGTAGAAGTTTTTACATTCCTATAATGCTGTAAATAAGCTTGCAAATCTTGCTATGGTTGTTGTATACACATGCCAATACTGCTATATACAGTGGGAATTTGTAAGTAAATATAATTAACGTCACAATAAATTCACAAGAGCAAGTATATTGTTTGCACTTGTTTATTTACATTAAAGGCAAAATTATTAAAATAATAAAAGCACAAGTATAGATCTGGAACTTCTTTAAGTCTGTCTTAAAACCATTTAGTAATTACAATGTCTTCTGGTCCATATACTTTTCTTATGAAGGTGTGCGAGACACTGATTAGGGTATAATAAAAATACTATACATATTTATATATTTTGTTATAGCACTGTGGAGTTAGACTTTCATAAACTTTTCTATCCTCCTCTGATTATATAATGGTACAATATCACAGCACAACAACAATAATGATAAGCCTAATACTCACAATAAAAATAATCTCGGAGGTAAGAAGTGGATTATCCTTTACCTGAAATGTTTGTCTTTTTATCCTGAAATGTGAGGTATGTTGGATCACAATAATTAGGAACCACATTTTCCACAAATCACTTCCACAAATGGGATGTTCTTTTTTATTTTGGACGGCAAGGACAGTAACTGTAAAATTGTAATATTGTGCAATATGAAACATTAAACACGTATTTATACTGATTTCATCAGACTCCAGAAAGAATGGCCTTCTCAGCTGCCATAGTTGCAGATCTTGCGTCATCAGAGCAGGGTGTTCAACGCACCACCGTTTCCATTTAAAAAAAAACGTTTGCAACGTTTTGTCGGGCCATACGCAGCTTAACCTTCTGGTCATCCAACCAATGACAAATCGAGAATTTTTGCAACTAAAGTTGGTAATGCGAGTGAGTCTAAAATGACATGCTTTACTTTAAATTCATTTTTCTCTTAACCCGTAAAACATTAAACAGAGACATCTGGCAATGTCCTCAAATTTTTTTAATTCCCATTTTATTTTATGTTCCTCTAAACTGTTTGTATTTCATAGCGTAACCCACAGTTACCCTCCAATAATAATCAGTGTTTTCTGTGTCTTGACAACAAGTAAATAACTTCAGGAATGAGTTTCTCAGATGAGCTTGAGACTCCCCATCTAACACTGTGAAACTGTTCACCACATGTGCTAAGAAAAGAAACATGCAAATCATAGCACAAGGGCCATGAAACCATCCTGATTGTCAAAGCCATATTCTGCATTTTCAAATTCATCCTGTCATCCTTTAGGTTTAAAGCTGCAGTGCAGTTTTTGCAAAATAATGACTTAAGTGCTTTTATATTTATGAATTTATTTCATTCTGTGATGTATTTTTTAACATTTAGAAGCTATGCATTGAAGAGTGCCTCACTCTTCAATGCATAGCTTCTAAATGTTAAAAAATACATCACAGAATGAAATAAATATTAATATTAATATGAAAAAATATTAATAGATTTTATTTGTGCAGTTTCCTGCTCTCAGATGATTTGCTGGTTTCTGTTGTTTTTCTCCTTTAGAGTCGGAGGATCGAGACATGAATTGTGTGGTGTGCAGTCTGGTGCAAGTGATGTGTGACCCTTACTGCAGGACTGTAGCTGGATTTCAGAGTGTGGTGCAGAAAGAGTGGATCACAGCAGGACACAGATTCCTCAGTCGCATCAACTATAATAGGGACTGTGATAAAGAGGAGGTAATTCCTTTTAGTCCTTTTGTCATATTTTATATTAGATACTTTTTGGTGTTTCTGTAGTTTATCTGATAGAGCATTGCAGTAGCAATACAACAGTCATTGGTTCAATTTCAGGGAACGCGCATACTAATAAAAAATATGTAGCTTGAATGTACTGTAAGTCGCTTTGGATAAAAGCATTTGCCAAATGTATACATGTAAACGTCAAATCACATTGAGTGTAATTATATTTTTAAATCTAAATCAATAGTCAATAGTTCCCTCAACAGTTTTTGTTGCATTGCTTTTTGTACTACTTTATTTGCAAAAGGATGCATGCAGTGCAGGCTTAAATTTGAAAAAATTCTTCGACACATGTTGTGTGTATGCCTACAGTATTGTATGTTGCCTAAAAATGCTGCCTAGGTAAACAAACCGGTCTGATCACTAACACTTATTTTATATGTGGTTTATTAATTTACTTTGTGTGTCTTGTATTATGTATCTTGCTATCTGACAGGCCCCTGTGTTCCTGCTGTTCCTGGACTGTGTGTGGCAGCTGTGGGTGCAGTATCCCGCACGCTTCCAGTTTACAGAAGATTACCTGCTGGCTCTGTATGACAGCATACAGCTGCCTCTCTTCAGTAGCTTCCTGGCCAACTGTCAAAGAGAAAGATGTCGCCGCTCACAGGTACTACAGCTTATACTAACGTCATTTGTCTTGTCTCACTGCCTTATTCAATTTGCAATATGACAAAATGTTTCTCTGTTTTTTACTCTATTTCAACCCAGCAGTTTGATGCTGTCGGATGTTTATTGTTTAAAGCTGCAATTCGTAACTTTTGGGTAAAAAAAAATCTGTTATTAAGCAAATACATATAAGATCAGTATTTAAATCTACTAAGTCTATTTATTTTACTCACTCTACTTATATTATAATTTGAGTTGTTGAGTCAGATTTTGCAGGAATTGTCAGTTATTTTTCAACACAAAGCATGTAAAGATAAGTATGTGAAGTAACCTGCAATTTTATGTTTCAAACAAAGATGGTGATAGAGAGGCAAAAGTTACAGATTGGCAGCTTTTACACTTTTTATTTTGTCATCTAGACTACATTTGCACAGACCGACAGATTTGTAGATTCTACCAAAAGATGTGTGAAGTCTTCAGTGACATATTTGCCCACAGCATTTGCCCCAGAGCTACACACCAGTTAATGGCCTGAGAGAGATGCCCATGAGCGGCCCAGAGGAACCAGTGAACCCGCCTTTTCCCCCGGTGTGGGACTGGGCTTTGCAGTACAGCAGCCAGAGACGAGCTCGCTTTACCCAGCCGGTGTCACAGCCTGTCGGTCTTCCACCCATCCTCAACGGAAACCTTAATACCAACCTAGAGCGCAGCTGGGTAAGATTCACATGCAGTGAGGTCTATGTAAACAGTCTCTGCATAATGATAATGTCTGTGTAATATGATCCTATATATATAATACTGACATCTAAGCTATCAGCATGGTGAAATCGTTTGATATAAACTTTTCATACATTTGGATGGAATTGTCCAATTAGTTGTTGGTTTGAACCTGCAAGAGGCGTGCAAGCATCATCGTGTCTTTGAAAAATGCATTTTAATGAACATTTTGTTATTGTTTACTGATACTCCTGTTGTTCCTACTGCATACTGTACTATTTTATTTCTTCTGTAAAAGACAAAAGATAATCTTAAGCAGGTTGTTTAGGCTTTTGTTTTTCATATTTTTCTTATTTTCATAAAAAAATGGCACACTACATGCCTTCAGAAGACATGGAATATGCTGAAATACAAGTTGTACGTACAGTACTGCTGTATATAACAATCAGGACCACAGTTGTTTTATGATATAGAACAGAGACATAAATTCATTAATAACATGTCTAGATCATTTTTTTAGGCTGCCCTAGTTGGCTGAAAATCAAAAAGACTTCTTTAGAAAGGAGGCCAACCTGTGCCAAAATTAGGTCATTTTTCTAAATGGGCTCGCAGGATGACTATTACCTTGTGTTTATTCTCTCTCTCAGCACAATGATGGACTACCAGGTTCTGTGTTCCTGTTGTCTCGCAGTTCATTTTTGAATCCCTCAAACCTGCTGCCCTGGCGAAGCGGGAACTCTGGCTCGTACTGGAAGAGCCATCGCAGGGCTCCTTCATCTGAGAGTTTGTCCGGGCTCGAACGGTTGATCAGAGCCTGTTCACTCTCTGATGCCTCAGAAAGCACCACAACCCTCCATGATCCATACGAGCCCCTGCTTCCTCTGCTCATAGGGCCCTGTGTGAGAATATGGAAGGACTGCTATTTACGGGGGGCGCTACAGCCAGAGGTAAACTGATGATTGTTTTGGATCTGACCACACAAAATCTTTGGTTAACAACAGATCTGGGCAAATAAACACATGCATACATATGTATAATTATAGTTATATTATAAAAGTATATTGACCAGTATATTGTCCTTGATTATATTGTCAATAGCTGTGTTTTATTCAGCAGTGCTTTACCCAATGATTCTGTGTATCATCATTACTGCACTGTTTTACACTAGTCTTGCCTCTTATTGTTGTGTTAATACTGTAGTACAAACACTTGAAACTTTCTTTTAGATTTTTATTTACCAGTTGTTTTTTGAATATAAGCAACTGACAAAACGTCTATTTGTTGTCAAGTTACATGACAATGGCTGCGTCCGAAATCGCGTACTACCATACTATATAGTAGGCGAAAATCAGTACGCGAGGCGAGTAGTATGTCCGAATTCATAGTATTCGAAAAACAGTAGGCGAAAAGTACCCGGATGGTCTACTACTTCCGCTAGATTTTGAAGTGTTCATTCGATGGACACTTTTCTATCCCATGAGCCCCCGGAGCTGATTCAGCCAGCAGAGAAGAAGACGGAGGCTGCGTTATTTTAGAAAATGCATGGAAAGCGGCTATTTTAAGTTCTAGTACCTCAGGAAAAACGTTGTGCTTGTGCTTTTGTTGCGCTTGTTTAACATCGTCCAAATAACTAGTTTATTAAACTTTTAAACAACGTAAATCGATGGGATATGTTTGTAAATTGGCTGTAAAATATGTTTAATTTTGAAGCGATATAGGGTGCCTGTGGAAAACGCCGGTGGAAACGGCAAGATTGTTGGAAAACATCGCAGGTATCAGCGCAGTGTGGCGGGCTCTTTAAATGTTCGGGCTGCTGTGAGGAATGGATGTCACGTGATGCATAAAATGGCGGACGTGAAATGCGTCGAATTTCATTCATACTTCCCGTATTCATACTATATAGAACGTACTGGTTTGACGGTTGATAAGTAGGCTCTACTTCTAATTCAGTACGTACTGTCACAGTACGCGATTTCAGACGCAGCCAATCTCTTTGGGACTTTCAGTAGGTAACTAATAGGTAAACTATATTAATCATAGATTATGATGAAGATAATGTGTGAAATATATTACAGATAGTCAAATGTATAAAAACACACAGTTTTACAGCTGTTGCGGTTCTTTCTGATCTGATTAATGTTGTTTTTATTATGAGTGAACGGCACATCATAACTACATTGCTCCAGCAACATGTGCTTCATTGAGTTAAATGCAAGTGATAGTTTTGTCGCAGATGGCTTGTAATGCAGACAAAGGTGTGGTGTTATCGCCATGTTGAATTAGTACAGAACAGCTTTTTAACATTTAATCACAGATAGTGTGTGGTTAATGTCACAACTGGATAAAAGCAGTTGGCCAAATATGATGAAGATGAGCAGTTAGGTAAGATATAATCTCATTGATGGGTTAATTACCCAATTGTAACAGTGTGAAGACATTTCCTCCCCTCACATGACTTTTCTCCAATCTCTTCAATTACCCCCACGCTTTAGGAGGTCTATTAAAACTCAATAGTCTTAGGGGAGGCAAAAGAAATAGTGATTCCCCCCTTCACTCTTTCAGGGGTTGTCACAGTTTCACAGTGATACGTTTATATATTATATATTTTATTTGTTATACTTATTTCTGAATAGTCAAAAGTTTTCTCATTAAGTTTTTTTTATGAGAAGGCACTGTCATTCTTGCCTTATCCTCAGAAAAAAACACCACTGTCCTAAACCCACCAAGTTAATCACAATGGCAGCATGAGATTATGGGTGTTTCTGTTACAGTGTCTCCTCTGTCTTTCTTTTCCTCTCTCTTTTTCTCGCTCTCTTTTCTCTACTTTTCTCTGTAGGCCTTCTCACACCCCATGTCTTCCTGTAGCCAGCATCCATTAGAGCAGCTGACCTTTGAAGTGCAGGAACTCGGAGAGAAACTCACTCAGGCATCTATCAGACACCCCAAAAACCAAACCAGACAACAGGAGCTGTGTCGACTGGAGTCCAACCTCAACCAGAATGTCAACAATGGGACTTTCCTTTACTCCTCTTCCTCTAGATCATCTCAACACCAGCCGGCAAGCAGAGCTGCATCTCACCCTTTCAGAGCTCCACGCACCCCGTCCGAGCCACCCAGGTCTGCGCAGAGGATTAACGGAAAACACACGTTTCTGTTCGGCCACCAACAGGAGTCACAATTAGTCCAGCGTTACATTTCGTCCCCTAGTGCCAAATATCCCAAACACCCAGGAAACATGCACTGATTTGTAAGCAGAGGAAACGGCGCCCTCTGGTGTTTGAGTTAATGGAATGCTCTAATAGGTGAATACTTTGAAGTATGGTACAAACCAGTAATTTTATTAGAAAGGTTACTTCATTACTTGTTTTTATGCATCCATGCGTGTTTGAATAAGACAGTGTTTGTGATGGAATTCTTCTTAATGAGCAACTTAATAGTGTTAAAAGAAAAACAGCTTTGCAGAAAATTCTCTTTTTAAAATTAGTTTTCCTGAGAAAGCTGTGAACAGTATGTTTAAGCAGAAACTAAAACAGAATTCGATGGTGATAGTAGTGTTAACATTTAACTCTGTCTGCTTGTTAAATGTTACATGATTTAAAGGTTTATGCCAAAATATTGGTTTGGTATCTTCACTTCCTGTGTTGTTAAATCAAGGTACAGTAAAATAACCAAAATGTAAATTAGGCAGAAAATGACTGCTATAACATAATAAAACATTTAGCATGCACAGCCACTAGATGGAGAAAAAGTAGACAAAGACAGTTTAGCTTCGTTATTGACCAGTGATACGTTTGCAAGTTTGTCTGTCATAATTCAACACACAGTGGTATGATGGTACAGTATCTAGTAAATTATGCAGTTTTGTATTTTATTAGTATAAAAACCAAGAAATTAAGAAATGGAAGTAAACAAGATGCTATATTTTACAAACATTATTTATCTGCTGCCGTTTCAGTGGATATTTAGGTGTCATGAATTTGTGATGTATTTTCTTTTGAAAAGGCACTAAAAATGTGTTGTGAAGAAAATAGGAATCAGCACAAGAACTTGATTCTTTTGGTAAAAGACCTCTTAGTATTCTGATTTTTACATAACCCTATTTAAACGTTAACTTTAACCTTTAATGCAAAGTTACAGGACAATTTTCAGTTTGAGCTTTCATTTCTGCTATTATTTTTATCTGTGGCTTTTTTGCATGTTTTTTTTTTTTTTTCAAATGTATGGATTATACACAATGCTTATCTCAAAATGTCATTCCCACACGTGTGTGATGTGCGTTACAAGCACAGACTGGTTTAGGTAAGTTATAGCATAGACGCCTAACAACAGTGGTACTTAAAAATCAAAAATAAGACCTGTCTCTCATTGCATGCATAAAAAGTGATTATTTATTTTGTTGCTCATATTTGACAGGTTACAGCATATACATTGCTGCCTCTGAGCATATTTATAGGCTATAAATTTTATTTTGTTTAATGAAGCAAGAGAGCTACTCAGTTTTTTAATTTGTCTGTTGAGGATGTTCAAGGAATAATTTGCCAAAAAATAAAATTTCTCATATCATATTCTCACCCTCAGGCCATGCTCTTCTACCCTGCCTATGTGATGCCCTCCTTCTGTCTTTCTGTATTTTCTATGTCTTTTATGTTTACTTCATTGTATCTTTTCTGTAAAGTGTCCTTAAACTATAAGGCTTTGTAATGGCTATTAACATTTTGAACTTATTTAGTGATTGTTACATCACACAATAACTTCTCTAATTTTAGGTATGGTGGCACGTCAATAACACTCTATTTACACATAATAATAACAACCAATAACGCAGAATCTCATTGGTTTTCCGTGTCTTGTGACTAGTCACATGCATGTTTCGTCACGAGCTAAGAAATGCCGAATATTGTGTAATAAAACTCAGATTGTGGTCTACTAAAGAAAGTCATATACAGCTGGAATGGCATGAGGGTGAGGGAATTACTAATTGTTTTGTAAACTGTTCCTTTAAGCAGACTTGGAAAAGGTTAAATAAATGAACAAGTTTGGGGTTTCTTTCTTTGCTTTAAGGCAATGAACCAATATTTAAAACTGCTTTGCAAATATGATTCATAAAGCACAAGTTGTTTTGGCATAGGGAAAATTCACTGCCTCTTGTTCCTTTTCTATTCTTTTATAATAACCTTTATTGAAACATTTAGATAAATAAATACTTCTTATTGTTCCTAAATACATTACTTGGGTGGTTTACTTAGTGGTTGGTATTTTGGCATATTAAAAATATAACCCATGAGTTATAATCTACTTTATATCTTATCAAAATAGTTATTCACAACATAAGCACTCACAAAAAAAGCATTACGGCATAATATAATTTTAAAATCCATATATTGCAAAAGTAGGTAATAAATAAATGTTTACATCAACAGCACTTACAAAAATACAGATTAACACTTAGAAATTGAAAGGTAACTGCAATAACCTTCACTACTCTATATCATCTGGCATTTAAATTATGAAATTCTAAACAGCCTCCAGTTTTTCTTCAGTATTAATCACCAGATAAGGAATATCAGGACTATAATAGCTCCTCTGTGATTTTAGCTTAATTATCGCACTCAAGAGCAAATTAAGTCTAAATAATCCAACCTAACAATGTACTATCATTTAACAAATATGAGATTCAGAATTTTGACCAGTGATATGAAGCCCAGTCTCTTCATGGCAATGGCTCTTTAATTTCGCAGGGGTTTGCAGGTCTGTTTTCATAGGGTCCCCAGAAAGCACAGAAACATGTTGCATTTTTTAGCAACGTCTGTTAAATTTAGAAGCTGTACAGTATGTCGAAGCTTAAATTTAAATGCTTGCTGAATTTCTCACTTTATCTTTTTAACTTGCGTTAATCATTTTACATACTGTTTGCAGTAATAATAAAAGTAGTAATATTAATACATTTCAATAGATTTTTAAGTCATTTTGGTTTACGTCATGTATATGATAAACAATTTTGGTAGTGTGTTCCATCAGGTAAAATCAACCAGTAATTAACCATTGTATTAAATGAGTTATTCCCACTGGCCATCATTTTCTTCAACCAACTTCTGTTTTTGACTTCCAAAGGGTGAACAGTGAATCATGCCCTGGTAGCTGTAGGCTGGAACAAAGCCTCCCAAATGACGAAGGGTTTTACACATAGGGCAGGGATATTCGGCCAGACCTTCTATATCCTCAAAAGCCAGGTTTACTATCTGATCGGAGCAGGGGTCACAGTATAGGTGGCCGCAAGAGAGACGCTTCAGTCTGGCCTCATAGGAGATGCAGCACTGGCAGTGAGGAACATCAGATCCCAGAGACAGGCTACCTGTGAGAGAGCTGCTCTCCATACTGGCTGCCTGGCTGGAGCCAAGCTTTGTGGATGACCTGTAAAAAAATCACAAATGAGATGAGATTTATGAGATGAGATCACAATTTTACTTTAGTTTTCCTGTAGCTTGCCAGGTAGAGAATGGTATTTGCATAGAACACATACAAATGCTTTGTATTTTAAGATTCGCTTAAAATGAAAGTGTTATAAATGTAGTTCAAATGTGCCAGACTGCATTTAACTTATTGTTTTTTCGACTAAGGTCTCTCAATTCTTAGAAATATTTACTGACCGTAAATAGTTTTAGAAGAGTTCTCAAGATTTTCTCAGATTTGCTACTGTATGATATCAGTTTGTAATCAGAAAAAAATGATATGAATATAAATATGTCTCATCAGATATTTTCAAGACCAAATGATTTGTTTTTTATCCACAGTTATAGCTCTGTACGCACACACTATACAACTGGACAAAATATTGGCACCCATTTGGTAAGTATGAGCAGATTATAAGACATTATAAGCATAGACCAGACTCAGAGATGTTTGTTTTGTAAATGGAGGTTGCAAAAAGTATTAAATAAAAGAGTGCCAGTAATTGTGGCTAATGTGTATTGGAGAAAAAAAAATAATTGTCAATTATTTTACTAAAATGAAATGCTGGATTTTTGTTTATTTTTTTAAATTAAAGATCAAAAGAAACAGTGCAGAGAAACAATGCAGATTTATTTTTTACAGCTTTCTTTGCTCATATTTACCAATAGTGACAATATTTAATTTTTTATTTTAGGTGTAACATCTGAGACAAGGTTAATGACACATAACTAAGACTAAAAAGCAATGTTGCATTACCTATGTCTCTCTGAGATTCTATCTTCACTCTCCTCACATCATTTCACTGTTATCTTTCGTGCATCAGATCTGGAAAAATTGTACTACATGTGCACATGCTACACTACATGCAGCCTGCAGTGATGATGCGTACACTGACTTGGAATAGATGATGTTTTCACATCAGGTATTGCCATAGCAACACATTTACAGTATAAGCTCCTATTGTTCCCGTTTTCTGCATGCACCCGCTGCACGCGGTGTTACAAATTATACAGAATACAGAAAATGCGCAACATTGACACAGTTTTTGCACTGAATGACCTACCTTTGTGAAAAAGACGGCGAACCTTTAAAGCAGTTGAAGCTTAATGTCGCAATAATCTTCCAACACATGTTCATTTCTCTCATGGTAAACGATCGTGATGTAACATCTGGTGATCATAGTTTTTTAACATGTTTACGGACGCAGAAGGAACAGCACCACTAACCATGCGCTGCCTCAGCCACGCACCCTCCCACGCAGATACTGAGAATTTCTTGTATGAGTGCTGGCTTTCTTCAACCTTCTCTACTTTTAAGCACGCCGTTTCGATACACAAAATTTAAGCGTCCTTAAAGCACTTCAATACCAGGTCGATGCGTGGAGTGGACGGAGCGAGCCTCACTTCTAGCCTATTTAATATGGTCTATATTATTAGATATTAAACTGATAATTCAATTCGATTTTATTTGTATAGCGCATTTTCACCATTGTACCAAAGCAGCTTTACAGGTATTGAAAGATAACAGTCAGTGGTCAGGGATTTTTAAAAAAAAAACTTCTTAAGGGAAAAAAAACCTGAGAGTTGCAGTTTGACGTGTTACAGTTGCAATCCGTAGTACATGTGCAATCCGTAGGCTATTAGAGGACACAAAGTGCCATTGATTGCATCTATAACTCACTTTACAGTTACAGGACACAGAATAGTTACTAATTAAGAAAAGTGAATAAGTAAAAAGTGGTAAATTTAGTGGTAAAGTCTTCATTTTGTCAGCGTTTCACAATTTTCTCACAATTTTCTCTCCACATATCTCACAGCACTTCACGTTTAAAATCGCTTTAAAAGCTCAAGCATACATTTTGCAAAATAATGTTTTGCAGATGTGTAATGCTTTAAAAGCCCATGTTTAAATGTGTTCTGGGTTGTAAATAGAAGTAAATAAATAATAAATACATTGGTGTTGTTTAAAGCTTATGTTGTTCAGGAATAGAGTCCCTTACATTTATCTTGATGAAGAAGTAACAAATTTCATGAGTTCGCATTAACATGAAATCAGACATAAAACAAAGCATATTTGGCGACGTGCTGTCCGAGGGGAGGGCTCCGAGGTTGGAATTTTAGCTAGACCCAGAGCCCCCCCCCCTTTTTAACTGGGATAGATACCCGTCGCGAAAGAGGCGATGGGGTGGAGGAAGGATGCTGCAAAAACTGTCACGGGACAGACCTCTCTGCGCTGGTTGGTTGGATTACATGACCATGCTCCTCCCGAATTTTGTTAAATAAACTACATTTATATAAATAGTCGACTTTGCCACCCCACACTCAAGGATGGGCAGTATTTCCAGATGCATGTATTTAAAATATATATTCGAAATACTGTATTTTGTATTTTAGTCTTTGCACAAATAAAATGTACTTTGTATTTTAATTTGAGTTGAGTATTTTTGTATTTTCAAAATACATAAAATACTTTGTCAATCTTTATGCCACCTAATAAAGAGGTTTACTGGCACAATGTGTTGACAGATTTATTAGTGGAAGCAATATGCTTTGTTGTAATTTCATCCCCTTAAAAGTTTTTGGGTGTATTTAAAAGTTTGTTTTGTATAAATTTTACATGCTTTACAAATGGCTAAATGCTGCCAGCTGTTAAGTGATATATCCCTAGTAGCTCTTCTCTCTTCATGTTTACTTTAATGAACTAAATACATATAAATATATAATTCAACATGATGTTTAGTGTAGATCTATCGCGTCTAAAGGGCTTAAAATACTGTGATCACAACTGGCAAGTGTTTCTGCTTGAACTGACAGCTCCATTCACCGCACCAACTTTGTCCTTCAGCTCGCGAATAAAGAAATTATAGTAATTTTTTTGTATTTGTTCGTATGGGTGTCTTCTTACCTCTCCTGGGACTGCCACCTTACCGTGGTGGAGAGGTTTGAGTGCCTGAATGATCCTAGGAGCTATGTTGTCAGGGGCTATATGCCCCTGGTAGGGTCTCCCAAGGCAAACAGGTCCTAGGTGACAAGCCAGACAAAGAGCGGTCCACTCCCCCCCCTTATGAGAACAAAAAACAATGAGGTCGTGACGTCGCCCGGTATGGCGCAGCCGGGGCCCCACCCTGGAGCCAGGCCTGGGGTTGGGGCTCGCATGCGAGCGCCTGGTGGCCGGGTCTTACCCCACGGGGCCCGGCCGGGCCCAGCCCGAAGGAGCGTCGTGGGGCTGACCTCCCGTAGGCCCACCACCTGCGGGAGGCACCGTAAGGGGCCGGTGCATTGTGGTTTGGGTGGCGGTCGAAGGAGGGGACCTCGGCAACCCAATCCTCGGACACAGAACCTGACTCTAGGGACATGGAATGTCTCCTCAGCATAACAACAGCAATGCCAGTTCTGAGTCTCCCCGCAAGGACTAAAATAGAGAAACCAGAGCCTGCAGTCTAGGAAGGCAATAACAAACGTCTGCAACAAGGTTAAGCCCAGGAGAGCAACCTTCACTTCCAGGTACCTTCATCTGCGTGTTCCAGATCGTCAAGGACCTTCCGCACCAGCTTCAGGGCCTCATCTGCGTGTTCCAGATTGCTTGGACTCTTTCTGTGCTCCAGGAGATTAGCATCCCACAGCGCTTCGTGTTTAAGGCTGTTGAACGGATTCAGACTCCTTCTCCACTGCAACAAGGTCCAGCCTCACCAGTGGAAGACGTCGCCACCATCTGACTGCTCATGTGAACGTAAATATCACTTACCAAACCTCTTTCCAGAGACCTTGGCATTAGTGTATTCTTTATTTCAGTTTATAACCTAGTTACCTGCATTCTTTCCATTCTTCACACTCAACCTTACTATCCTTAGCTCTTTAGTATGGTTTAATAGTGTTGTTAGTTAGTCTTGTATGTCTTTTGTAAATACATTTTCTTTAATTACAATTGTGTCTTCCTTGTGTTGATAATACAGTAAAAGGCTCTACAAGTTAGCATGAATCTCACAAAATCCTTCAGATACCACCGTTGTTACCACCAGATACCACCTTCCTCCACTTTACATAATTTTTGTTATCATATTATTTATGATTTATGTTGGATTCTTCCAACGATTGTTGTGGTGAAATTTCTCAGCTGGTGCCCCGGGGTAAAGGGGGGAGAGGTCATTTAACACACACACAATAAGTGACACTAAGTGAGATCAAATCTTACTAACACCTCTAGTGTCCTGTGTGAGGCTTTTAAGCTCTGTTCTTAACACCATCATCCCAGCCAAAGTCTTCACAAAGCTCAGAGCCTTACAACTGTACACTCATCTTTGCAGCTAGGTTTTAGACTTTCTGACAGGCCGGCCCCAAGTGATTGTAACTTGTAAGCATTTTTCCAAAACTTTCCTGGTCTCTGCACAGTCAGTGTAGATAGAGCCTTAATCGTCGGTGACTTTAATATACACGTCGATAACCCAAAAGATGTGCTATGTATAGCTTTTATGGATATCCTAGACTCGCTTAGTGTTAGCCAAAAGGTGTCAGGTCCCACACATAAAAATGTAGGCACACTTTAGACCTAATTCTATCATTTGGACTAAATATAAATAACATAGAAATACTACCTCAGAGTGCCGCTATCTCAGATCACTGCCTCATATCATATACTGTACTTTTAGATAAGCCCCCTCGTCCTACACACCGGTTTAGATCAAGCAGAACAATCATCTCAACTACTAAAGATAGTTTTATTAACAATCTTCCGAATCTGTCTCAAACCCTTAATGTAATAAATAACAATAAAGATCTTGATGCCATAACAGAAACATTAAACAAAGCCTTTTCAGGTACTTTAGAAACTGTCGCACCAATTAGATTAAAGAGAATTAAAGAAAGAACGCCAGCTCCATGGTATAATAACCAAACCTCAGCCCTAAAAAGGCAGCTAGAAAAATGGAACGTAGATGGAGGATTACGAACCTAGAAGTATGGCGTGATGCATGGAAAGAGAGCACTAACAAATACAAACAAGCTCTAAAAACCGCCAAATCTTCATATCTTAGCAAGCTGATCGCAGAAAATCAAAATAACCCGCGATTTCTTTTTAATACAATCGCAAAACTGACTAAAAACAAATCATTAACAGAAAAAGATGCTAAACTACAGCACGATAGCAATGATTTCATGAAATTCTTTGCAAATAAAATCGAGCAGATTAGAGACAATATTGCATCTACACAGCTAGCCACCTCTATATCCGATAGTATCCCATTCCGCATGCAGCCACTAGTACATCTTGAATCATTTAATGCTATTACAATGGATGAGCTCACAAAAATTATAAATTCCTCAAAATCATCATCCTGTATATTAGATCCCGTTCCCACAAAATTACTAAAAGAAGTTTTTCCTGCAGTATCGGAACCAGTGCTCAATATTATCAACTCATTAGAATTAGGATATGTCCCAGCAGCCTTCAAAATGGCAGTTATTAGGCCTCTCATAAAAAAGCCTAATCTCGACCAGGGAGACCTAACTAACTTTAGACCAAATTCAAATCTCCCCTCTTTATCAAAAATAATGGAAAAGGTTGTGTCTAACCAACTACAGACATTCCTAGCTAAAAATAGCATTTATGAAAAATTTCAATCAGGATTTAGGCCCCACCACAGCACAGAAACAGCCATGCTTAGAGTAACAAATGACCTCCTTTTAGCATCAGATCGCTGTGAAACCTCTCTTCTTATATTACTCCACCTCAGTGCAGCTTTTGATACAATAGATCATACAATTCTACTCGATAGACTAGAAAACCTTGTTGGCATTAGTGGTCAAGCCCTAGCCTGGTTTAAGTCTTATTTAACCGATCGCTACCACTTTGTTTGTGTTAATGAGGATAAATCTTATTACTCTCAGGTAAAATACAGCGTGCCACAGGGATCAGTTCTTGGTCCTATTGTCTTCGCATTATATATGCTTCCTCTCGGAGATATTATTAAGAAACATGACATCAACTTCCACTGTTACGCCGACAATACCCAGCTTTATATTTCCTCAGAACCTGACAAAACCCATTGTTTTTCTAGGCTAATAGACTGTATCAACGATATTAGAAATGGATGGCAAACAACTTCCTTCAACTTAACCCCAATAAGACAGATGTTTTGGTTATTGAACCTAATAGCTCCAAGCACGACACGATAGTCCACAATATCTCCATAGAAGGCTGCACCACTGTCCCAAAACCCCTGGTTCAAAATGCAGCTGCTAAAGTGCTTACTAGATCAAAAAAGTATGACCACATAACTCCACTTCTTGCAACACTGCACTGGCTACCTGTTAAGTATCGCATACATTTCAAAATATTGTTAATTACATATAAAGCCCTAAACGGCCTAGCACCTTTATACCTCTATTAACTACTATCAGCATACAATCCATCCCGAACATTGCGCTCACAAAATACCGGTTTGTTAATAGTTCCAAGAATATCAAAAAATCTAAAGGTGGGAGATCCTTCTCTTACTTAGCACCAAAACTATGGAATGACCTTCCCAGCAATATTCGGGACTCAGACACACTCGAGCAGTTTAAAACTAAACTAAAGACTTATCTCTTTAGCCATGCATTCACCTAATTACAGAGCCTAACTTTCTAAGGCCGCAATAGTTAGCTCAACCGGAACCGGGCACTGCATAAATATTACATATTGCATAAGATATCATTTGAATACATAACATACGAATGTCCGCTACGCTAATGTTAGTCTGTTTTGTCCCCTTTTCTCTTTCTCCTCCTCTCTCCTTTTCTCTCTCTCTATCCCCCTCTACCTTTTCCGAGGGATCCCGAGGAATGAGCTCCAGCCGGCACAACACTGCTCACAACAGTCCTGCCCCACCTGATGCCCATCCTGGTGATGCTAAACGGACGACTGCCCAAGACGACCACCTTATTTATAATTCATTTTTATTCACTCTCTTAAATAAGTAAATGTCTGTGCCTTGTAACTGCATAGTGAGTTATAGATGCGATCAATGGCAATTTGTGTCCTTTATTATGGATTGCACATGCTACGGATTGCAACTATAACACGTCATGTCAGGGTTTTTTTTTCTCTTAAAGAGTTTTTTTGAATCCCTGACCACTGACTGCTATCTTTCAATGCATGTAAAGCTGCTTTGGTACAATGACCTTTGTGAGAAAGCACTATACAAATAAAATTGAATTGAATTGAATTGCACAGTCGAACCTTACAGAGGAGCTCAAAAATGCCACATGGATACAATGTGTTACAGTTTCATTAATGAAAATGTTTTTCTCACCCTTAGATCCTGTTGGATCTAGTAACACTTTTGCCATGGTGCCTAACAGAACACACTGGTGTGTGAAAGTGTCTTGAACCAGAACACAACCCCATACTAATATTGACATGCTGGCTCCTTGTTGTAACAACAGGACCAAATTTACATCACAAATTAGGGTTAGGGTTCTCCCGCTGACAAACTAACATTTGTTGGGTTTTTAAAATGCAATGTATTTTGTTGTTTCAAAAACATTGTAAGAGCTTTTAAGTTGTCTTTCATTCTCATCTTGACTATGTCTTAATGTATTCGATAGGGGCTTGAAGTCAAAGACAAGTGTAACCTGACCAATCTAATATACTGTACATAGATTGGTACATAGAATATTTGTTGTGCCATATGTTTGAACCACAGAATCCTTGCTGTCTCACATCCTGTGTGTGGCAAAGTTTTGGCAGTGTAAAGTATTTGTTGCAAGTTTGCTAGACTAAAGACTAAAGTAGACTAAAAGGAGGACTGAAAGGAGAACTAGTCTTCAAAACTGACCTGCAACACATTTGGACCAGAAGACTGAGGATAAAATCTATGCATATTCTAATGGATTTTCTGTCAACATGGATTTCCTTGCCTTTGGTCAATAGAGCCAAAGGGGAATTTGTAGTAATAAAATGTAATTTTCTGTCACAATTCTAATTTCTTTCCCAAAACGTACCATTTGCATTCCTAAGCTCACAGGGGTGCGATCGTGAAACAGAAACAGCAGAGTGAAGAACAGTTTCTACCAGTAGGCCATCAGATCCCTTAACAAATTTGAGTACAACTCTTAATGCACTGTATTTCTCAAACATGAAAATAGTATATAGAGAAAAAGGGAAAATTTCAGATGAGCTTTTTTTGATATCTCTATAACTGAATTGTCGTTATAGAGATCAGAAGTATGGCAAAATGCAAACTATACAACACTATACCATAGACTATTCCAGGGCAGTTGTCATATCAGGAGTGGTACACAGGCTTTTCTAAACAGATTAAAAAAAAAAAAAAAATTTTTTTGTCAAATATGTTTTTTATTCAGTCATTGAATAACTTTGTAATTATCCAAAGTTCCAGGACTAATTTTCTGATATGCACAAAAACTTTAAAAAAAGAAAAGAAAAAAAAGAAAGAAAACAACACACATTAAATGTAACACCCCTTCCCCAGCCTGTAAATTTACAATACAGTGACAATCAAAACAACTTTAAGTTACAATACATTGCGTTAAGGGATAGAATTCCTCTTGAGGTAACAAAAGAAAGGGCCCCAGATCTTGTGAAACTGTCCAATGTTGCCTTTTAAACGGTATCTGGTTCGTTCCAGGTGCAGAGTAGATATCAGTTCCTCAAGCCATAGTTTAGCAGTAGGAGGATTAACCTTTTCCCAGAACAGTAATATCAGCTTCTTGGCTATTATCAAACAATATGTAAGGAATTTCTGTTGAGCACTATTAAATGAATCTGTATAATCAGAATGTCCTATTATAATGAGCACTGGGTTTGGGTCCAAGTATACATCAAGGACTTCTGAAAGCACTTTAAAAACCTCACACCAGAATTATTTTATGACAGAAAATAAAACTATGAGCTAAATCGGCATCCTCTGATTTGCACTTATCACAAATAGGAGAGACATTGGCGAAAATCCTATGTTATGTGTAATCTATGTAGGACCTTAAACTGAATGAGGCATAATCTAGTGTTGATCGACTGTTTATCAATATCCTCCAAGCCAGTCTGCCAAATCTCTTCTGAGATTCCAATTCCAATTCCAATTCTCTCGCTCCCATTCCTCTCTGATCAATTTTATAGTGGGGGAAATAGCTGTTAGTAACCTTTCATGAATTAAAGATAGCTGACATTTGTTTCCCCTGAACTGTGTGAGACAATCATCAAGGACTGAAGGTGGGATCTCGTCTAGGGAAATATTATGTGTACGCAAGTAATTCCTTATTTGTAAAAATCTGAAAAAATGTTGTTTTGGGAGGTTATATTTCTGTTGTAATTGCGTAAAGGAAGCTAACGCCCTGTGGTAAGTTGGTCGATGTAGTGGCTAACTGACAGCAAAAGAAGTGGCAAAAATCCAGAAAAAGTTCATGGAAAGTTCTTTTTATTTTCAGGAAGTTTCAACTAGACACAGCAGAAGCCAAAGCGGCATGTCCAATGAATAGGGCAAGTTTAACACAGGAAACAAAAAAAGCTATTTAAAGTACAACTCAAGACATAAGAAAAAGTGTCCAAAAAAAAAAAAGCAAAGACTAAATGGTTGGCTACTGTCCCAACAAACACCCGTCGTTTTTTGTTCAAACAGCTCCAGTGCTCTTTTATACTCTTGGCCCCTCCCTTAGTATTCAAACAGACCAATCATAACACTCCATTTGTTAAACAGTACATTTCACACTTCACATAGACTTTCAACCGCACAGGTCGCACCCAAAATGATGTTTTCCTTTAACCAAAGGAAATAATCCATAATAATTAATCAAAGTATACATATAAAAGACCTTCTAATCCACACATCCTTAATTGGGTAACTCCTCCCCTTCAGGATGCCATAAAACGTCTCAGGTTACGACTGTAACCTTTGTTCCCTAAGAGGGACAGTCGTAACCTGAGACGTTCCCTGTCAAGGGAACTCAATGCTGTGTCAGCGTTTGACGCTATGGGAACGAGATCCCAACGCCGCCGTGCGAGCAAGTCCCTGGAAGTGTGTATCCGCAGAGCACAACTATAGGAACTGACCCGGCGGTGAAAACCCAGACCCTGGCCCTCAAGCCAGGACCTGTAGAGAGGGAGTAAGACGGCGAGATCTCCTGGCCGTCAATTAACCCCAATAAGCCCCTCAGGGCAAAAAGAATGTACAGGACCTCGGTCCAGACACAGTAAAAGCATACAGGGAATACACGACGAGATTCACTGGCCGGTATTCAGACAGGCATCAACGCATGGGCTCACCCAATGCGATATGAGTCACCAGGACCCCTCGGGGCCCTGGCTGAGGTGCACAGGAGTAAAGCCCAGATACTGGTAGCTGGCTCTCAGGCCAGGACCAGAAGAAAAGAACATACGGCGAGACTCCGCTGGCCGTTGTCCCAGTTCACATCGACCCCTCAAGGCCGAAGTGCGTGGGGCCCCCTGGCACGGGGTCCTGGCCCTCGAGCCAGGCCCCAAAAGAGAATAAACAGCGAGACACCCCTGGCTGTTATTCGGAAAGGACGGACCCCTCAGGGCCGCAGTACGTGGGAACCTGGCATGGAAGCCAAGTCCAGATCATAAAAACGCACAAACGTGAGCGGCGAGGACCAGCCGGCCACATTACACACATGGCCCCTGACCTTAAGGCCTTAGAGGCTGCCATACCCCTGGTTGAGTGAGCTTTGACAGAAAGTGGAGACTGCTATCCAGAAGCTTCATAAGCAAGTGAGATAGCCTCGACTATCCACCTGCTAAGAGTTGGTTTGGTCGTCGGCAGCCCAGCGGCGGGAGAACCAAAACACAGAAACAGCTGCTCAGACTTTCTTAAGGGAGCAGTTCTGTGGACGTAGGCATCCAGTGCTCGCACTGGACACAGTAAATTAGCTTTTTCCTGGTCCGAATCCTTGAAGGGAGAAGGACAGAAGGCTTGTAGCGTAATGTGCCTCGGCACATTGGTGTGAACTTTTAGGCACATATCCTACCCTCGGGTAGAGAAAGGCCTTAACTATGCCTGGTGCGAATGCCAGGCATGAAGGAGAAACTGAGAGAGCTTGGAGATCGCCAACTCTCTTCAGAGAAGATACTGCCAACAAGAAAATTGTCTTGAGGGTCAGGAATTTGGCCGACACGGCCTCAATGGGTTCGAACGGGGCAACCGCTAACCCTTGAAGTACCACCGCCAGGTCCCAAGTGGGGATTCTGGCACACAACACAGGCCTTAGTCTCCTAGTACCACGGAGGAAGCGTATGACCAGTGGGTCTCAACCCACGGAATGGCCGTTAACAAGGCTATGAAAGGCAGAGATAGCTGCCGCATAGACATTGAGAGTCGAGGGCATCAGCCCTGAAGAAAAGTGGTCTTGCAAGAACTCCAGCACCACGCTGATCAGGCAGTTAACTGGGTCTTGACGCCGACCTGAACACCAGGAAGAGAAGACTTTCCACTTTAAGGCGTATAGCTTCCTTGTGGAGGCTATAATCCCCCTGGATTGTAAAATGGTGTCTACGACCTCGGTCGAAAGACCCGTGCCGGTGAACCTGGCCCCCTCAGAGGCCAGACCCACAGTTTCCATATCTCTGGGTGAGGGTGACGAATGGTGCCCTGCGACTGAGACAAGAGATCTTCCCTGACAGGCAGCCTCACCGGGGTGCCGTCTAGGAGCCAAATCAGGTCCGAGAACCATACCGGGCCGCCATAACGGTGCAACCAGTAACAGGCTTAACCCCGCCCTGGCGCACCTTTCCAGGACTCCCGGGAGCAGAGCGATCGGGGAAAGCGCACAGGCAGTAGCCTCGGCCACGGATGTACAAGAGTGTCCAGCCTCAGTGGGGCTGGAGGTGTTAGGAGAACCATAGTGGACAGTGCGTAGTCTCTTGAGACGCTTAACAGGTCCACTTCTGCTGGGGAAAAATATCCCAGATCATTTGCACCACCTCGGGTGAAGTCTCCATTCCCTGGCCTCGCCCCTGCTTCCTCGACAGGGCGTCTGCTCACATTCAACCGTCCGGGATGTACGCTGCTCTGATCGAGAGCAGCTTCCCCTTGGGACCACAGCAGGATCTGGTGTGCCAATTTTGTATAGTGGGCGCGACCGCAGACCCCCCTGATGGTTGATGTATGCAACCACCGAAGTGTTGTCCGTCAGGACCAGCATGTGGTTGTTTCTGAGGCGAGGAAGGAACTGCCTCAACGCAAGCCATACCGCCATCATCTCTAGGTAATTTATATGCCACTCAAGCTGGCGGCCCCTCCATAAGCCTCTGGAGGAACGGTCTTCCATTACCGCTCCCCAGCCCGTAAGGGATGCGTCTGTCATTAGTGTTACACGATGACATGTTGACCCCAGTACTGGGCCCTGGGAGAGAAACCCAGGTTTCTTCCACACCACCAGTGCCCTCAGACATGGTGACTCAAATGGTGCAGAGGAGGTTCCCCCTTGGGGAAAGCCCTCTCGATCTCAGCCACCACTGCAGAGGTCTCATGTACAGCAGGCCCAGAAGTATTACGCTGGCTGCCGCCACCATGAGACCCAGAACCCGATGGAACTGCCTGACAGTGACCTGTTGGTGAAGCTGGAACCCCTTCCACGGCTGTCTGAATGGAAAGTACGCGCTCTGCGCGCTGACATGACCCTCAAGTCCCATTCTACGCCTAGATAGGTTATTCTCTGAACCGGAGAAAGTGAACTCTACTTGGCGTTCAGCCGCAACCCCAAAACACTCATGTGTGCGAGAACAACATCTCGATGTTGAACCGCTAAACTTTCTGACTCGGCCAGAATGAGCCAGTCGTCTATATAGTTCAAAAAACGAACACCCTGGAGATGCAGAGGTGCCAGGGCCGCATCTACACACTTCGTAAAGGTGCGGGGTGACAGGGCCAGACCGAAGGGAAGAACCCGCCATTGGTACGCTACGCCCCCGAAAGCGGACCTCAGGAACTTCCTGTGGATGGAGACATGGAAGTATGCGTCCTCCATGTCTACTGTGACCAACCAGTCCGTGGATCTGATTCGAGTCATGATCTGTCAGAGATCTAGAATAAGGTGCAAGCCTCCATCCTTCTTGGGAACTCAGCAGTGACGGCTGTAAACCCCAGCCTGTCTTCTGGAGGAGGAATTAACTCTATAGCCCCCCTTTTGCCAGAAGTGTAAGCACTTCACGTTCCCAGACCAGAGCTTGACCTAGGCCCACCTCGGTGGGTGACACCACCGTGAACACGGGCGGGCTCCGCTGGAACTGTCCCATGCAACGGTGAAATATGCGTGGCAGACGTTATCGTACTGCAGAGCGCGGGGACGGATCAGAGCAACTACTAAGGGGTACAGGGAAGAGCTGGGCGCCGTATGTTGAGACGCTTACCAACCCATCCCATGGGGCTTAGCGAGGGCATCCTGACTCCGCAGCAGACAGGTACCTCGCTTCTTAGTCCCGGCCTTTTTCTCCTGAATGACGGCCCTCAGGTCCGCCTTCGGCTGGGAAGGCCGAGGCTGAGAGTGCCTGCCGGAGCACCGCTGGCGTTTGCATACTCTCTTTCTGCCAACTACGGTATGAGGAGCTAGGCACCTGGGGCTGCCCCGCCCAGCAGCCCCAGTGACCTGGCGCCGCAGCGCCGGGGCTTTAAGGGATGATGCCAAAGCAGGTGACAGATAGCCCGCAAGCGTCTGTTCTACCCTCGGCATCGTAGTGTACCCGCGTTCCTTAGCCCCCCGAGATGTTCTGACATGCGGGGATTGACAACACGGGCTGAATATGGCCGCGACTTTGTTTTTGTGCGACAACCGGAGCACTTCATCCCGCCATCGGGCCCGCAGGCCGGCGGGGAAGTGGCGTTTCCGGATTTAGAAAGCTCCCCACTCCCACGCTCTGCATGTCTTCCTCCTCAGAGTAAGGCCGCAGAAAAACTTGGGCACCCACCCCGGGCAGAAAGAACCGCAGCGCGGGCTTCCTGACCGGGAGCGAGAGCAGACGATGCAGAGCGGGATGGAGAGAGCAGAGCCCGTTATGGTTATGCTTATCTACGCATGCCAGCCGGGAGAGAAGTGTGTGCGTGGGAAAACTTTCACAGTGCACACAGTCGGCGTTTTCGAGCGCCGGCCGGGCATGTTCAACCTAAACATACAACACAGGACTCATGTGAGTCCCCGCTTGTTATGAAGCGAGCACAAGGAGGAACACATTTTCTGAAAGCCACACTCTCGCACACACTCATTAAAAGCTTTTTCGAGCGCCACTAACCATTCAAGCGAAACACACACACGCGCAGCTGAAGGCACAAAAGCTGAATGTGTGTGCGTCCCAAGGTCCTTTTATAGCTTCCTGGTCCTGACGTCACCTGCCTGTGACGTTCAGTCTAGCCATTCGGCAATTTTACACATCGCAGCCAGACGCAGTCACGCAAAGGCGTTCCCATAGCGTCAAACGCTGACGCAGCGTTGAGTTCCCTTGACAGGGAACTGGTTTCCTGTTCGCGGGACACTCTTTTTTGAGCTTTCCAGGAACCGGTAAGACACAGAAGCGAAACACACATTAATATTCACACATTTCTTGATTTCATCACCATATTGAACATTCCACGTTACAAGCAGTCACCATGGAATGTGCACCTTCCATGTTACTATTTTTAAGTAAAACAAACAAAATAAAGATCTTACCAAACATGTCTAGGGTGTTCCCTTTCAAGGGAACTCAACGCCTCGCCAGCGAATGACGCTATGGGAACGCCTTTGGCGCGGACCGCTGCCTGAAGCATCGTGCAAGATTGCCGAGATGGAGCGGGACAGAACGCCACGCATGGTGACGCCAGGACCAGGAAGCTATAAAGAGCGTGGAACGCGACTTTCCACATTCAGCTTTTGTGCCTTCAGCCTGCTGCGGTGTGTGATTGTTGTTTGTCTAGGGCTTCGAAAACGCCATTAACTGAGTGTTTGTTGAGAGAGTGAAAGTATATTAGATCTTTATATCAATATGTCTTTTCAAACCGCAGTGTTCCCCATGTGCTCGCTTCATTACGAAAGTGGGGATACTCACGAAGTTTTGTGTTGTCTGTTTGGGGTGGATCATGCCGGTCGGGCTTTGAGAGCCGACTGTGTGCATTGTGAAGCTCTCCTCTCCTCCGCACTTTTTCGCCTCGGCTGGCATGTGTAAATAAACATGCCCAGCCTAGCGTTCTCATGGCGGCGCCGGTTCTGCCGAGGCAGGGCGGCGGCTACCGTCATGGGGATCGCAGATGGACTTGGTTGATGTGATGGAGACGGGCCCAGCCCTTTCTCCTCCCCTCTCCGCCTCGTCCTCTCTCCACCGCGGTCAACAAGCCCGTGTTGCGGTTCCTGTTGCCAGTGGGGGGAGTCCGCATTTTCTGCTGTCTTCCTCTGAGGAGGGAGATTTGCAGAGTGTGGACACGGGGGAAACTGAGCGTCCCCCTATGTATGAAGAGCTGGTTGAGGTGGTGACGCGGGCAGTCGCCCAGCTAAAAATCGACTGGCCCGCTGAAGTCGAAAGCGCTCGCCAGCCTAGCAAGCTGGATGAGCGCTTTCTTAAACCGAAAACGCCACCTCACCGCCGGGGCTTACCTTTCTTTCCCGACTTGCATAACGAGTTATCAGGATCGTGGAATAAACCATATTCGCCCGCGGTTCACAGTCCCCCGCATTCTGTATACTCTAACATTGCGGGGCTTCGAGCACGGGTATGACACGATGCCAGCGGTGGAGCAGACGCTTATGGCTATCTGTCCCCTCGTGCGGCATCGCCGCCAAAGTCTCGGTTCTCCCATCAAAGCCGTGCAGGATCACCTCGGCTTTGGTGGGGAAAGCTTATTCCGCAGCAGGTCAGGCTGGGGCATGCCTACACACTATATCCATGCTCCAGGCCTATCAGGCTGACCTGTTGCGGGAATTGGATGAGGGCGAGGGTGTGGACCAGGACGCAGTTCATGAGCTGCGCCGGGCCACTGATGTGTCTCTCCGGGCCATCCGGGAAACAGCCAAGGCTGTGGGCAGATCTATGTCTGCCCTGGTGGCTACGGAGAGGCATTTATGGTTGAACCTCTCTGGCATCAAAGCAGCCGACAAGACCCTGCTGCTTGATGCCCGCTGTCCCCCGGGGCCTGTTCGGCGATGCGGTAAACTCCGCCGCCGACAGGTTCCGAGGAAGCAAAGAGCCAGGCCGCGGCCTTCTCTCAGCTTATCCCTCGCCCATCGGGTGCTGAGGCTGCTGGGCGGAGCAGCCCCAGCCCTCCACCTCTGCTTACCGAGGTAGGCAGAAGGAGAGTGCTTTCCCCGAGCCCCACCACAGCGCCAGTGGGGCTCGGGAGGCACTCTAGGCCCCGCCTCTTCCCAGTCAAAAACGGACCTGAGGGCCGTTATTCAGGCTAAGGCGGCGGGGACTAAGAGGAGGGCACCTGACTGCAAGGCCAGTCTGTCCCTCAGAGAGCCCCTGGGAGCAGACCGGTTAACGCCTCAGCATACGGCGCCCGGTCCTGTCCCGTACCCTCCTCTAGATGCTCAGCGTTGTTCCCGCGCCCTGCTTCGGGACGCACTGGTGTCAGGGTACCATACGAGGCGCGTAGCGCCCCTTCTCAAATGTACCCCAGCAAATTTAGCTCTGGGTACCGATCTAATACAAGCCTTAAAACCAGATGCCAGCCCCAAGGGGCTCGCTCCTTCAGCGATTCACCTGGCAGCGTACAAGCTTCTGCCAAACGCAGAAAACCTTCAACTTCACACCAGTCCCGAGGGGCTGGTTCCCACAATGGCTCACTTGGCGGCGTGCCATCCTCCGCCAGCCACTCGAAACGTACGACCAGACACCAGCCCCGAGGGGCTGGTTCCTCTTGTGCACTACCTGGCAGCGTGGAAACTTCTGCCAAACATTTCAAGTTGGGTTCCTCCTACGATAGTAGAATTCGGATATAACGATTCAGTTCGGGCGCAGCCCGCCCGCATTCCAAGGGGTGGTGCCCACCACGGTGGGCCCCCACCAAGCTCTGGTCATGGAACACGAAGTACAGACTCTCCTGGCAAAGGGGGCCATAGAAGTAGTTCCCCCTCCAGAGAGAGAAGCGGGCTTCTACAGCCGCTACTTCATAGTTCCCAAAAAGGATGGAGGCTTGCGGCCTATTCTAGATCTGCGCACCCTGAATCTTTCAGTAAAGAAGCTGAAGTTCAAGATGCTTACACTCAGACAGATTGTGTCTCAAATCCGTTCTGCGGACTGGTTTGTCACAATAGATATGAAAGACGCATACTTCCATGTCTCCATCCTGCCGAAGCACAGGAAGTTCCTGAGGTTCGCCGGGGAAGCGCATCAGTATCGGGTTCTCCCTTCGGTCTAGCCCTGTCACCTCGCACCTTCACCAAATGTGTAGATGCTGCCCTGTCGCCGCTGGCGCTTTACGGGCATTCAATATTGAACTACATAGACGCATTGGCTTATTCTGGCAGAGTCAGAAGCCTTAGCGGTCCAACATCGAGATGTTGTTCTCGCCACATGAAGGAGTTGGGGTTGCGGCTGAACGCCAAGAAGAGTTCACTTTCTCCAGTTCAGAGAATAACTTTCCTAGGCGTAGAATGGGACTCGAGGGTCATGTCTGCCCGCCTTACCGCGGTGCGCATTCAAACCATTCAGGCAGCCGTCAAAGGGCTCAAATTGCATCAACGAAGTCACAGTCCTGCACTGGCAGCACATACCGGTCTCATGGCAGCGGCAGCCAGCGCCATACCTCTGGGCCTGCTACACATGAGACCTCTCCAATGGTGGCTCAAATCCAAAGGGTTTTCCCCGAGGGGAACCCTTCCCGCATCATTCAGGTCACCCACAGGTGTCTGAGGGTACTAGCGATGTGGGGCAAACCTGGGTTTCTCTCCCAGGGCCCGACATTGGGGTCAATATGTCGTCGCGTAACGCTTATGACAGATGCATCCCTGTCAGGCTGGGGCGCGGTAATGGAAGACCGCTGCTCCAGAGGTCTATGAGGGGCCGCCAGCCGAGTGGCACATAAATTGCCTAGAGTTGCTGGCGGTTTGGCTTGCTTTGAGGCAGTTCCTTCCTCACTCAGCAACAGACACGTGTTGGTCCTGACGGACAACACGCCAGCGGTTGCGCATACATCAGCCATCAGGGTGGTCTGCGTCGGTCGCCTCTCTTTACAAATTGGCACACCAGATCCTGTTGTGGTCCCCAAGCGAAGCTGCTCTCACTCAGAGCAGCGCATATCCCGGACGGTTGAATGTGGGAGCCGGACGCCCTGTCGAGGCAGGGCCGAGGCCAGGGAATGGAGACTTCACCCCGGAGGTGGTGAATTTGATCTGGGATACCTTCTCCCAGCACAAGTGGACCTGTTTGCGCCCTCAGGAGACGCACGCGACTGTCCTTTATGGTTCTCCCTAGTTCCTCCAGCCCCTCTGGGGCTGGATGCTCTCGCACATCCGCGGGCCGAGGCTACGCTTTGGTCGCTTTTCCCGACGCTTCTGCTCCCGGAGTCCTGGAACGGTAACGCCAGCACAGGATTCACCTGTTATTGGTGGCACCCGCTGGCCGCCCAAGTGTGGTTCTCGGACCTGATAGCACTCCTCGACGGCACCCGCTGAGGCTGCCGCCAGGAAAGACCTTCTGTCTCAGGAGCAAGGCACTGTTTTGCACCCTTGCCCAGAAATGTGGAAACTGTGGGTCTGGCCCCTGAGGGGCCAGCTTCGTCGCCTCGGTCTCTCTCGACCGAGGTTGTAGAAACCATTTTGTAATCCAGGGCTCCCTCCACGAGGAAGCTGTACGCCTTTGAAATGGGAAGTCTTCTTCTTCCTGGTGTTCAGATCGACGCCAAGATCCAGTTAACTGCCCGATTAAGCGTGGTTCTGCAATTCTTGCAAGATCGCTTTTCTTCGGGCTTATGCCCTCTACGGTCAAGGTCTCATGCGGCTGCCATATCTGCCTTTCATAGCCTTGTCCACGGCCAGTCTGTGGGTCGAGACCCGCTGGTTATCACGCTTCTTCGTGGCACTAGGGAGGCTGAGGCCGGTGTCACGTGCCAGAGTTCCTACGTGGGATCTGGCGGTGGTACTTCAAGGGTTGTCGGTGGCGCCGCTCGAACCCATTGAGACCGCTTTCGGTCAAATTTCTGACCCTCAAGACTGTGTTCTTGCTGGCAGTATCTTCCCTGAAGAGAGTTGGTGATCTCCAAGCTCTCTCAGTCTCTCCTTCTTGCCTGGCTTTTTCCCCAGGCATGATTAAGGCTTTTCTGTACCCTAAAGAGGGTTACGCAAAAGTACCCACCAATGTGCCGAGGCACATTACGCGTTGCAGGCCTTCTGTCCTCCCTCCCTTTCAGGATTCGGATCAGGAGAAAGCTAATCTTTTGTGTCCAGTGCGAGCACTGGACGCTTCACGCTCACAGAACTGCTCCCTTGAGAAAGTCTGAGCAGTTGTTTGT
This sequence comes from Beaufortia kweichowensis, assembly GCA_019155185.1. NCBI lineage: Eukaryota > Metazoa > Chordata > Actinopteri > Cypriniformes > Gastromyzontidae > Beaufortia > Beaufortia kweichowensis. The sequence continues at coordinate 15,807,981 of CM032800.1, forward strand.
ATGTTTTGGTCCTCCCAGCACTGGGGTGCCGGGCACCAAACAATCTCTTAGTAGGTGGATAGTCGAGGCTATCTCACTAGCTTACGGAGCCTCTGGACAGCAGTCTCCACTGTCTGTCAAAGCTCACTCAACTAGGGGTATGGCGGCCTCTAAGGCCTTACGGTCTGGGGCTACGCTCGAAGATGTATGTAACGCGGCCGGCTGGTCCTCGCCGCTCACGTTCGTGCGTTTTTATGACTTGGACCTGGCTTCCACGCCAGGTGCCCATGTTCTGCAGCCCTAAGGGGCTTGTTTCCTACGAATGACAGCCAGGAAATCTCGCTGTGTATTCTATGTATTGACTTCATGCAAGTGTGTCTTGTCTCGGTCCACTTTGGGGCCTGGCTCGAGGGCCAGGACCCTGTGCCAGGGGTTCCCATGCACCTCGGCCCTGAGGGGTCGACTTGTACTTGGACACCGGCCAGCTGAGTCTCGCCGTGTGTTTCCAGCTTTGCTGTTCTGGCTCGAGAGCCAGCTACCTGAACTTGGGTTTCTGCTCCTTTGCACTTTCCCCGGGGACCCGGTGGGGCCCTGGTGACTTCCATCGCAGTGGGTGAGCCCATGCGCTTCGATTTATTTGGTTACCGCCAGTGAATCTCGCCGTATTCCCTGTATGTTTTTGTATCAGGACTGAGGTCCTGCATATCTGGCCCTTAGGGGCCTCTCGAGTAGTTGTAAACGGCCAGGAAATCTCGCCGTCTCACTCCCTTATGGCGCTCTGGCTTGGCAGCCAGGGTCTACGCTTTAACCTGTCGAGGTAGTTCCTCTTGTTGTGCTCTACGGATTCACACTTCCAGGGACTTGCTCGCACGGGCGACGTTGGGATTAAGCGTTCCCATAGCGCCATTCGCTGACGCAGCATTGAGTTCCCTTTGAAAGGGAACGCCTCAGGTTACGTGATGTAACCCTTGTTCCCTGAGAGGGAACGACGCCGCGCTTCCGCCATACCCCTGCATGCCTGGGCGCAGCTTCGCACTTTACGCTGAATGTGTGCGCTCCACGCCTTTATAGCTTCCTGGTCCTGACGCCACCCGCCCGCGGACGTTCTGTCCCGCCATTCGGCAATCTTGCACACGCAGCCAGACGCGGGTCACGCAGCATGCTCCTATAGCGTCATTCGCTGACGCAGCGTCTCGTTCCCTCTCAGGGAACAAGGGTTACATACGTAACCTGAGACGTTTTCATTTGTACCATGGGTGCTACATCACAGCCTCGTCCAAATAAAGATCCTTGACTGTGCAGATACCCAATTCCTTCCATTGATTAAAGGTTGTATCCAACCTTGAAGGGGGAAATGATGGGTTATTTGCAATTGGAATTAAGAGAGAGAGTGATTTTATCTTAAGGTATTCTCTTATCTGCTCTGATTCCGATTCTCTGATACTGATTCTTAATGACAATACTATTAACTGCTGCTTGATCTAATATCACTGGGGAGAGTAACACTGCACCAATATCATAAAGATGGCAGTAATCTCGCTCTATCTGAAGCCAATCTGGGGCAATAGTCGACTGTTCCAACCTGTGCAAAAACTTGTAAGTGAGTAGCCCAGTAGTAAAGGCGAAAATCCGGCAAAGCCAAACCCCCCTCATGTTTGGGTTTACAAAGATGAATTTTTTTGATTCTGTGGCTCTTATAATTCCATAGAAATGAAAGAATAATTGAGTCTAAATGTTTGAAGAAGGACTTGTGCAAAAGTATTGGAATATTACGAAATAAATATAATATTTGAGGAAGAAATATCATTTTTATTGCATTTATTCTGCCAATTAGAGAGATTGGGAGAGTCCTCCAATACTGTATACAATTCTGTATCTTAGACAATAAGGGCTTGAAATTCGCTTTGAAGAACAGAGAGTATTTACACGTAACCACAATTTCCAAGTATACAAATTTTTCTGTGGAAACCTTAAATGGGGAAGAATGTATTATGGACAAATCCTTTAAACCAATGGGCATGAGTTCACTTTTTTCAAAATTAATTTTAAAGCCAGAAAATTTCCCAAAGGTAGTGATAGTCTTGAGTACCACAGGAAGGCTCACCTGTGGTTGAGTAATATAAAGCAAAATATCGTCAAATATCGTCCACATACAGTGATATTTTATTAATGGTATTTGAAGTATTGAAGCCATGTATGCAAGAGTTAGATCGAATGGTTTCTACAGTTAACAAAAGGGGAGAGAGGGGACAACCCTGTCTAGTTCCTCTTTTAAGAAAGAAAGAGTCTGAAATTGTTTTATTTGTTAAAACCTGTGCTGATGGACTACTGTATAAAATTTTAATCCAAGTTATAAACTCATCTCCCATATCAAATTTCTCAAGGACAGCAAACAAATAACGCCACTCCACTCGGTCGAACGCCTTTTCGGCATCCAACGAGATTACAATCAAATTGTCTCGTCTTGCCTTATGGTGATAAATTATGTTAAATAGTCATCTAATATTATGCATAGTGCTTCTTCCTGGAATGAATCCATTCTGATCTGTGTTAACCAATTTATTAATTAATTTACAGAGTCTATTAGCAAGTGTCTTGGATAATACTTTTTGATCAACATTTTGAAGGGAGATAAGTCTTTATGCCTCGACTTCTTCAGGATTTTTACCTTTTTTAGGAATTACCGTGATAATAGCCTCAGAAAAAGTCGGTGGTAGTCCAATTGTTAATGCTTGCTGAAAAGTTTTAAGCAAATATGGAGTAAGGATATCGCTGAATTTTTTATATAGTTTGACTGGCAGCCCGTCAGGACCGGGAGTTTTCTCGCTCTTCAAAGTATCTATTGTGTTTTTTAATTCCTCTAAAGTATAGCGTGGGGAGATTACATTTATGTAAAAATGTGTCCATTAATTGTGGGTCCAACTCAGAGTCTGAAGATTATAACTTTAAATAAAATTCCTTAAAACACCGGTTTATCTCTTTAGTTGCGATACAGTGCGTCCCACCTTTGATTTTTATTTTATGAATTGTCATTTCACTATCTATTTTACGCAATTGTCTGGCTAGTAATTTATGGGGCTTCTCTCCAAATTCAAAGTATTTCTGTTTAATGAAATGAAAAGTTCTATTAATTTTAGTAGAGACTATATTATTGTATTGCATTACCTTAACTGTAAAATTTTCTTACAAGTATCTAATGAGGGGTTTAGTGCATATTTAATGTCTATCTGATAATCCCTGATAAAGCCCTAAATCAGTTAATTTTGTTTTGTATAATTTATTCCGATACCCTTGATATGATAAAACACAACCTCTTATAAATGCTTTTAACGTTTTCCAGAGCAGTCCTGATGATGTCTCTGGCTTATCGTTGCTATCAAAAAAAAATTCCAATTGCGAACTCATGAAATTAATGAACTTAGGGTCATCGATTAATTGAGGATCCATCCTCCATAAAGGGCAGATAAAAGATGTTTGATCGAAAACAACTTCAAATGAAACTGGGGCGTGGTCTGAAATCAGTATATCATGAATTTTAGAGTTTAGGATATTGGAAATAAGATTGCTGTCCACTAAAAAAAATCAATACGGGTGTATACATTATGTACGTGTGAGTGAAATGTAGAATCTTTTTCAGTTGGGTACACAAGTCTCCATATGTCTACCAAATTAGAATTAATAATAAAAGCATTCATTCAATTAGATTGCGGAGAAATTTTGAGTGATGATCTATCAAGATATGCGTCAAGGACGCAATTTAAGTACCCACCTATAACAAGATTTGTTTGAGACAATTTAGGGATGAGAGAAAAGACCTTTCACCTTTCTAAAAAATTCTGGTTTGTCATAATTTGGATCGTACACATTTATTACCGTAATCGGGAAACCATAAATCTCACCAGACAGAATAATATAATGACCCTCCCCATCCGTTTTCAGAGTGTTTTGTTTAAATGGAACCCCTTTTCGAAATAAAATAGCAACCCCCCTAGATTTAACTGAAAAATTATATTGATAGATCTGTCCTATCCAACTACCCTTTAGTTTATCTTTAGAGTCTTCTTTGAGATGAGTTTAACAGACAGGTAAATTTGCAAAGCTAAATTTACTTTTGAGGGTAGCCATGTACTTTATATTAATACTTAATAGATATTAATACTTCTGCATATTTTGTCCTGAAAGCTGACCTGGTGTAATCTAATACAAAGCCAATTTAAGTCGATTTAAGGATTTCAAAATGCAGTGTGGAAGAAAGTCTGACATAGACACCAGGATTTGTACAGCATCCTTAAATCACTTTACACCAGCTTTGTGTAGGGTAGAGTGTACTGCATGTCATGTTTTGGGAGGTGAGCCACCCATAATAAAATGATTGCAGACATTGATGGACAAAAGCCTCCAGCTGCCCAGGCCATGAAATGCACTCAAACACATGGTACAGCATCATCCACTCCTGCACGAGCCGACTGAAGGCTTTTTCTTTGCCAATCAGACTGCCGAGCATGCTAGAAATGATACACTTTGCACACCACATCCTCACACCAGCCAAAGTGTGCTTCCAAAAGTTTTGTTCTCTAAGTGCTCTCTGACACTAAGGCTAGACAGAACAATGATGATCATCTGTCGATCTGAGTATATACAGAATTGTTTTTTACAATACCTGTATACAATACATTGAAAATAGTTTTCACAGAAACAATTTTTTATGAAAATTGACATTTTAATTTACCGGTCTGTAATGATAAATCCTGCTGGTACTGGGAATCGAACCAGCAACCAACACTCTAACCACTAGGCTACAACTGCCCTACTGCCTGGTGAGAACTGGATACTCATGGCCTTTTAAGAATGAGGTAAAGTTCTAATCACATAAGCTTTTCATTTTTCTGACTGTGACTGTAATTACACTGCCATATGTATTATCTTCTTTAAGAATGACAAGATTGTAAATTTTAATTTTATATACATGCTAGTAGACTGGGTGTGACCTGCTCTTCAGAATGGCCTCTTCAGAATGTCCAGAGTTATCAGCTGATATACTTTACTTACTACTAAATGAAGAAAATAAGTAAAATGTCTATTTATTAGTTATACAAAAACTGAGACCAGCATGCAGAAGCAATAATACCCAACAAATGGAGAAAGGACAGTTCTTCAAATAACATTTAATACTTATTTTAATTTCAGTTTTGTTTGCGCATTTATGGGGAGTAAACAACGTTGTGGATGTAACAGTTCTGATATTTGCACTTACTTAACTATGAAAAATAATTAAATTAATGCTTTACAAACATGAACAGAGACTTTGCATTGGGTATTTAATTTAAACCAAGCAATATTGACATCTTACTGATATCACTATGGTTAAAAACTTTGAGTACAAACTTTACTTTTCATGGTAAGGTTTGCATTTGCATGGAATTTCTATAACATTTATTTATTGAACTCAATTATTTAACCTTCAGATGTGAGGCTTGGTCTTGATTACAGCCAGAACAAGCGTATTCCCCTGCAGGTTCAAGTTCAAGTTTATTTGTATAGCGCTTTAACAATGTAGCACCTTTATCAAAGCACCTTTACAGCAAAATGATACAAGCATGGAAATATAAAAGCTAGTTTAATATCTAATATGAGCAGTGATAGAAGTGACAGCAGTGATCCTAGTGATAGAAATACAATATAATAAACATTAAAAGTTAAAATAATTTTTTAAAATTACTTACACTGAACCTACTAATTGTTATTTATTACAATAAAATGCTATATATCATATATATGTATAAATAGATAGATATAGATATATATACAGCCTTGCTTTGATGTCTGAACCACTCAGGTGACAATGTAACAGAGTTGACCAATGAAATTGAAGAAGAGATGTGAGACATGGCTGTTTTAGGGGGTGGGGTTTGCTTTAACTGTAACTGGTTTGGAAAAAAATTACAAGTTAAGGGTTCCCTTTTGTACAACTGCCTCTGTATGATGCATCGCTTTATTCTCTCCTCACTCTAGTTAGTCTTTTATTAAACTTATGGCCACGCACACACTGCTGCTAAATTTGTCTCCACTTTTTTACATAATTTTTTCCAATTGCCTATGGAATGAACAGGTCTGTGGAAGAAATAGTGAACTGCATTACCTCCAGGAGTACATGCCCAGGGACCATTGAAGGAATCATCTTTTTAGATTCCACTCAACATTTAACACAATCACTTCACCACAAACTCAGCCAACATCGATGTTGAGCTGATCGATGCACTGGGACTTGCAAACAGAGAGCAACAGGTGTCAAAGTCACATCCCTGCATTTGCTAGAAGTATGATCTATCCATACTGTGTCACAGTCTGCCACACAACAGGACAATCACAGACTTCAGTAAGGTCCACAGATTTACTATGTAATGGTAATGGTGATCAGCTCAGTACACCTAAGGTCAAAAATCAAACTTTACATCACAGAAACAGTACAAAACTTTCATTTGTAATGCCCTTCATTTTACCAATACATGCTGGCAATACCTCTATGCAGACTTAAAAAGGAAATCACCAGTGGCAATAGTGGCAAAAACATTGGCCAGTTGTGTTTAATATAAGATTTTAAAAGGAAATGCATCTACAAGCCATTTACAAGCAAAATGCTTATCTAAATAGATTCTTTGTATGAGCATGTTCTTATAGTAAGAATATATTATTTTAGTATCTTGAGCAGAGAAGCAAAACACCAGCTCTGCAAAGTAAACTCTCATCTGACAGCTTTCATCAAAGGGACATGTTGAAGAAAAAGTTTTTTTGTTGCCTTCTGTCTCATCTCACTTTTGTCTTCACAGGAAAATAAATTTAGAAAGAAATTATGTTGTGCAAGAGATTACAATGTACCTCTGCAGAGTAGTAGTATAAACAAACACAAAACTAATAATCACGGGGAACATGGAATTCACTTTTTAAGTAGTTGCAATGTAGCACAAAAAAACATAGAATATGTTGGGTGTTACAGTTGCTATGCAAGTAAACTCAGTGTTCCTGAGAAATGCTCTTTAGGAAATCACAAAACAAATAAGTAAATGATCACACACTTCAGAACTAACATGAAATTACTGAAAAAAAATACTCTACATTATATTTCAGTGTTTCCTAATAGCAGTGTAAGCAAATGACAACTAACGTTATGTTTTCATACTGTTGCCAAACCCATATTAAACAAGGTTATCTTATTATATTATTGTTACCTTATAGACTCAAGAATACCCAGACAATCCAGTTTTTACCATAGTAACAATCGTTTTACCATGGTAATACAAAGAGCAATAAATGCAAAAAGAGTCTTTCCACTGCATCCACTTTCTGTACTTGTTGACCTTCCATTCCACTCATTTCGGTCATGAATAAGAAATACTGTGTCATTCAATTAATTAATGATCTAGAAGAAAGTGATTCAGCTATGAACGACAAAAGCGCTGTATCATTCAATTCGTTTACGAACAAGGAGAGAGTGATTCACTAATTTCGGTCATGAATGAGATGTACAGGGTCATTCAGTTGTCGAGAAACCTCTCTCGTTCAGTCATAACAGTAAAGGGCATATTTGTTCTGTACATTCAACCAATTATATGCTCCATCAAAGCTCACACTAGAACACCATTGGCTCATGCTTTAGTCTCTCTTTTAAGGCAGGATAGCTGCCAAAATGAGAGAGCTGCGCCTGCACACATATAGCACTTCATTCTCTCTGCGCTTTAGGAGAGGAGAAGGGGAAAGATTTCAGTGAACGAGAAATAAGATTCAATGCATTTCGTGAATGAGAACAATCCTTTCAAAGATTCGTTTAGAATGAACGATTTGTTCATGAACGTAACATCACTAGACCTGATGCAGCCCCTGAAGTTAGACACAGGAACAAAAATACTGCAAAATAATAACGCGACTAAACAAGATAAAATACCGTTATAACATTTCACTCCATCATGAGATATTTCATTGAGAAGGTTCATTGACGACGATATTTAGTCATAATTTTCGTTGACGAAAGCAACACTACCTGTGTGCCATGCCTGCCTTGGCACCAGTGTTGGAGCGGTCTCATGTACATCAACCCAGAGTGGCAACACGGCTGCCGAGCATATCATGTATCCCAGGAGCCTCTGGAATTGTTTGAGAGAGACCATGTTGCTGCGTCTAAGTGAGCTCAGGCAGACTAGTACCAGTATGTTATCATATGTTATGCCACAAATTATTGAGAAACAATATTATCCATGCGATTTCAGTGTTTCGTAACATTTGCAGTACAAGCAAATAAGAAACAAATGTTATAATGAGTTTTGTAGTTAAAGATAAAATGTCATGCTGATAACACCATGGGAACATGGTATTAGTGAGAAACAATGATGTGCAAGCGGTTTTAGTACTTGACTGAAAACACAACAAAGATTTCAGTTTAAGTTGTCTTTATCTTAGTTTCTTAGGGCAACATGAAGTTGGTTAGAAACTATCTACTATATGTGATTTAAAATCAGAAAACCAGTACAAAAAATTATCACTGTGCAAGTAACCACAAATTATCTGAGCAGAGTAGTGTAAGCAGAAGAGAAAACTACTGAAGAATAACTTCTGCATTGCAAAGTCAGAGTTACTGAGCATTGCAGTTTAAACAAAACATGAAACTAGTGAAATAATAAAAAAGCCAGTGCAGTTGTGTCTTCTTACTGTTTCCATCATGTTAAAATGTATATTGTATATGTATGTATATACAGTATGTATATGTATGTATATATAAAATATTGTATACAAGTTGCAGTATATGCAAACAAGAAATTATTGTTATGATGAATTTTGCAGTTAAAGATTAAAAAAGATGTTTTTTATGCTGGTGGCACCAAGGGAACAAAGAATAGTGAAAAACATTGTAGCAAGCCATTGCAAGCCATTTTAGTGTTTGAGAGTTATAACTGTATTTAGAAGACCGCAAACACTTCTTAGCAGTTACTAATGATAAGTAAATTCAGTGTCCCTACACAAAACACAAAACTAAACAGAAATATTATCTGCATTGAGGTCAGTGTCGATTAGCGTAGTACTTTAAACAAAACATTAATTTAATAATACAATGATTTCTGCAAGGGCTTTTTTTTCATTTCCATCATGTGAACATGGAATTAGGGAGAAAATAATATGATAAATTTTGCAGTTGTGGATGAGTTCTCATTCATTGCCACCACAAGAAATTAGTGGAAAACAGTGTTCTTCAAGCAATTTTACTGTTGAATAACTCGATAACCAATAAGATCACTGTGCAACAGATTGCAGAGTATCGTAAGTAAACCGGAATCCTACTGAGTGTTATGCAAAGTTCTGCAAGTTCTATAATGTTCTGCAAAGTGATTTCAGTGTTTTTGTTTATTGCATTTTGAACAATAAGATGATAAGACAAATTCAGCAATTGCCTTTTCCTACTGTTCGCTTTATGTGAACATGTAATTAGAAATAATGTTCTGATATTCTGTTTATCGTTTCCCTTAACTTTAGGATTAAATAAATGAGAAACTATGTTCTGCACGCGACAACAGTGTTATAAATATTATGGACAGTTTTGCATTTAAAGATGCATCTCATGATTTTGCAACTATGGAAACATTGAATTAGTGAGAAACAATGCTACGCAAGTAATTTGAATGTACCTAATCAATGCTCTTAAGTAAATCACAGAACAATTGAGGCACTGTGCAAATAATTACAACATATCTACGCAGAGTAGTGTAAGAAAAACATAAAACTAATGAGGAATATCATCTGCAATCGAGGTCAGTGTTTCTGAGCATAGCACACTACATCACACAAGTGGTATTCAAGTTCTGCAAGTGCAGTTTTCTTTTCTTACTGTTTCGTCATGTGAACATGGAATTAGAGAGAAAATTGCATGCAATTTCAATGTTTTCAATGTGGTATTAGTTGCAGTATAAGCAAATTAGAAACTAATGTTACGATGATTTGGCGTGCTGTCTGGGGAGAGGGCTCAGAGCTCTACAATCTTTCCGAACCGGGAGCACTCTCCCCTGTCCGGGGAGAGGGCTCTGAGCTCGGTACCTGCCCAAACACAGAGCGCTTCCCCCCAGAAAAGATTTAGATGGTGAGGAGACAGGGAGGTGGCGGGGTGCTAAAAGACTGGAGAGAACAAAGGGTAGGGCAGCTTGATTATTTATTAAACCATCCGTGCTGGTTGGGCAGACAGTGAGATTACTGATGATGCACCGGCTGTGTTGGTTATCTGCACGTACTCCTGCCGAAATTTGTTAATAAAACATCACTAGTTCGCCCTTGCAGATAATTAAGCGAAAGGAACGGTATGTGTATTTGCCGTGCTGTCCGTGGAGAGGACTCTGAGCTCGGTACCTGCCCGAACACAGAGCTGTAGATACAGATACAGGGGCTTACCTGGAAGCAGGGCGAGCATCCTCAGTATCTAGCTAAGTATCTGTAAGGTGCTTAGTGATGGAAGGGATGCCAACCTAGTCACCCGAAAGGATGTTGGGAAAGTAGAGCATGACTCGTCTAAAGAGAGGAGTAGCGCGTGATGTAAGCGGTACACCCGATCGGTCGGCCTTAATGGTAGAGGACATGGGCCGACACTTGCTCGACACGGAGGTTGTAAAACCGTGCAAAGGTGAAACCTTCTGCCAAGGTGGCGCCTCGGGACAGTGCCCATGTGGAGGCAACGTCTTGTTCACGTCTTGTACAACGAGTGAGCTCGAACACCAAATGGGCACGGCAGATCTTGGGATCGGTACGCGGTCGTAACCACGTCCATGATCCAGTCTGGAGACAGCCCTCCCCTTTTGCTGACCTCCAAAACAGACAAAGAGCTGGTCAGAACTCCTGAAGTTCTGAGTGCGTTCCAGGTGCAAAGCGCGTACTATGGTATATTTTTATGATATATGCATATGGTTATATGGAATATTTTAAATGCACATTCTATTTGTATTGCACAAATAGAATGATATCCTAAATAAGCACTAAAGAACTAGAGCACATATATGGCATGAAAAGAGCACACACACATAGAGTAAAGAACACAGTGGTACTAGGAACATAGAGGTACAGAATAACACCATTATATATGGCATGAAAAGAGCACACACATACATAGAGTAAAGAACTCAGTGGTACTAGGAACATAGAGGTACAGAATAACACCACTGGGTACGTAGGTACCAGGCACGAACACAGAAGACATGTGCGGCACGTACTGCGTGTATCGCACCTAATGTTAATTTGATGATATATGTAGATATACGCATATGGTGTTGCCTTGCCACCATTATATTATAAGAATAGAGAAATAAGAAACCAGGGGGGCAGGCCTAAAAAGGAATAATCCAATAAGAAATGATAATAGTAGCAGACCAAGGAAAGGGGATGGCTAAAGAGAAAAGGTAAATCATTTGTCAAGAAGAAATGAAATAAAGTGAGGAGTAGGAGACTGTAATATCAGATGCTCTTGGATGTTCATTGGTGTCTCAGCTTTGTTGGCTCGAGCAATAAAGTTTGACTTTTGGCACCTGGAACCTTCTTTTCTTAGTGATTTTTTGGATAGTTAGGGATTATTTTCCACAACAGTACCGGACACAACAACGACAGGGTTGGGTCTTCCTCCCCAGTGTGGAGTGCTTGCAGGTCTCTAAATGGCGTGGTAGGAACATTGGGCACTTAGCCAGGCTGGGGTCTTATGATCATGTGAGAGTCGGCCGGCATGAACTCCAGGCACTCCTGGGACACAGAGAGTGCGTGCAGGTCCCCCACCCTCTTGATAGAGGCGAGCGCCACCAAGAGGGCAGTCTTCATCGAGAGATGAGAGCCTCTCCTAGGGGCTCAAATGGGGCTCTCTGAAGGCCCACATGGATCACAGAGAGATCCCAAGAGGGGGTGGGGTGAACTCTAGGTGGGTTACACCCCCTCGCGCCCCTAAGGAACCTGACAATCAGGTTATGTTGTCCTAAGGAACTAGCCGAGATGGTGTCGTGATGGGCGACAATCACGGCCACATACACTTTCAGGGTAGTCTGAAGTGGAGTCTGGACCACGGGTCGAATGTGCGAAGGCACTCCAGTGTTATCGAAACACGGTGCATGCCTGTGCGCCATGCCTGCCTCGGGACTCGAGCATGAAGCCAGTGTAAGACTGGTGCCAAGATGTCCAAACCAACAGGACATCACATCCTGGGGAACAAAGGACTCTTTCCAACATATTGAGTTCCCCACAGAGTTTGCATCCCCATCTCAAATAGCACACCTCAAAGGATGCTGATTGCGAACTCACACCTTCACATCTGTCTCTTTCTCCCCCTCTCTTCATCTACTTCCCCTTATAAGGCTCAGAGATCCCCAAAACTCATCAATGAACTATATTTAAGATATACCACATTCTGTGTGATCAAAGTATCTAAATATTCATGTCTCATATCATTTGAAATGTCTCAGTGCGACTTACACAATGGTCCTATCCCCACAACAGTAGAGCAGATCATATCAAAGGTTTAAGGAGTTTGGAGATATTCTGCTCACTGCTGTGGGTGTGTCCTTCCTGGGCTCTTTCATGGAAATGGCCATTTGGGCCTGATCAGGTTCAGTGTCTTTTCTATGTAAATTACATCTCCATTTGGAGGAAGTATACTTTGGTTTGGGTATTTAAGGGAAGCAAGCAAAAGGTTCTGGGAGTCTGTAAACGGATCTCCCGCACAATCACTGTGTGTAGTTCTTATAGTTGGAGTCTGTAAACGGATCTCCCGCACAATCACTGTGTGTAGTTCTTATAGTTGGAGCCTGTAAACGGATCTCCCGCACAATCACTGTGTGTAGTTCTTATAGTTGGAGTCTGTAAACGGATCTCCCGCACAATCACTGTGTGTAGTTCTTATAGTTGGAGTCTGTAAACGGATCTCCCGCACAATCACTGTGTGTAGTTCTTATAGTTGGAGTCTGTAAACGGATCTCCCGCTCAATCGCTGTGCGTAGTTTTGATTGTCAGGTAAACATTTCTAAATTCTCTCATTTCTGCATTATTGACTGTTTCACATGAATTGATCACTTTACTAAATTGTTTGAATTAGATATTGAATCATTGTTGTCGTTTACCTGTTTAATAAATTGTTATGTTTGTATCTATTCTAAATACTCTGAATTATTGGCTTAGTAGACTATGATGCATCCGTGTTACCGCAATACTACGACCAGGGTTAAGTATATTGAAATAATTAAGTTGTTATGCAGTCGGATTTTGTGTATCCTCTGTTTAGTCAGAGAAGAGTTTTGTGTATCCTCTGTTTAGTCAGAGAAGAGTTTTGTGTATCCTCTGTTTAGTCAGAGAAGAGTTTTGTGTATCCTCTGTTTAGTCAGAGAAGAGTTCGATTGTATGGGGCTACATGGGTACCTTTTAATAATAGTAAGCGGGAGCTACATTGTTAAATTGCTTTAGCCATAACCTCTGATTATCTAAATTACTTAACTTTAACTAAGTTGTTATGCAATTGCATTATATAGGCGATTGTATGGGGCTACATGGGTACCTTTTAACAATAGTAAGCGGGAGCTACATTGTTAAATTGCTTTAGCCATAACCTCTGGTTATACGGTCGAGTTTGTGATCGTGGGCCCGCACACAGCCGGTGCGAGGACCCTGTGCGACATTGAGAACCTTGGTGTACAAGTCCAATAATAATAGTGAGTTGAATAGAATGATAAAACATTTATCTAAATTTAAGAATCTTAACTTAACCTTTACAAGGTTTTATCTTTTGGAGTCAGATAAAATTGAGGGAATAAAAAGTAAAGAATAAAAGCAGGAAAAGACCGAGCGCGCTGAAACCTTCGCCATTACCACTGGACTCCTACGTTGGGCCAGTGGGTGGTTTTTGGGTGGCTTTTCCCACCCAGCCTTACACCAGTGTTGGAGCGGTCTCATGTGCATCAACCCGAGCGGCACCACGGCCACCGAGGGTGCCATGTACCCCAGAAGCCTCTGAAAGTGTTTGAGAGAGACAGCGGTGCTGCATCTGAGTGTCCTCAGGCAGACGAGTACCGACTCTGTCGGGAGAGGATGTGTTTAATGGCCTCCGTCTGCTTCTGCACCGCTGAGAACTGCACATCTTTCAGAAACAGCGAAATCTCCTGCAGAACTTATTTAATTACAAATGCTTGGTTTCTGGGATCAAAAATGTAAAATAAAAAAAGAGCTTTCAAGTACATTTCTCTGATTACTTTTGTCCTTTTGTGCATTGTACAGAAACAGGAGAATGTCATGCAGAACTTAAATTCTTTTAAATGCTTTCTTTCTGAGATGGAAAAATAAAAATAAAGAGTCCTTTAATTAAAATAGGGGCGATCTAAGCCTTCCTTTTTCTTTTGCCAGTGACCAACTTTCATCACCAGAAGCAGACTCCTCTTCACTGTCTCTCTCTCTAATACTTAATAATCTGTCAATAAAATGTCACCTGATGATTTTGCTCCTACTTCAATTTCTTCTTTCCTATCTACCTACTCAGATGGTTTCTTTTTACTTGTTTTCATTTCTTCTTCATACTGTGAAATCCAAAAGACAGTTTCTCATTACATTTGTGCTTTTATCATGAGGCATTGTTCAGAAGCAGCTTAATGTCCTGCAGAATTAAATGTATTAAAATGCTTGATTTCTGGGATCGAAAAAGTAAAATAAAGAGCTTTCAACTCCAAAAGGCTCATTACATTTGTGCTTTAGTCATGAAGCATTGTTTAGAAACAGAAGAATGTCATGCAGACATTAATTTCTTACAAATGCTTGGTTTCTGGGATCAAAATGGAAAGAATGGTAAGCTTCAAGCCCAAAAAGACGTTTCTAATTATTTTTGTGCTTTAGTAATGATGCATTGTTCAGAAACAGGAGAATGTAATTGCAGAACTTAATTTCTTTCAAATGCTCGGTTTCAGGGATGGAAAAAGTAAAATAAAGAGCTTTCCAGTCCAAAAGGCAATTTTTTATTACATTCGTGCTTTTTTCATGAAGCATTGTTCAAAAAACAGCGAAATGTTTTGCTGAACTTATTTTCTTTCAAATGCTTGGTTTCTGGGATGGAAAAATAAAAATAAAGAGCTTTCAAGTCCAAAAGGCAATTTTTTATTACATTCGTGCTTTTTTCATGAAGCATTTTTCAAAAAACAGCTAAATGTTCTGCTGAACTTAATTTATTACAAGTGCTTGGTTTCTGGTATGGAAAAATAAAAATAAAGAGCTTTCAAGTCCAAAAAGCCGTTTCTCATTACATTTGTGCTTTAGTCATGAAGCATTGTTTCATGACTAAATGGAAGATGTTGTGTAAAGGGAAATTGTATTCATAAATGTTTTAACTTTCTTTTACAGAGTTCAACATTAATCATGATCTACTCTGATATATTCTTGTGTCTTTAATAACCATTATTTACTCTCATATATTCTGGTGTTGATATTAATCATTATAATAACATTAATCAGTAAAACAATATTAATCACTATTTGCTCGTGTATATATATATATATATATATATATATATATATATATATATATTCATAGTCTTGTGTGCTTGTATGAAATGCTTGCCAGTGGAAATTTACCAAGGAGAGAGAAGGACCGGTATAACCATATATAGAGTATTCTATCTTAGGTCAAAGTGCCCTAAGCACTCCAAGTATGTGTCTTAACCCTGAATTTGTGCAGACCAAGATCTATCTTTGCAGACTAAGCAGACTAAGCAGAAGATAACAATGACCAAATATGAGAAGATGCCCACCGGAAGGGTGGAGAGGTGCCACCTGCTAACCTTGGGGAGAGGAGACCATAAAAATTGGGTTTTGAGGGATAGACAGGGTTCTTTCTGTCGTATTGCTCAATGGGGGAACTCCTTTGATTGTGTAAATGATAGGGACAGATTGAACCCAGAGCTCTGCATATTTTCTTCAAGTGTGATATTCTTCAATATACTTTTGATTGTTAAAATAAATCCTTTTAAAGATATTTTTTGAGTCTTCCTTCCTGAATAAACGAACACGTGGACTTGAGGAATTAAATGCCAAGTCCAACAATTTGGTGACCCCGACGTGATTTGGGAAAAAGGAGGAGACTGGACAATGGACGAACTCTTTCTGACATCAAGAGGGCCCTCACGAAATAAAAGGTAAGCGCAGAATACCTGTTATAATCAAATTTCTGTGATTGGCTATAACTAAATTATTGATGTAAGAAAAAAGAACGTAAGTTGTATAGTAAAATTGTATAAACAGTTGAAGAAAATATCTTTGTAAATATAGACCGGTAAAATATTAAGAGGATACTGTATTCCCACAAATTAGTCGTGAGTTGGAATTGGTTTTTAAGCGGCTAGATAATTTAAAGGATACCACGACTGAGTCGTGATGAACTAGAGCCTGAGGGTTGGGACCCCGTATTGCTGACGAGTGATCGAAATTTCCGGGTGATGAGCCCCGGGAGCATGGCTTTACTCCCAGAAAAAAACCTGCGATTAGTGAATGCAGAAGACTAAGAATAGCTCTGCGATTATTGTATGCAGAAGACTAATAATAGTTTTTGAGATACCCGTATAAAGAGGTACGGATGATTTTGAAGAGTTAAGAGTCACACAAGAGACACAAGATACCCGTATAAAAAATACAGATGAGTGAGATACCCAGATGATTAAGAATACCTGTATAGAGAGATACAGATGATTAAGATACCTGTATAGAGAGATACAGATGATTAAGAATACCTGTATAGAGAGATACGGATGATTAAGATACCTGTATGAAGAGATACGGATGAGTAAGATACCTGTATAAAAAGATACAGATGGTTATGAGAATTTAATATAAAGAGAATAAAGAGAAAAGAGATATAAGAGATTAAAAGAGAAAAAAGAGACAAGTTATAAAGAGAATTAAGATAAAAGTAAAGAAAAGAAGCGCATACGAAAATCCTTGCAAGTGTATATTGTGTAAAATTTGATGAACATTAAGGGGTTAATACATGTGCGATCTGTTTTTATGCTGTTGCAGTGTTGTTGTGAATTACTGTGTTTTATGGGCGTTTAACTTGTTGTGCGTTTTGCTGTAAAAAATTGCTTTGGTGTGTGAATACGGAGGATAGGAGAGCGGTGTATTTTTTGGAGTCAGATAAAAGAACTTGGAGGGTATTGCTTTAAGGAGAAAAAGATAATAAAGGGACATTGTTGAAACAGTAAATCAGATCTATGAACATATGAAGAATGCATTTTTGTTCGTTGTTGAATAGTATTGGGAATTAAATATATTTTTAAGAGAAAATCTAGTAAAGAACAAAAGCAAGTATTTCTTTTAGTATTTTATTTGGTTGTAATAGTGTACTGATACGGAACAAAGTGAGTCATACTGTGTGGTAAAACATAAGGTTGAAATAAGTAGAAATAAAAGTATCAAAAGGAGGCAAATTTTATATGACAATAAGAGAGTGGTAAAGAGGAAAAGAAAATAACTAACGAAAATTACGAAGTACATGGTTTACTGTGTGTTGAATGATTTATACAAGCATATATTTGCTGAAGTGAAGTTGAGGAGAAAATTCTCATTTTGTGGTTTCATGTGCAGTGTCATGTTTAAAGTAGTTAAGTGATTTATTGTTTCATGAACAGGGCTGTATTTGAATTGAAGGGGTGATTTTAATAGGGGGTTTAAAAATAAAAAGGGTAGTCACGAATAAATAATGAAGTGTAATTTTGTAACAGTGTACAACACAGAAAAAAGAAAAAATTGTAGACAGTGATAAAACAGAGTGGGTAAAGGAGAAAATACTAGTATAATTAAAACAAAATAGAGGGTTTAGGATTAGTAATTGCTAAATAAATACAAATAATATAAAAGAGTCAGAATAGAGGGAGAATTTGATAGAGAATGTGAGGAGTATGGGACATGTGGTCCATCAGAATTAAAAAGTCAGTGGGATGAAGCCGTAGATCAGGCATTGAGTGGAGTAAAAGAAAGAAAATATATGAAGGAAAAAAAATGAGAAAATTGTATGAGGAGATTAAAGAGGAAGGAAAGTTTGCTGACAATAGTCTAGTTATTCTCTCGAAATGGGCAGATAAATTTGAGATAAAATGGACGGAGAAATTAAATGAGGCTAAGGAAAGAGAGAAGCTGAGAGTAATAGGAGAAACAAAAAGTGTGTTTAAGAAAGAAGTGAAGAATTCAAGTATAAAGTTTAGATTGTGGCATACAATTGCATTGACTTGAGCGAGTCAGAGAATGGAAGCAGCGAGAGAAGGCGGAGGAGGCAACGCCTGTAAGAAAGAAGGAGTGGTCTAGAGTTGAGCCCTCTGCCAGACCTCCATATGAGAGGGGAAGCACAGCAGCTTGCAGGCTGAATTGTTTAATGTTAAAAGAGGACAGCTAGAAATGGAACAATTGCAAGAGGATGATGCTGAAAGTTGGTAACAAAAACTGTAGCAAGCAGACAGACGGATGAGAGGCATTTCTAGTAACTAGTGTAGAAGTTTTAACTCTGACTCAAGGACATAGATTAGCAATAGAGAGAGCTTTGATGAGAGCTTTGTTGGGTCAAGTAGCATCAGCAGGGCAGTTGAAATACAACACGATGCTAACACAAACACAAGCCAGTCTGACACCCCTTATGGGACAATAGCCACCAGACTGGGCAAATGCCATCAGAAAACACTTTCCAGCACCACTAGGGGCCATTCACAACATTAAGTTCATCCCCAAAGAGGGGGAGACGCCAGCAGCATATTTAATGAAATGTAAAGAAGAATGGGAGGCACAAAGGGGTACACCCACATTCAGATAGGGTACATGAAGAAATGTTCAGAGATGCAGTAATGGAAGGGACGGAGGAGTGTGTAAAGAGAAGTCCAAAAGAAAATTCAGATATACCAGGCAGCACCACACAAACATGGGAAAGACATTTGATGCACCACATGACTAGAGCACAAGAAAAGGCCAGGAGAAAGGACTGTGAGCTGGAGGACCTAAAAGTACAACTATTAAAACTGCAGTTAGGGGAAGCTAGACAAAAGATAAATGTTAGCTATTGTTAGCTATTAGCAATTAGTAGAAGAATTAGTAGCTATTGCAACACCCAGATATAGACACACACCACAATCTGAGGAGAATAGGGCACATACTACACCAATAGGTCCAACATTTAGAGCCCAACCATGGTCATATGGCCAGCAAGATGTGGGGTATGGTATGGAAGGCATGGTGAGCAGCGGGGCATGAGGGGCGTAGGAAGAGGAGGATGGCAGGGCAGAAACTGTTTCGTCTGTGGCCAGCTAGGTCACTTTGCTAAAGAATGTCCACAGCAGCACACATCTGGCCCGGCTCCTAGAGGGAGAGGGGGCTATAATGGAGGCAGAGCATCTAAAAAGGGAGCAAGGGGGATACACAGCACCCCATGCAGCGCTTGCTCCTCAACCAACTGCACAAAAGAGAGCCACAGAGAGACCACAGCAGGGCTATGGCGGAGCCGATGCTGAGCATTGAGGTCAACCAAGACTGTCTGAACTTTTAAGTGGACACTGGGGCCACTTTTTCCACTTTGACTATTGATTTTGACCAAACACAGATATCACCAAAGCCGGTGGAGGTCATGGGTTTCTCGTGGTGACCACTATTGTCCTGCGAAGAACCAGGAGGGACTGACAGATACTAAAGAGAACTTCATTCTGAGACTCTTGGCGGGCAGGGACTGTTATTGTTGTACTCCATTAGGAAGCTCTGAGTGCCGATTGGGGCTCCGTAAGTGCCTCCATATGATGTTTATGCTCAACAGCCAAGGCCGATGAAGTGGAAAGGAAAAACACCACAAGGGGGAAGAGGCAGACCCATTCATTTTCCTCCAAGAGTGTGCTGGGAGTGTGGACAGCCTGGACACAGCAAAAGAAACTGCCCCACTAACAAGAGATAAAAAAAGCTGTACAAAGTCAATGGAAGTCAACAGTAAATCCATCGATTTTTCATTCTGCTGACAAGAATTACATAAAAATGTTGTGTGGTACTAGGTACTCCTGTGTGGTAATAGTTACTCCTCAAGAAGTAATCATTAATCAAAAGAAACAAATACAAATTATATCAACACCAGAAGGAAATATTAATGCTGAACTATTACAGTAAGTAAAACATCAAGTGCCGACTGAATTATGGTCTCAGCATGAGACAGATATAGGATTGGTAAAATCAGCCTGCCCAATAAGAGTACAACTTAAGGCAAATGCACGCCTTTCCAGAAAATTGCAGTATCCTTTGCGTCCAGAGGCTGAATTAGGCATAAAAGATACTATTGAAGAACTTTTAAAAGCAGGAGTACTAATTGAAACAAACAGTTATTGTAACACTCCAATTTTTCCTGTAATTAAAGCAAATCCAAATGGCATCTTGTTCATGACTTACGAGCAATCAATGATATAGTAGAGGATTGACCAGCTGATTTTCCTAACCCACACACACTGCTAACAAATGTCCCTCCTGATGCCAAATACTTTGGACTAAGTAAATCATGAATTAACTGAACAAATGATTAACACATTGTGGTCACTAGGACCTAAAGATGTTGGCTTTTGCTCCTCCAGTCCAGAGATCACTTTTGACCTTGTCACATATGAGCCAATATAGCAACCTCAGTATCCATACAAAACAAAAACTGATGATCACATTTATTCCCAAATGCAACACCACATTCTGCCTGTAGAGAAACAAGACACTGGTTAATATCGTATGGCCAGTGATGTAATGTAAAAAAAAAAAAAACTTAGAATTACCTGCATCCAACCTTTACACAGCTCTGACCAACCTGACACCACAACATGATTTATATGTATTGATTTAGCAAATGCATTCTTCTGCCTACCATTAGATATATTTTCATTCACATTCAAGGGCCAACAGTACAGGTACACGAGGGTACCACAGGTCACCAGAGAGAGTGACATAACTGTTAACAGAGTGTTGTTCCAGAAGTCTAAGAAAACAGCACAATTGGTTATGGGGCATCATCTGACCATTTTAACATCACACACTGTAATGGCATACGTCAATTTAGCATCATTTACCATGTCATCCTTAAGACAAGACAGAATTCTAAAAATTCTGACGTGGCCAAATTTAACTTTCACACATGAGGGGATAAACATGGCTGATTACATGACACAAGGGGAACCACACGAATGTGAACTTACAGTCATTGCTGAGTCAAAAGTTAGGCCAGACCTAATGACCACCAGATTGGAGGGAGAAGCTGAAAATTTGTATAATGATGGATGTTGTTTCAGGGATGAGAAGGGTGATTTGCAACAGGGTATGCTGTAGTCAGGAAAGTAGGAAACCAGTTTGACATTATAGTAACAAAAACCATGACAGGGAAGCAATCAGCACAAAGGGCGGAAGAGAAGGCAGTAATAGAAGCTTTGAAGTGGAGTAGAGACAAATGGGCAAACATTTACAGTGATTCAGCTAATGAAGTTGGGGCAGTGCATGATGAACAGACAGAATGGTACGAATTTAAAAAAAAAAACACCTGAGGCAAGTTGAACAAACACTTGGTTTGAAACACTGATTTGATAAAGTATATCACCTACAGTCAAAGGGCAAAGTTGAGCGAATGAATCACCATATCAAAACAAAATTGGCTAAAATCTGTGCACAGACCAAAATTAATTGGGTAAAAGTCTTAATGATTGCTTTATTGTTGATACGATCGGTGCTGAGTAGAACAACCGGTTAAATCCATTTTAAACTTCTCACAGGGAGACAATTCCGTGGCCCAAGCGCAGCGTTAAATATGAATGACAGCACACCAATGATGTATAGACCATACTATGGTAAACTTACTGCTATTGTTTAAGATTTCTTGAAAACAGGTTATGTACAGGAAACAGAAGGATCCAAGTGGTACCACTGGACTTGCTGTATGTCCATGGATTCACCAGCCAGTAAACTTGGTGAGATAGGAGTGGCCCTGAAGGAACTTCAGAGCCAAAAGGTAAGGGTAAAGGGTAAACACACACTAGCACGACACAGACATCACAGATATTACACATTCTGAACAAACCACAGAACAATACACATGCACTGGAAATGAGAACACAATTGACACACCACACACAGCTCACAAGACATTGTTGTTGATAAACAAAACTTACAGACACAGACAAACACTGATAGAAACAAACACTGTTAGAAATTTGTGATTGTTGTGATTTATATTGTGTTTATATTGTGTTATTGTGTGAGACAAGGAGACTTATTCACCAGCCCACCCACAGAGACATTGGCACATTGTGTGAGTAAAGACTATATATTTGAAGCAGGTATTGCCAAAGAATTCAGAAGAAGATTTGGGGTTGAAAAAGTAAGACAACAGCAAAAGGGGGTGGGAGAATGTGCATTAGTTAATGCACATTCTCCCACCCAAGGGCGACAGAACATTTTTTCATTTGATCACAAAGAGTGTGCTACAGATCTGCCAACATATGACAATTTTACAAAGAGTATTCAATGTATGAGAAAGTGTTGTGAAGAAAAAGGTATCTATCTCTATCCCAAAAATAGGTTGTGGCAGAGACAAACTGGGGAGCAGTTGAAGAGATTTTGCTAAAAGAATTTCGGGGCTCCGGAATAACAATAACTGTATATGAACTGCCATAAATGATAATCTGTTCACAGGAGAAGGACAGAAGAGACATCATCGAGAGACATTGAACTGATGGGTGAATCAGTGATAACATTCTTACTGTTTTTTGTTGTGTTTTTACAATTTTTCTTTACAGGTACAGGGGTTTTACATTTAACAAATTGTCTTACAAAAGTTTCTTTTAATGATTTAAGATTTTGAGTGTGATTTTAATAAGTTGTATACTTTTAAAATTTTAAGGTTTTATATATTTACTAAGACATGTATCTTTTGATTCTTTTGATTTTTAGCTTAAACCCATTATACTTAGGGTTTTGTTTAGCTTACTTTTGAACCCAAAAACAATATAAAATAACAGAAACCATACTATAAAAATGAAGCTTTGGGAAAACTGGAAATTGTTAGGAGTAATATTATTGATAATAGTGGAAATAATATTGGGGTTATGATATCTAAAACAATGCAGGAACATTCTGGGGTAAGAAATCCACTGGACGAATGGATGGTCAATACTTTTGGTAAATGGAAAGTTCTAGTAATGTCTGTAATAACGTCTATTGCTACTTTCATGGGAATATTGATGACATGTGGATGCTGTTGTATATCTTGTATTAGATATCTTTGTAACTGGCATTTGACAGGAGAGGGCTGTTTTCCCTCCACGCTATGGCAACTATCAGCCTCTGTTGGGGCTTGGTGAAGGTGACAGTGGTGAGGATGAGGACATGGAGGACGAAGTTTAGTCGATCTCCTGTTTCAGGAGATCGAAAGGGTGACAATATTCATGTCATCATAAAGGGAAATTGTATTCATAAATGTTTTAACTTTCTTTTACAGAGTTCAACATTAATCATTATCTACTCTGATATATTCTTGTGTTTTTAATAACCATTATTTACTATCATATATTCTGGTGTTGATATTAATCATTATAATAACATTAATCAGTAAAAGCAATATTAATCACTATTTGCTCGTATATTTATATATATATATATATATATATATATATATATATATATATATATATATATATATATATATATATATATATATATATATATTCATAGTCTTGTGTGCTTGTATGAAATGCTTGCCAGTGGAAATTTAGACCAAGACCAAGATCTATCTTTGCAGACTAAGCAGAAGATAACAATGACCAAATATGAGAAGATGCCCACCGGAAGGGTGGAGAGGTGCCACCTGCTAACCTTGGGGAGAGGAGACCATAAAAATTGGGTTTTGAGGGATAGACGGAGTTCTTTCTGTCGTATTGCTCGATGGGGAAACTCCTTTGATTGTGTAAATGATAGGGACAGATTGAACCCAGAGCTCTGCATATTTTCTTCAAGTGTGATATTCTTCAATATACTTTTGATTGTTAAAATAAATCCTTTTAAAGATATTTTTTGAGTCTTCCTTCCTGAATAAATGAACACGCGGACTTGAGGAATTAAATGCCAAGTCCAACATGTGCAGACCTTAGTTTCTTTCAAATGCTTGGTTTCTGGGATGGAAAAATTAAAATAAAGAGCTTTCAAGTCCAAAAGGCAGTTTTTCATTACATTTGTGCTTTAGTTTAAAAACAGAAGAATGTTGTGATCACCTAATTTTCTTTCAAATGTTTCTAAGTTTCTTTTTTATGGGATGGATAAAGTAAAATAAAGAGATTTAAGTCCAAAAGGCAGTTTCTATTTACATTTGTGCTTTTATCATGCAGCAGTGTTCATAAACAGCAAACTGTTCTGCAGGCTTAATTTATTACAAATGCTTAGTTTCTTGGATGGAAAAAATAAAATGAAGAGCTTTCAAGTCCAAAAGGACCACTACATTTGTGCTTTAGTCATGAAGCATTGTTTAAAAACAGGAAAATGTCGTGCATACCTTATTTTCTTTCAAATGCTTGGTTTCTGGGATGGAAAAAGTAAAATAAAGAGATTTGAAGACCAAAAGGCAGTTTTTCATTACATTTGTGCTTTTATCGTGAAGCATTGTTCAAAAAGAGAAGAATGTCTTGCTCACCTTAGTTTCTTTTAAATCCTTGTTTTCTGGCATGGAAAAGGTCAAAATAAAGAGCTTTCAAGTCCAAAAAGCGTTTCACATTACATTTGTGCTTTTATCATGCAGCAGTGTTCAGAAAAAGCTAAATGTGCATTAGTGCAAATGCTAGGTTTCTGGGATCAAAATGATAAGAATTGTAAGATTCCAGTCCAAAAGCTGTTTTTATTACTTTTTTTGCTTTTACTAATAATGCATTGTTCGGAAACAGAAGAATGCCATGCAGAACTTATTTTCTTTCAAATATTTGTTTTCTGTGTTGGAAAAAGTAAAACAAAGAGCTTTTCCCCATTTAATATGTGGACGTTTCCCATTTAATTTGTGCTTCAGTCATGAAGCATTGTTTAAATCTAGGAGAATGTCCTGCACACCTTAATTTTTACAAATGCTTGGTTTCTGGGATAGAAAAAGAGCTTTCAAGTCCAAAAGGCAGTATTTCATTACATTTGTGCTTTTATCATGAAGCTTTGTTCAAAAAATAGTGAAATTTCCTGCAGGAATTAATTTAGTACAAATGCTGGGTTTCTGGGATCAAAATTATAAGAATGTTTTGATTCCAGTCCAAGAAGCCATTTCTTATTACTTTTGCGCTTTAGTTGATGCATTGTTCGGCAACAGGAGAATGTCATGCAGAACTTATTTTCTTTTAAATGCTTGGTTTCTGGGATCGAAAATGTTAAATAAAGAGCTTTCAAATACAAACGGCCGTTTCTCATTAAATATGTAATTTAGTCATGAAGCAGTGTTCAGAAATGGCGAAATGTCCTGCAGGACTTAATTTAGTACAAATGATCGTTTTCTGGGATGGATAAAGTAAAATGAAGAGCTTTCAAGTCCAAAAGGCCGTTTATAATTACATTTGTGCTTTTGTCATGCAGCAGTGTTCAGAGAAAGCGAAATGATAAGAATGGTAAGATTCCAGTCCAAAAAGTCGTTTCTAATTACATTTGTGCTTTTGTCATGCAGCAGTGTTTAAATAAAGCAAAATATCCTGCAGAACTTATTTTCTTTCAAATGCTTGGTTTCTGAGATGGAGAAAGTAAAATAAAGAGCTTTTAAGTCCAAAAGGCTGTTTCTCATTTCATTTGTTCTTCAGTCATGAAGCACTGTTTAAAACCAGTAGAATGTCGGGCCCACTTCAACTTCTTTCCAACGCTTTAATTTTGAGATGGAATAAGTTAAATAACAAGCTTTAAGTCTAAAAGGCCGTTTCTATTTACATTTGTGCTTTTATCATGCAGCAGTGTTCAAAGACAGCGAAATGTCCTGCAGAACTTATTTTCTTTCAAACGCTTGTTTCTAGGATGGAAAAAGAGAAATAAAGAGCTATCAAGTCAAAAAGGCCGTTTCTATTTACATTTGTGCTTTTATCATGCAGCAGTGCTTAGACACAGCGAAAAGATAAAAAAAGGTAATATTCCAGTCCAAAAAGACGTTTCCAAATACATTTGTGCTATTGTCATGCAGTAGTGTTCAGAGAAAGCGAAATGATAAGAATGGTAAGATTCCAGTCCAAAACGTCGTTTCTAATTACATTTGTGCTTTTATCATGCAGCAGTGTTCAGAAACAGGGAAATGATAAGAATTCTAAGATTCCAGTTTAAAAAGACGTTTTTTATTACGTTTGCGCTTTTGTCATGCAGCAGTGTTCAAAAACAGCGAAATGTCCTACAGAACTTATTTTCTATCGAATGCTTGTTTCTAGGATGGAAAAAGAGTAAAATAAAAAGCTATCAAGTCCAAAAGGTCGTTTCTATTTACATTTGTGCTTTTATCATGCAGCAGTGTTTAGAAACAGCGAAAAGATCAGAATTCTAAGATTCCAGTCTAAAAAGACGTTTCTAATTACGTTTGTGCTTTTGTCATGCAGCAGTGCTTAGAAACGGCGAAAAGATAAAAAAGGTAATATTCCAGTCCAAAAAGACGTTTCCAAATAGGTTTGTGCTTTTGTTATGCAGCAGTGTTCAGGAACAGCGAAAACATAAAAAAGGTATGATTTCTAAATACATTTGTGCTATTGTCATGCAGCAGTGTTCAGAGAAAGCTAAATGATAAGAATGGTAAGATTCCAGTCCAAAACGACGTTTGTGCTTTTGTCATGCATTAGTGTTCAAAAACAGCGAAATGTCCTGCAGAACTTATTTTCTATCGAATGCTTGTTTCTAAGATGAATAAAGTAAAATGAAGAGCTTTTAAGTCCAAAAGGCCGTTTCTAAATACATTTGTGCTATTGTCATGCAGCAGTGTTCAGAGAAAGCTAAATGATAAGAATGGTAAGATTCCAGTCCAAAACGTCGTTTCTAATTATGTTTGTGCTTTTGTCATGCAGCAGTGCTTAGAAACGGCGAAAAGATAAAAAAGGTAATATTCCAGTCCAAAAAGACGTTTCCAAATAGGTTTGTGCTTTTGTCATGCAGCAGTGTTCAGGAACAGCGAAAACATAAAAAAGGTATGATTTCTAAATACATTTGTGCTATTGTCATGCAGCAGTGTTCAGAGAAAGCTAAATGATAAGAATGGTAAGATTCCAGTCCAAAACGACGTTTGTGCTTTTGTCATGCATTAGTGTTCAAAAACAGCGAAATGTCCTACAGAACTTATTTTCTTTCAAACGCTTGTTTCTAGGATGGAAAAAGAGAAATAAAGAGCTATCAAGTCAAAAAGGCCGTTTCTAATTACATTTGTGCTTTTATCATGCAGCAGTGTTCAGGAACAGCGAAAACATAAAATGGTATGATTCCAGTCCAAAAGACGTTTCTAAATACATTTGTGCTATTGTCATGCAGCAGTGTTCAGAGAAAGCTAAATGATAAGAATGGTAAGATTCCAGTCCAAAACGTCGTTTCTAATTACATTTGTGCTTTTATCATGCAGCAGTGTTTAGAAACATTGCAAAGATAAGAATTGTAAGATTCCAACCTAAAAAGACGTTTCTAATTACGTTTGTGCTTTTGTCATGCAGCAGTGTTCAAAAACTGCGAAATGTCCTTCAGAACCTATTTTCTATCGAATAATTGTTTCTAAGATGAAAAAAGTAAAATGAAGAGCTTTTAAGTCCAAAAGGCTGTTTCTCATATCATTTGTTCTTCAGTCATGAAGCACTGTTTAAAACCAGTAGAATGTCGCGCACTCTTTAGTTTCTTTCCAACGCTTTTATTCTGAGATGGAATAAGTTAAATAACAAGCTTTAAGTCTAAAAGGCCGTTTCTATTTACATTTGTGCTTTTGTCATGCAGCAGTGTTCAAAAAGAGCGAAATAATTTTCTTTCGAATGCTTGTTTCTAAGATGAAAAAGTAAAATGAAGAGCTTATAAGTCCAAAAGGCCGTTTCTAATTACATTTGTACTTTTATCATGCAGCAGTGTTTAGAAACAGCGAAAAGATAAAAAGTTAAGATTCCAGTCTAAAAAGATGTTTCTAAATACATTTGTGCTTTTGTCATGCAGCGGTGTTCAAAAAGAGCGAAATGTCCTGCAGAAATAATTTTCTTTCGAATGCTTGTTTCTAAGATGAAAAAGTAAAATGAAGAGCTTTTAAGTCCAAAAGGCCGTTTCTAATTACATTTGTAGTTTTATCATGCAGCAGTGGTCAGGAACTGCGAAAACATAAAAAAGGTATGATTCCAGTCCAAAAAGACGTTTCCAAATACATTTGTGCTTTTGTCATGCAGCAGTGTTCAGAGAAAGCTAAATGATAAGAATTGTAAGATTCCAGCCTAAAATGACGTTTCTAATTACGTTTGTGCTTTTGTCATGCAGCAGTGTTCAAAAACTGCGAAATGTCCTGCAGAACCTATTTTCTATCGAATGCTTGTTTCTAAGATGAAAAAAGTAAAATGAAGAGCTTTTCAGTCCAAAAGGCCGTTTCTAATTACATTTGTGCTTTTATCATGCAGCAGTGCTTAGACACAGCGAAAAGATAAAAAAGGTAATATTCCAGTCCAAAAAGACGTTTCCAAATACATTTGTGCTATTGTCATGCAGCAGTGTTCAGAGAAAGCGAAATGATAAGAATGGTAAGATTCCAGTCCAAAACGTCGTTTTCTAATTACATTTGAGCTTTTTGTCATGCAGCAGTGTTCAAAACAGCGAAATGTCCTGCAGAACTTATTTTCTATCGAATGCTTGTTTCTAAGATGAATAAAGTAAAATGAAGAGCTTTTAAGTCCAAAAGGCCGTTTCTAATTACATTTGTGCTTTTATCATGCAGCAGTGCTTAGAAACAGCGAAAAGATAAAAAAGGTAATATTCCAGCCTAAAAAGACGTTTCTAATTACATTTTGTGCTTTTATCATGCAGCAGTGTTCAGAGAAAGCGAAATGATAAGAATTGTAAGAATCCAGCCCAAAAAGTCGTTTCTAATTACGTTTGTGCTTTTGTCATGCAGCAGTGTTCAAAAACAGCGACATGTCCTACAGAACTTATTTTCTTTCAAACGCTTGTTTCTAGGATAGAAAAAGTAAAATAAAGAGATTTATTTCCAAAAGGCCGTTTCTAATTACATTTGTGCTTTTATCATGCAGCAGTGCTTAGAAACAGCGAAAAGATAAAAAAGGTAATATTCCAGCCTAAAAAGACGTTTCTAATTACATTTGTGCTTTTATCATGCAGCAGCGTTTAGAAACAGCGAAAAGATAAAAAGTTAAGATAGCAGTATAAAAAGACGATTCTAATTACGTTTGTGCTTTTGTCATGCAGCAGTGTTCAAAACCACCGAAATGTCCTGCAGAATTTATTTTCTTTCAAATGCTTGGTTTCTGAGATGGAGAAAGTAAAATAAAGAGCTTTTAAGTCCAAAAGGCTGTTTCTCATTTCATTTGTTTTTCAGTCATGAAGCACTGTTTAAAATCAGT
The DNA here is from genome assembly GCA_019155185.1 of Beaufortia kweichowensis. Lineage (NCBI taxonomy): Eukaryota > Metazoa > Chordata > Actinopteri > Cypriniformes > Gastromyzontidae > Beaufortia > Beaufortia kweichowensis. The sequence continues at coordinate 15,837,542 of CM032800.1, forward strand.
AGAATGTCGGGCCCACTTCAACTTCTTTCCAACGCTTTAATTTTGAGATGGAATTAGTAAAATAACAAGCTTTAATTCTAAAAAACCGTTTCTATTTACCTTTGTGCTTTTATCATGCAGCAGTGTTTAGAAACAGCGAAAAGATAAAAAGTTAAGATTCCAGTCTAAAAAGACGTTTCTAAATACATTTGTGCTTTTATCATGCAGCAGTGTTTAGAAACAGCGAAAAGATAAAAAGTTAAGATTCCAGTCTAAAAAGACGTTTCTAATTACATTTTGTGCTTTTATCATGCAGCAGTGTTCAGAGAAAGCGAAATGATAAGAATTGTAAGATTCCAGCCCAAAAAGTCGTTTCTAATTACGTTTGTGCTTTTGTCATGCAGCAGTGTTCAAAACAGCGAACATGTCCTACAGAACTTATTTTCTTTCAAACGCTTGTTTCTAGGATAGAAAAAAGTAAAATAAAGAGATTTATTTCCAAAAGGCCGTTTCTAATTACATTTGTGCTTTTATCATGCAGCAGTGCTTAGAAACAGCGAAAAGATAAAAAAGGTAATATTCCAGCCTAAAAAGACGTTTCTAATTACATTTGTGCTTTTATCATGCAGCAGCGTTTAGAAACAGCGAAAAGATAAAAAGTTAAGATAGCAGTATAAAAAGACGATTCTAATTACGTTTGTGCTTTTTGTCATGCAGCAGTGTTCAAAACCACCGAAATGTCCTGCAGAATTTATTTTCTTTCAAATGCTTGGTTTCTGAGATGGAGAAAGTAAAATAAAGAGCTTTTAAGTCCAAAAGGCTGTTTCTCATTTCATTTGTTTTTCAGTCATGAAGCACTGTTTAAAATCAGTAGAATGTCGGGCCCACTTCAACTTCTTTCCAACGCTTTAATTTTGAGATGGAATTAGTAAAATAACAAGCTTTAATTCTAAAAAACCGTTTCTATTTACCTTTGTGCTTTTATCATGCAGCAGTGTTTAGAAACAGCGAAAAGATAAAAGTTAAGATTCCAGTCTCAAAAGACGTTTCTAAATACATTTGTGCTTTTGTCATGCAGCAGTGTTCAAAAAGAGCGAAAAGTCCTGCAGAAATTATTTTCTATCGAATGCTTGTTTCTAAGATGAAATAGTAAAATGAAGAGCTTTTAAGTCCAAAAGGCTGTTTCTCATTTCATTTGTTTTTCAGTCATGAAGCACTGTTTAAAACCAGTAGAATGACGCGCACTCTTTAGTTTCTTTCCAACGCTTTTATTCTGAGATGGAATAAGTTAAATAACAAGCTTTAAGTCTAAAAGGCCGTTTCTAAGTACATTTGTGCTTTTATCGTGCAGCAGTGTTCAAAAGCAGCGAAATGTCCTGCAGAACTCATTTTCTTTCAACTTCTTGTTTCTAGGAAAGAAAAAGTAAAATAAAGAGATTTATTTCCAAAAGGCCGTTTCTAAATTACTTTTGTGCTTTTTTCATGCAGCAGTGTTTAGAAACAGCGAAAAGATCAGAATTCTAAGATTCCAGCCTAAAAAGACGTTTCTAATTACGTTTGTGCTTTTGTCATGCAGCAGTATTCAAAAACTGCGAAATGTCCTGCAGAACCTATTTTCTATCGAATGCTTGTTTCTATCAAGTCAAAAAGGCCGTTTCTATTTACATTTGTGCTTTTATCATGCAGCAGTGCTTAGACACATCGAAAAGATAAAAAAAGGTAATATGAAAAAAACGTCCAAAAAGACGTTTCCAAATACATTTGTGCTATTGTCATGCAGTAGTGTTCAGAGAAAGAGAAATGATAAGAATGGTAAGATTCCAGTCCAAAACGTCGTTTCTAATTACATTTGTGCTTTTATCATGCAGCAGTGTTTAGAAACAGCGAAAAGATCAGAATTCTAAGATTCCAGTCTAAAAAGACGTTTCTAATTACGTTTGTGCTTTTGTCATTCAGCAGTGTTCAAAAACAGCGAAATGTCCTGCAGAACTTATTTTCTATCGAATGCTTGTTTCTAAGATGAATAAAGTAAAATGAAGAGCTTTTAAGTCCAAAAGGCCGTTTCTAATTACATTTGTGCTATTGTCATGCAGCAGTGTTCAGAGAAAGCTAAATGATAAGAATGGTAAGATTCCAGTCCAAAACGTCGTTTCTAATTATGTTTGTGCTTTTGTCATGCAGCAGTGCTTAGAAACGGCGAAAAGATAAAAAAGGTAATATTCCAGTCCAAAAAGACGTTTCCAAATAGGTTTGTGCTTTTGTCATGCAGCAGTGTTCAGGAACAGCGAAAACATAAAAAAGGTATGATTTCTAAATACATTTGTGCTATTGTCATGCAGCAGTGTTCAGAGAAAGCTAAATGATAAGAATGGTAAGATTCCAGTCCAAAACGTCGTTTCTAATTACGTTTGTGCTTTTGTCATGCAGCAGTGTTCAAAAACAGCGAAATGTCCTACAGAACTTATTTTCTTTCAAACGCTTGTTTCTAGGATGGAAAAAGAGAAATAAAAAGCTATCAAGTCAAAAAGGCCGTTTCTAATTACATTTGTGCTTTTATCATGCAGCAGAAAAACAGCGAAAACAGGAACAGCGAAAACATAAAAAAGGTATGATTCCAGTCCAAAAAGACGTTTCTAAATACATTTGTGCTATTGTCATGCAGCAGTGTTCAGAGAAAGCTAAATGATAAGAATGGTAAGATTCCAGTCCAAAACGTCGTTTCTAATTACATTTGTGCTTTTATCATGCAGCAGTGTTTAGAAACATCGCAAAGATAAGAATTGTAAGATTCCAACCTAAAAAGACGTTTCTAATTACGTTTGTGCTTTGTCATGCAGCAGTGTTCAAAACTGCGAAATGTCCTTCAGAACCTATTTTCTATCGAATAATTGTTTCTAAGATGAAAAAAGTAAAATGAAGAGCTTTTAAGTCCAAAAGGCTGTTTCTCATATCATTTGTTCTTCAGTCATGAAGCACTGTTTAAAACCAGTAGAATATCGCGCACTCTTTAGTTTCTTTCCAACGCTTTTATTCTGAGATGGAATAAGTTAAATAACAAGCTTTAAGTCTAAAAGGCCGTTTCTATTTACATTTGTGCTTTTATCATGCAGCAGTGTTTAGAAACATCGCAAAGATAAAAAGTTAAGATTCCAGTCTAAAAAGATGTTTCTAAATACATTTGTGCTTTTGTCATGCAGCAGTGTTCAAAAAGAGCGAAATGTCCTGCAGAAATAATTTTCTTTCGAATGCTTGTTTCTAAGATGAAAAAGTAAAATGAAGAGCTTTTAAGTCCAAAAGGCCGTTTCTAATTACATTTGTGCTTTTATCATGCAGCAGTGTTCAGGAACTGCGAAAACATAAAAAAGGTTCATACCTTTTTATGTTTTCAGAGTTTTGAACCTGTTGTACGATAAAAGCACAAATTTTTCCAGTCCAAAAAGACGTTTCTAAATACATTTGTGCTTTTGTCATGCAGCAGTGTTCAGAGAAAGCTAAATGATAAGAATTGTAAGATTCCAGCCTAAAAAGACGTTTCTAATTACGTTTGTGCTTTTGTCATGCAGCAGTGTTTAGAAACTGCGAAAAGATAAATAGTTAAGATTCCAATCTAAAAAAAGACGTTTCTAAATACATTTGTGCTTTTGTCATGCAGCAGTGTTCAAAAATAACGAAATGTCCTGCAGAACTTATTTTCTTTCAAATGCTTGGTTTCTGAGATGGAGAAAGTAAAATAAAGAGCTTTTAAGTCCAAAAGGCTGTATCTCATTTCATTTGTTCTTCAGTCATGAAGCATTGTTTAAATCCAGTAGAATGTCGCGTTCTCCTTAGTTTCTTTCAAACGCTTTTATTCTGAGATGGAATGTTAAATAACAAGCTTTAAGTCTAAAAGGCCGTTTCAAATTACATTTGTGCTTTTGTCATGCAGCAGTGTTCAGAGAAAGCGAAATGTCCTGCAGAACTTATTTTCTATCGAATGCTTGTTTCTAAGATGAAAAAAGTAAAATGAAGAGCTTTTAATTCCAAAAGGCCGTTTCTAATTACATTTGTGCTTTTATCATGCAGCAGTGCTTAGACACAGCGAAAAGATAAAAAAAGGTAATATTCCAGTCCAAAAAGACGTTTCCAAATACATTTGTGCTATTGTCATGCAGCAGTGTTCAGAGAAAGCGAAATGATAAGAATGGTAAGATTCCAGTCCAAAACATCGTTTCTAATTACATTTGTGCTTTTATCATGCAGCAGTGTTCAGAAACAGGGAAATGATAAGAATTCTAAGATTCCAGTTTAAAAAGACGTTTCTTATTACGTTTGAGCTTTTGTCATGCCGCAGTGTTCAAAAACAGCGAAATGTCCTACAGAACTTATTTTCTATCGAATGCTTGTTTCTAGGATGGAAAAAGAGTAATAAAGAGCTATCAAGTCCAAAAGGCCGTTTCTATTTACATTTGTGCTTTTATCATGCAGCAGTGTTTAGAAACAGCGAAAAGATCAGAATTCTAAGATTCCAGTCTAAAAAGACGTTTCTAATTACGTTTGTGCTTTTGTCATTCAGCAGTGTTCAAAAACAGCGAAATGTCCTGCAGAACTTTTTTTTTATCGAATGCTTGTTTCTAAGATGAAAAAAGTAAAATGAAGAGCTTTTAAGTCCAAAAGGCTGTTTCTCATTTCATTTGTTCTTCCGTCATGAAGCACTGTTTAAAACCAGTGGAATGTCGCGTTCTCCTTAGTTTCTTTCAAACGCTTTTATTCTGAGATGGAATGTTAAATAACAAGCTTTAAGTCTAAAAGGCCGTTTCAAATTACATTTGTGCTTTTGTCATGCAGCAGTGTTCAGAGAAAGCGAAATGTCCTGCAGAACTTATTTTCTATCGAATGCTTGTTTCTAAGATGAAAAAAGTAAAATGAAGAGCTTTTAATTCCAAAAGGCCGTTTCTAATTACATTTGTGCTTTTATCATGCAGCAGTGCTTAGACACAGCGAAAAGATAAAAAAAGGTAATATTCCAGTCCAAAAAGACGTTTCCAAATACATTTGTGCTATTGTCATGCAGCAGTGTTCAGAGAAAGCGAAATGATAAGAATGGTAAGATTCCAGTCCAAAACATCGTTTCTTATTACATTTGTGCTTTTATCATGCAGCAGTGTTCAGAAACAGGGAAATGATAAGAATTCTAAGATTCCAGTTTAAAAAGACGTTTCTTATTACGTTTGAGCTTTTGTCATGCCGCAGTGTTCAAAAACAGCGAAATGTCCTACAGAACTTATTTTCTATCGAATGCTTGTTTCTAGGATGGAAAAAGAGTAATAAAGAGCTATCAAGTCCAAAAGGCCGTTTCTAATTACATTTGTGCTTTTATCATGCAGCAGTGTTCAGGAACTGCGAAAACATAAAAAAGATATGATTCCAGTCCAAAAAGACGTTTCTAAATACATTTGTGCTTTTGTCATGCAGCAGTGTTCAGAGAAAGCTAAATGATAAGAATTGTAAGATTCCAGCCTAAAAAGACGTTTCTAATTACGTTTGTGCTTTTGTCATGCAGCAGTGTTCAAAAACTGCGAAATGCCCTGCAGAACTTATTTTCTATCGAATGCTTGTTTCTAGGATGGAAAAAGAGTAATAAAGAGCTATCAAGTCCAAAAGGTCGTTTCTATTTACATTTGTGCTTTTATCATGCAGCAGTGTTTAGAAACAGCTTAAAAGATCAGAATTCTAAGATTCCAGTCTAAAAAAGACGTTTCTAATTACGTTTGTGCTTTTGTCATTGCAGCAGTGTTCAAAACAGCGAAATGTCCTGCAGAACTTATTTTCTATCTAATGCTTGTTTCTAAGATGAATAAAGTAAAATGAAGAGCTTTTAAGTCCAAAAGGCGTTTCTAATTACATTTGTGCTATTGTCATGCAGCAGTGTTCAGAGAAAGCTAAATGATAAGAATGGTAAGATTCCAGTCCAAAACGTTGTTTCTAATTACGTTTGTGCTTTTATCATGCAGCAGTGCTTAGAAACGGCGAAAAGATAAAAAAGGTAATATTCCAGTCCAAAAAGACGTTTCCAAATAGGTTTGTGCTTTTGTCATGCAGCAGTGTTCAGGAACAGCGAAAACATAAAAAAGGCATGATTTCTAAATACTTTGTGCTATTGTCATGCAGCAGTGTTCAGAGAAAGCGAAATGATAAGAATGGTAAAATTCCAGTCCAAAACGTCGTTTCTAATTACATTTGTGCTTTTATCATGCAGCAGTGTTCAGAAACAGGAAATGATAAGAATTCTAAGATTCCAGTTTAAAAAGACGTTTCTAATTACGTTTGAGCTTTTGTCATGCAGCAGTGTTCAAAAACAGCGGAAATGTCCCACAGAACTTATTTTCTATCGAATGCTTGTTTCTAGGATGGAAAGAGTAATAAAGAGCTATCAAGTCCAAAAGGCCGTTTCTATTTACATTTGTGCTTTTGTCAAGCAGCAGTGTTCAAAAAAGCAGAAATGTCCTGGCAAAACTTATTTTTCTTCAAATGCTTGTTTCTAAGGATGGAAAAAAGAGAAATAAAGAGCTATCAAGTCCAAAAGGCCGTTTCTAATTACATTTGTGCTTTTATCATGCAGCAGTGCTTAGAAACAGCGAAAAGATAAAAAAGGTAATATTCCAGCCTAAAAAGACGTTTCTAATTACATTTGTGCTTTTATCATGCAGCAGCGTTTAGAAACAGCGAAAAGATAAAAAGTTAAGATAGCAGTATAAAAAGACGATTCTAATTACGTTTGTGCTTTTGTCATGCAGCAGTGTTCAAAACCACCGAAATGTCCTGCAGAATTTATTTTCTTTCAAATGCTTGGTTTCTGAGATGGAGAAAGTAAAATAAAGAGCTTTTAAGTCCAAAAGGCTGTTTCTCATTTCATTTGTTCTTCAGTCATGAAGCACTGTTTAAAACCAGTAGAATGTCGGGCCCACTTCAACTTCTTTCCAACGCTTTAATTTTGAGATGGAATTAGTAAAATAACAAGCTTTAATTCTAAAACCGTTTCTATTTACCTTTGTGCTTTTATCATGCAGTTTAGAAAGTAAAAGTTAAGTTCCAGTCTAGAAAAACAGCGTTTCTAAATACATTTGTGCTTTTGTCATGCAGCAGTGTTCAAAAGATTCCAGTTATAAAAGACGTTTCTCTAAGATGAAATAGTAAAATGAAAGCTTTTTAAGCTTTTAAGTCAAAGCACTGTTTAAAACTGGCAGAATGTTCACTCTTTTGTCTTTCAACGCTTTTATTCTGAGAGGACTGAAAAGTCTAAATGGCTGCTCTAGAAATTATTTTCTTTCCAATGCTTGTTTCTGAGATGCAGAACTCATTTTCAACTTTAACAAGCAGAAATAGTTAAATTTCAAAAGTTTGAAACAGCTTTGCATAAAGTTTTTATCAGCCTGCAGCAGTGCTTTATTATCAGCAAAAAGCGAAATGTTGCAGAACTCATTTTCATTTCATTTGTTTTTTTCAGTCATGAATTTGTGCTTTTATCATGCAGCAGTGTTAGACAGAAAAAACCAGATCAAATTCTAATGTCCAGTCCTAAAAAGGCGCATTTAGGCTATTGTCAGCGCAGTTTTCAGAGAAAGCTGTAAATGCATAAGTAATGGTTTCTTCCTAAAACGCTTTCTAATTACTGTGAGATGGAATGCTTGTAGCTAAAGATCAGAATTTAAGATTCCAGTCTAAAAAGGCGCTTTTTAATTTACATTGTGTAGCTTTTATCATGCAGCAGTGCTTGTTTTTGACAGAAAAAGTAAAAAAGGTATTTCAGTCCAAAAGAGCGTTTCCAAATACATTTGTGCTATTGTCATGCAGCAGTGTTCAGAGAAAGCGAAATGATAAGAATGGTAAGATTCCAGTCCAAAACGTCGTTTCTAATTACATTTGTACTTTTTCATGCAGCACTTTTAGATTCAGTCCAAAAGTCAAATAGGTTTGTGCTTTTGTCAGCAGTGTTCAGGAACAGTAAAAATAAAAGAGATTTAAATACATTTGTGCTATTGTCATTCAGCAGTGCAAAACAGCTAAATGTCCTGCAGAACTTATTTTCTTTCAAACAGCTTGTTTCTAAGATGGAAAAGAGTAAAATGAAAAGCTTTAAGTCAAAAGGCCGTTTCTAATTACATTTGTGCTTTTGTCATGCAGCAGTGTTCAGAGAAACCTAAATGATAAGAATGGTATGATTCCAGTCAAAAAGACGTTTCTAATTACATTTGTACTATTGTCATGCAGCCTTCAGAGAAACTGAAAAAGATAAGAATGGTAATATTCCAGTCCAAAAAAGACGTTCTCCAAATAGGTTTGTGCTTTTGTCATGCAGCAGTGTTTCTAACAAAGCCTAACAAGTAAAAAAGGCGATTTCTAACGCTTTACATTTTGTGCTTTTGTCATGCAGCAGTGTTCAAAACAGCGAAATGTCCCAGAACTTATTTTCTTTCAAATGCTTGTTTCTAGGATGGAAAAAGAGAAATAAAGAGCTATCAAGTCCAAAAGGCCGTTTCTAATTACATTTGTGCTTTTATCATGCAGCAGTGTTTAGAGAACAGCTTAAAAGATAAAACAGGTAATATTCCAGTCCAAAAAGACGTTTCTAAATACATTTGTGCTTTTGTCATGCAGCAGTGTTCAGAGAAAGCAGAAAGATAAGAAATGGTAAGATCAGAAACGTAAGATTCCAGTCATTTTGTGCTTTTTATCATTCTAGTGTTTAGAGAACATTGTGCTTTGATAAATGTACGCAGCCAAAAGACGTTTCCTAATTACGTTTGTGCTTTTGTCGTGCAGCAGTGTTCAAAAACAGCGAAATGTCCTGCAGAACTTATTTTCTATGGAATGCTTGTTTCTAAGATGGAAAAAAGAGAAAAAGAGCTATCAAGTCCAAAAGGCCGTTTCTAATTACATTTGTGCTTTTATCGTGCAGCAGTGTTTAGAAACAGGTAATATTCCAGCCCTAAAAATGATATCAAATTGTGTAAGATTCCAGATTCCAGTCAAAAAGACGTTTCTAAATTACGTTTGTGCTTTTGTCATTGCAGCAGTGTTCAAAAACGAAATGCGAACTTAAATGTTTCCCTGCAGAAAATAGCTATATCAAGTCCAAAAGAACTTAGTGTTTCTATCCAGCCTAAAAAGACGTTTCCTAAATACGTTAGTGCTTTTGTCATTGTTTCGTAACCGGGATGCCCTGGAAAAGAGTAATAAAGAGCTATCAAGTCCAAAAGGCCGTTTCTATTTACATTTGTGCTTTTGTCAAGCAGCAGTGTTCAAAAACAGCGAAATGTCCTGCAAAACTTATTTTCTTTCAAATGCTTGTTTCTAAGATGGAAAAAGAGAAATAAAGAGCTATCAAGTCCAAAAGGCCGTTTCTAATTACATTTGTGCTTTTATCATGCAGCAGTGCTTAGAAACAGCGAAAAGATAAAACAGGTAATATTCCAGCCTAAAAAGACGTTTCTAATTACATTTGTGCTTTTATCATGCAGCAGCGTTTAGAAACAGCGAAAAGATAAAAAAGGTAATATTCCAGCCTAAAAAGACGTTTCTAATTACATTTTGTGCTTTTATCATGCAGCAGTGTTCAGAGAAAGCGAAATGATAAGAATTGTAAGATTCCAGCCCAAAAAGTCGTTTCTAATTACGTTTGTGCTTTTGTCATGCAGCAGTGTTCAAAAACTGCGAAATGCCCTGCAGAACTTATTTTCTATCGAATGCTTGTTTCTAGGATGGAAAAAGAGTAATAAAGAGCTATCAAGTCCAAAAGGTCGTTTCTATTTACATTTGTGCTTTTATCATGCAGCAGTGTTCAGGAACTGCGAAAACATAAAAAAGGTATGATTCCAGTCCAAAAAGATGTTTCTAAATACATTTGTGCTTTTGTCATGCAGCAGTGTTCAGAGAAAGCTAAATGATAAGAATTGTAAGATTCCAGCCTAAAAAGACGTTTCTAATTACGTTTGTGCTTTTGTCATGCAGCAGTGTTCAAAAACAGCGAAATGTCCTACAGAACTTATTTTCTTTCAAACGCTTGGTTTCTAGGATGGAAAAAGAGAAATAAAGAGCTATCAAGTCAAAAGGCCGTTTCTAATTACATTTGTGCTTTTATCATGCAGCAGCTTTAGACACAGCGAAAAGATAAAAAAGTTAATATTCCAGTCCAAAAAGACGTTTCCAAATACATTTGTGCTTTTGTCATGCAGCAGTGTTCAGAAAAGCGAAATGATAAGAATGGTAAGATTCCAGTCCAAAACGTCGTTTCTAATTACATTTGTGCTTTTATCATGCAGCAGTGTTCAGAAACAGGGGAAATGATAAGAATTCTAAGATTCCAGTTTAAAAAGACGTTTCTTATTACGTTTGAGCTTTTGTCATGCAGCAGTGTTCAAAACAGCGAAATGTCCTACAGAACTTATTTTCTATCGAATGCTTGTTTCTAGGATGGAAAAAGAGTAATAAAGAGCTATCAAGTCCAAAGGCCGTTTCTATTTACATTTGTGCTTTTGTCAAGCAGCAGTGTTCAAAAACAGCGAAATGTCCTGCAAAACTTATTTTCTTTCAAATGCTTGTTTCTAAGATGGAAAAAGAGAAATAAAGAGCTATCAAGTCCAAAAGGCCGTTTCTAATTACATTTGTGCTTTTATCATGCAGCAGTGCTTAGAAACAGCGAAAAGATAAAAAAGGTAATATTCCAGCCTAAAAAGACGTTTTCTACATTTTGTGCTGAGAAATCATACAGCAGTGTTCAGAGAAAGCGAAATGTCTAATATTTTGCTTTTCTTCAAACGCTTTGCTAGGATAGAAAAAGTAAAATAAAGAGCAAAAGGCGTTTCTAATTACATTTGTGCTTTTATCATGCAGCAGCGAAAAAAGATAAAAAGGTAATATTCCAGCCTAAAAAGACGTTTCTAATTACATTTGTGCTTTTATCATGCAGCAGTGTTCAGAAACAGCTTAAAAGATGATAAAAGTGTAAGATTCCAGTATAAAAAGTCGTTTCTAATTACGTTTGTGCTTTTGTCATGCAGCAGTGTTCAAAAGCGAAATGTCCTGCAGAATTTATTTTCTTTCAAATGCTTGGTTTCTGAGATGGAGAAAGTAAAATAAAGAGCTTTTAAGTCCAAAAGGCTGTTTCTATTTCATTTGTTTTCAGTCATGAAGCACTGTTTTAAAACCAGTAGAATGTCGGGCCCACTTCAACTCTCTTTCCAACGCTTTAATTTTGAGATGGAATTAGTAAAATAAACAAGCTTTTAATTCTAAAAACCGTTTCTATTTACCTTTGTGCTTTTATCATGCAGCAGTGTTTTAGAAACAGCGAAAGATAAAAAGTTAAGATTCCAGTCTAAAAGACGGGTTTCTAAATACATTTGTGCTTTTGTCATGCAGCAGTGTTCAAAAAGAGAAAAGTCTTTTCGAATGCTTGTTTCTAAGATGAAATAGTAAAATGAAGAGCTTTTAATTCCAAAACGTCGTTTCTAATTACGTTTGTGCTTTTGTCATGCAGCAGTGTTCAAAAACAGCGAAATGTCCTACAGAACTTATTTTCTTTCAAACGCTTGTTTCTAGGATGGAAAAAGAGAAATAAAGAGCTATCAAGTCAAAAAGGCCGTTTCTAATTACATTTGTGCTTTTATCATGCAGCAGTGCTTAGACACAGCGAAAAGATAAAAAAAGTTAATATTCCAGTCCAAAAAGACGTTTCCAAATACATTTGTGCTATTGTCATGCAGCAGTGTTCAGAGAAAGCGAAATGATAAGAATGGTAAGATTCCAGTCCAAAACGTCGTTTCTAATTACATTTGTGCTTTTATCATGCAGCAGTGTTCAGAAAGAGGGAAATGATAAGAATTCTAAGATTCCAGTTTAAAAAGACGTTTCTTATTACGTTTGAGCTTTTGTCATGCAGCAGTGTTCAAAAACAGCGAAATGTCCTACAGAAATTATTTTCTATCGAATGCTTGTTTCTAGGATGGAAAAAGAGTAATAAAGAGCTATCAAGTCCAAAAGGCCGTTTCTATTTACATTTGTGCTTTTGTCAAGCAGCAGTGTTCAAAAACAGCGAAATGTCCTGCAAAACTTATTTTCTTTCAAATGCTTGTTTCTAAGATGGAAAAAGAGAAATAAAGAGCTATCAAGTCCAAAAGGCCGTTTCTAATTACATTTTGTGCTTTTATCATGCAGCAGTGTTCAGAGAAAGCGAAATGATAAGAATTGTAAGATTCCAGTCCAAAAGTCGTTTCTAATTACGTTTGTGCTTTTTGTCATGCAGCAGTGTTCAAAAACAGCGAAATGTCCTACAGAACTTATTTTCTTTCAAACGCTTGTTTCTAGGATAGAAAAAGTAAAATAAAGAGATTTATTTCCAAAAGGCCGTTTCTAATTACATTTGTGCTTTTATCATGCAGCAGTGCTTAGAAACAGCGAAAAGATAAAAAAGGTAATATTCCAGCCTAAAAAGACGTTTCTAATTACATTTGTGCTTTTATCATGCAGCAGCGTTTAGAAACAGCGAAAAGATAAAAAGTTAAGATAGCCGTATAAAAAGACGATTCTAATTACGTTTGTGCTTTTGTCATGCAGCAGTGTTCAAAACCACCGAAATGTCCTGCAGAATTTATTTTCTTTCAAATGCTTGGTTTCTGAGATGGAGAAAGTAAAATAAAGAGCTTTTAAGTCCAAAAGGCTGTTTCTCATTTCATTTGTTCTTCAGTCATGAAGCACTGTTTAAAACCAGTAGAATGTCGGGCCCACTTCAACTTCTTTCCAACGCTTTAATTTTGAGATGGAATTAGTAAAATAACAAGCTTTAATTCTAAAAAACCGTTTCTATTTACCTTTGTGCTTTTATCATGCAGCAGTGTTTAGAAACAGCGAAACGATAAAAAGTTAAGATTCCAGTCTAAAAAGACGTTTCTAAATACATTTGTGCTTTTGTCATGCAGCAGTGTTCAAAAAGAGCGAAAAGTCTTTCGAATGCTTGTTTCTAAGATGAAATAGTAAAATGAAGAGCTTTTAATTCCAAAACGTCGTTTCTAATTACGTTTGTGCTTTTGTCATGCAGCAGTGTTCAAAAACAGCGAAATGTCCTACAGAACTTATTTTCTTTCAAACGCTTGTTTCTAGGATGGAAAAAGAGAAATAAAGAGCTATCAAGTCAAAAAGGCCGTTTCTAATTACATTTGTGCTTTTATCATGCAGCAGTGCTTAGACACAGCGAAAAGATAAAAAAAGTTAATATTCCAGTCCAAAAAGACGTTTCCAAATACATTTGTGCTATTGTCATGCAGCAGTGTTCAGAGAAAGCGAAATGATAAGAATGGTAAGATTCCAGTCCAAAACGTCGTTTCTAATTACATTTGTGCTTTTATCATGCAGCAGTGTTCAGAAACAGGGAAATGATAAGAATTCTAAGATTCCAGTTTAAAAAGACGTTTCTTATTACGTTTGAGCTTTTGTCATGCAGCAGTGTTCAAAAACAGCGAAATGTCCTACAGAACTTATTTTCTATCGAATGCTTGTTTCTAGGATGGAAAAAGAGTAATAAAGAGCTATCAAGTCCAAAAGGCCGTTTCTATTTACATTTGTGCTTTTATCATGCAGCAGTGTTTAGAAACAGCGAAAAGATAAAAAGTTAAGATTCCAGTCTAAAAAGACGTTTCTAAATACATTTGTGCTTTTGTCATGCAGCAGTGTTCAAAAAGAGCGAAAAGTCCTGCAGAAATTATTTTCTTTCAAATGCTTGGTTTCTGAGATGGAGAAAGTAAAATAAAGAGCTTTTAAGTCCAAAAGGCTGTTTCTCATTTCATTTGTTCTTCAGTCATGAAGCACTGTTTAAAACCAGTAGAATGTCGGGCCCACTTCAACTTCTTTCCAACGCTTTAATTTTGAGATGGAATTAGTAAAATAACAAGCTTTAATTCTAAAAAACCGTTTCTATTTACCTTTGTGCTTTTATCATGCAGCAGTGTTTAGAAACAGCGAAAAGATAAAAAGTTAAGATTCCAGTCTAAAAAGACGTTTCTAAATACATTTGTGCTTTTGTCATGCAGCAGTGTTCAAAAGAGCGAAAAGTCCTGCAGAAATTATTTTCTTTGAATGCTTGTTTCCTAAGATGAAATAGTAAAATGAAGAGCTTTTAAGTCCAAAAGGCTGTTCTCATTTCATTTGTTTTTCAGTCATGAAGCACTGTTTAAAACCAGTAGAATGTCGCGCACTCTTTAGTTTCTTTTCCAACGCTTTTATTCTGAGATGGAATAAGTTAAATAACAAGCTTTTAAGTCTAAAAAGGCCGTTTCTAAGTACATTTTGTGCTTTTTATCGTGCAGCAGTGTTCAAAAGCAGCGAAATGTCCTGCAGAACTCATTTTCTTTCAACTTCTTGTTTCTAGGAAAGAAAAAGTAAAATAAAGAGATTTATTTCCAAAAGGCCGTTTCTAAATTACTTTTGTGCTTTTTTCATGCAGCAGTGTTTAGAAACAGCGAAAAGATCAGAATTCTAAGATTCCAGCCTAAAAAGACGTTTCTAATTACGTTTGTGCTTTTGTCATGCAGCAGTATTCAAAAACTGCGAAATGTCCTGCAGAACCTATTTTCTATCGAATGCTTGTTTCTATCAAGTCAAAAAGGCCGTTTCTATTTACATTTGTGCTTTTATCATGCAGCAGTGCTTAGACACAGCGAAAAGATAAAAAAAGGTAATATTCCAGTCCAAAAAGACGTTTCCAAATACATTTGTGCTATTGTCATGCAGTAGTGTTCAGAGAAAGCGAAATGATAAGAATGGTAAGATTCCAGTCCAAAACGTCGTTTCTAATTACATTTGTGCTTTTATCATGCAGCAGTGTTTAGAAACAGCGAAAAGATCAGAATTCTAAGATTCCAGTCTAAAAAGACGTTTCTAATTACGTTTGTGCTTTTGTCAATTACGTTTGAGCTTTTGTCATGCAGCAGTGTTCAAAAACAGCGAAATGTCCTACAGAACTTATTTTCTATCGAATGCTTGTTTCTAGGATGGAAAAAGAGTAATAAAGAGCTATCAAGTCCAAAAGGCCGTTTCTATTTACATTTGTGCTTTTGTCAAGCAGCAGTGTTCAAAAACAGCGAAATGTCCTGCAAAACTTATTTTCTTTCAAATGCTTGTTTCTAAGATGGAAAAAGAGAAATAAAGAGCTATCAAGTCCAAAAGGCCGTTTCTAATTACATTTGTGCTTTTATCATGCAGCAGTGCTTAGAAACAGCGAAAAGATAAAACAGGTAATATTCCAGCCTAAAAAGACGTTTCTAATTACATTTGTGCTTTTATCATGCAGCAGCGTTTAGAAACAGCGAAAAGATAAAAAAGCAAGGTAATATTCCAGTTTCTAAAAAGATGTCCTAATTACATTTTGTGCTTTATCATGCAGCAGTGTTCAGAGAAAGCGAAATGATAAGAATTGTAAGATTCCAGCCCAAAAAGTCGTTTCTAATTACGTTTGTGCTTTTGTCATGCAGCAGTGTTCAAAACTGCGAAATGCCCTGCAGAACTTATTTTCTATCGAAATGCTTGTTTCTAGGATGGAAAAAAGAGTAATAAAAGAGCTATCAAGTCCAAAAGGTCGTTTCTTTACATTTGTGCTTTTATCATGCAGTGCAGTGTTCAGGAACTGCGAAAACATAAAAAGGGATTCCAGTCCAAAAAGATGTTTCTAAATACATTTGTGCTTTTGTCATGCAGCAGTGTTCAGGAGAAAGCTAAATGATAAGAATTGTAAGATTCCAGCCTAAAAAAGACGTTTCTAATTACGTTTGTGCTTTTTACGCATGCAGCAGTGTTCAAAAACAGCGAAATGTCCTACAGAACTTATTTTCTTTCAAACGCTTGTTTCTGGGATGGAAAAGAGTAATAAAGAGCTATCAAGTCCAAAAGGCCGTTTCTATTTACATTTGTGCTTTTATCATGCAGCAGTGTGTTTAGAAACATCGCAAAAGATAAGAATTGTAAGATTCCAGCCTAAAAGACGTTTCTAATTACGTTTGTGCTTTGTCATGCAGCAGTGTTCAAAACTGCGAAATGCCCTGCAGAACTTATTTTTCTATCGAATGCTTGTTTTCTGGGATGCAGAAAAAGAGTAATAAAGAGCTATCAAGTCCAAAAAAGGCCGTTTCTATTTACATTTGTGCTTTTTGTCAAGCAGCAGTGTTCAAAAACAGCGAAATGTCCTGCAAAACTTATTTTCTTTCAAATGCTTGTTTCTAAGATGGAAAAGAGAAATAAAGAGCTATCAAGTCCAAAAAGGCCGTTTCTAATTACATTTGTGCTTTTATCATGCAGCAGTGCTTTAGAAACAGCGAAAAGATAAAAACAGGTAATATTCCAGCCTAAAAAAGACGTTTCTAATTACATTTGTGCTTTTATCATGCAGCAGCGTTTAGAAACAGCGAAAAGATAAAAAGGTAATATTCCAGCCTAAAAGACGTTTCTAATTACATTTTGTGCTTTATCATGCAGCAGTGTTCAGAGAAAGCGAAATGATAAAATTGTAAGATTCCAGCCCAAAAAAGTCGTTTCTAATTACGTTTGTGCTTTTGTCATGCAGCAGTGTTCAAAACTGCGAAATGCCCCTGGCAGAACTTATTTTCTATCGAATGCTTGTTTCTAGGATGGAAAAAGAGTAATAAAGAGCTATCAAGTCCAAAAGGTCGTTTCTATTTACATTTGTGCTTTTATCATGCAGCAGTGTTCAGGAACCGAAAAACATAAAAAGGTAATGATTCCAGTCCAAAAGATGTTTCACAAATACATTTGTGCTTTTGTCATGCAGCAGTGTTCAGAGAAAGCTAAATGATAAGAATTGTAAGATTCCAGCCTAAAAAGACGTTTCTAATTACGTTTGTGCTTTTGTCATGCAGCAGTGTTCAAAAACAGCGAAATGTCCTACAGAACTTATTTTCTTTCAAACGCTTGTTTCTAGGATGGAAAAAGAGAAATAAAGATTATCAAGTCAAAAAGGCCGTTTCTAATTACATTTGCTTTTATCACGCAGCAGTGTTTAGACACAGCGAAAAGATAAAAAGTTAATATTCCAGTCCAAAAGACGTTTCCAAATACATTTATTGCTATTGTCATGCAGCAGTGTTCAGAGAAAGCGAAATGAGGAAACAATGGTAAGATTCCAGTCCAAAACGTCGTTTCTAATTACATTTGTGCTTTTATCATGCAGCAGTGTTCAGAAAGAGGGAAATGATAAGAATTCTAAGATTCCAGTTTAAAAAGACGTTTCTTATTACGTTTGAGCTTTTGTCATGCAGCAGTGTTCAAAAACAGCGAAATGTCCTACAGAAATTATTTTCTATCGAATGCTTGTTTCTAGGATGGAAAAGAGTAATAAAGAGCTATCAAGTCCAAAAGGCCGTTTCTATTTACATTTGTGCTTTTGTCAAGCAGCAGTGTTCAAAAACAGCGAAATGTCCTGCAAAACTTATTTTCTTTCAAATGCTTGTTTCTAAGATGGAAAAAGAGAAATAAAGAGCTATCAAGTCCAAAAGGCCGTTTCTAATTACATTTTGTGCTTTTATCATGCAGCAGTGTTCAGAGAAAGCGAAATGATAAGAATTGTAAGATTCAGTCCAAAAGTCGTTTCTAATTACGTTTGTGCTTTTGTCATGCAGCAGTGTTCAAAAACAAAGGAAATGTCCTACAGAACTTATTTTCTTCTTCAAACGCTTGTTTCAGGATAGAAAAAAGTAAAATAAAGAGATTTATTTCCAAAAGGCCGTTTTCTAATTACATTTGTAAGTTGCTTTTATCGTACAGCAATTCTTATAAAACAGCTAAAAAGATAAAAAGGTAATATTCCAGCCTAAAAAAGACGTTTCTAATTACATTTTGTGCTTTTATCATGCAGCAGCGTTTAGAAACAGCGAAAGATAAAAAGTTAAGATACAGCCGTATAAAAGACGATTCTAATTACGTTTGTGCTTTTGTCATGCAGCGGTGTTCAAAAAACCACCGAAATGTCCTGCATGAATTTATTTTTCTTTCAAATGCTTGGTTTCTGAGGATGGAGAAAGTAAAATAAAAAGGCTTTTAAGAGATCAAAAGGCTGTTTTCTCATTTCATTTGTTCTTCGAGTCCGCCCCAAGCACTCGTTTCAAAACCAGAAGTAAGAATGTCAGGGCCCACTTCAACTCTTTCCAACGCTTTAATTTTGAGGATGGAATTAGTAAAAATAACAAGCTTTTAATTCTAAAAAACCGTTTCTATTTACCTTTTGTGCTTTTATCATGCAGCAGTGTTTAGAAACAGCGAAACGATAAAAGTTAAGATTCCAGTCTTGC